>CAWUFW010003710.1:1285000-1739872 GCA_963921515.1 Calotriton arnoldi | reverse complement strand
TCTTTTGTGGATGGGGTGGGTTTTCTAGAATTTTTGGCAGCCATCTGCCCGAAATGGAAGGTTCCCAGTCTGTCCTATTTTGCCAGAGTTGCTGTTCCAGCGCTGACATCACAATGTCGCTGGAATTGCTTGGACAAGCTTGCAGCAGAGTGCTGTTTAGTGTTTACACTATCCATCTGACGACAGACAGTGTGGACCAGTTGCCAAGCCACTGATTACATGTGCATCAGTGCACACTAGATCTCTTTTGTGGATGTTAGAGAAAGATATCTGCAGTGTGTCGCCACTGCTGGGATTTTTAATGGCGCTCAAAAGCATGTGCATGTAGCCATGTTCACCATGGAGAAATCCCATACTGCTGCAAACATCTTTGAAGATTTTAACAACAAGCTCTTTGAATGGCTGCGACCAAGAGGGCTTAACATTGGATTTGTTGCGACAGACAATGGCAGTAATATAGTGAAGGCCAATGCAGATGGTAGCTATTTCAGGGTCCTGTGTTGGGCGCACTGCATCAACATCATTGTACAGGACTTTTTCTGAAAAGAAGACTGAGTCAGTAACTTACTATCCACCTGCAGAAGAATCTGCACTCATTTCAGCCATTCTTTTTAAAGTCCGAAAGCAGCTGAGGGTCATTTGAGTGTAATAATAGAATGCCAGTTAAAGCACCCATACAGGAGGTGCCAACATGCTGGAACTCGACTGATTAGATGTTGCAACGTCTGTTTGAGCAGTACAGACCAATCAATAAATATGTCATGCAATGAGGGGATGCAACTGTGAAAGACATGATCATTGAGATGGACCAATGGGGCCTAGTCAAATGCCTGAAGTCAGTAAGGAGGACAGTACCATGGGCCAAGCTTTCCTGTTGTTCCATATGCTACAGGAACATCTGAAGGAGGTGTCTGAAATGTACGCAGGTGTGGAGGAAAAAAAAGATGTGTATGAGTTGGTGGAGATCTTAATCCTCCGCATATCTGTTAATACAAGGGTGCAAAGAGACATTGTGTCATCCAAACATTACATCTGTGCCACAATTCTTGATCCATGGTACAAACCATTACAGTCTGCTTTCATTCCTTTTTCAGATGGGGATGTTTCAAACTACAAAACATGGATTGCTGAGCAAGCCAGTGACCTAGAAATAGAATGGCCGGGAATTAGAGGCCCACTCCTCCAGGGCACAAGTTCTGCGGTGCAGCCTTCAACTTCAGAGCCTGAGGGCAGTGCTGTTGGCTCACAGCAGCCAAAACCAACAACAAGAATACCAGCAACAACAGGAACAGGAGCATCAGCCCCAAAATCTGCATATGATTGGTTTCCACTGGCAGGGATTAAGTCCAGTGCAGAGGTGAAGGCAAAAGAGGTCGAGCAAGGTGGAGTACCAATGACTATTGAGTGGATGGTCCAGGCCTATCTGGATGACCCAACAGAGTTCTATCTTGATCAGAACCCATTGGTGTATTGGAATGGGAAGAGGCGCCAGTGGCCAGTGCTCAGCAGGCTGGCAATAAACTATCTGGCTTGCCCAGTAGCCAGAGTGTCCGCTGAGCATGTTTTCAATGCTGCTGGTGTAGTTGTCAAAGTGAGAAGGACCAGTCTCTCACACCAAAATGAGGAGAGATTAATCATGATCAAAATGAATCAGCACTTTATACCACCAAATTACTCCATACCTGAAGTATGACAGGAGTAGGATGAGGGTGATTGGTCAGACTCAGGTCATGGTAGTAGTGTTTTAGCTGACCTACTCTTGGATGAACCACCTGAGTTTGAGGACAAACTCTACTTCCCTGACTACTATGCCTGGGCCCCAAACCATAAACTTTCTCTCTCTCTATTGTCGAACTGCTTTGCCGACAAAATAAATAAATAAATAAATAAAAAAAAGATGTAGCTAGGGGAACGTTATTTTATTTTGTTTGTTTGTGTCTGACTGACTAATGCAGCCCCACCATCTTAGACACATTTTTATTGCCGAATTGGAGTTGCCCCAGTATGCAGTGAAGAATCCCCCATTTCCCTCAAGGACATTGGAGAGACAAATTTGTGCCTGCCTCCATCCTGTGTCTAGCTATCTATCCTTTCTTTATTCACCTAGCCGGACTGCCTGACATTATTTGATTTTACAAGATTGACTAATGTGTGTTGCTGTGAAACAATGGATCAGCAATGTACCACCATGCCGCAGCTTGAATTAGAACAGGTAAATGGCATGCATGCACCAAAAGTTGATATATATTATGAGTGATTGTTGTTTGTGAGTGTGTTAAGATGATTCATGTGGTGGCAAGCAGTGGTGAGACTGGGTGTTTGTTTCACTATAAATATTAAGATTGATTGTGTTTGTGATGATTTACAATGTTGGTGGCCTAATGACAGGTGATCATTTCTTTCCTGACGGTGATTTTTTTCCTTCCTTTTGCACTTAGCAAGATTTGTTTATGGGGGTCCACACTGCTTTGTTTTCTGCTTCACACTCCTCAAGAGACTCAACCAATCCTGTTAGCTAACAAACACAAATCTAGTCTACACAAAAAATTACTTAATGTTTCTCTTGTTGTTTATCAACATCATTGCACTACAGCCAGGTCGATCTATTGCATTTGATTCGGGACCCAGTCTGTACGGAGTTCGACACGTTACTCTGATTCAGCAGGATGATGGAAGGACTCAGGGCGTGACTATTTAAACAGTTGCCACCAGAAGAAAGAAGTTATCAACTTCACAGAAACCAACATTTGGTGATAACTCTAAGAAGCCTACTGAACTCTGTGGAGAGAGAGGTGCGTTGATTTTACTTGATTTGAAAAATGAAATGTTGCTGAATGTGTTTGCTGGCTGGTTCAAATTTAAAACTATGTGGTGCTTGGGTGGGGGGCTTGTTGTTGTAGGTAACTGGAGACAGACATGTGGTGATCATCACATTATGCATGTGCGAGGCTACATATATTAATATTATTATTATGATGATGATCATGACAATTGTGAGTTTGATCAGCCCGATAGTACATGCGGCCACTCGTCTGTGATTGTTGGTTGTTGTAATTGCTCTCACCTAGTGTGAGAAAGTGCCATCTTTCTTACATGGTATGCCCCCACTTTTTGCTGAATGGCTGATGTACTTTGACTGAGTGTGCCCTGGGCTCCTGCCAACCAGGTACCCAGGGCCTGTGTTCCTTCCCTAAAATTGCATTGATACCTACACCCAATTGACATCCCTGGCCACAGGTCAGCCCCTGGTAAATGGTACCATGGGTACCCAGGGCACTGCGACCAGGGAAGGCCCTAAGGGCTGCAGCACTTGTTGTGCCACCCTTAGGGACCCTGCACCTTCACACACACACTGCCTTTGCAGGCTGCGTGTCTTGGTGCAGAACAAAAGTGAAGAGTCGACATGGCTCACATCCCTGTGTGCCATGCCTACAAGCCACTGCCCTGGCCTAGGTCAGCCACCCCTCTAGCTGGGTGCACTATGCCAGTGGTGAGGGCATAGAGGCATGAGCCCTGTGCCCCTACAGTGCCCAAGTCCATTCTTGGGCATTGTAAGTGCAGTGCTGCCATTAAGAGTATATGGTGCTGGGAGTCTGTCATTACAGACTCCACAGCACCATAATGACCCCACTGAAGACTAAGAAGTTTGGTATCAAACTTCTACAGCACATCAAACCCCCACTGATGCCAGTGTGGGATTTAATGTAAACGCACTCAGAGGGCATCTTAGAGATGCCCCCTGAGTCCAACCCGACCTCCAGTGTCCGGACTGAGTGGCTGCCCAGGCTGCCACCACCAGACATGTTTCTGGACCCCTGGGTCGAGAGCCTCTGCTCTCAGGGCCTGAAACAATGCATCCCGGGACGAGTGCCAGAAGCCTCCTCCCCCAGGATGGGCAGGGGGAGCTTCAGAGGCCTGCCGCCTTTGGAGTTTCCCCAGACCATTTGCTGCTTCCAGCAAACTGGTCCCCACTGGTTCTACCCCCACTCCTGGCGGGAGAACCGGCGGGAAAACCAGAAGCAGGAAATGGGTTGTGCCCACCTCTGCCAACTCCACCCCTAAGGTGGGGAGGCGAGGTGAAGCACAAACTCGAGTCCCCGCCATCTTGAGGATGGGGACCTGGCCAACCAGGGACAGGCTCCTGCCCCCTCCCACTGGAGAGGAACAGAATAGGGGTGTACCCACCCCAGGGAAGGGACCCATTGGTCCCTGCCCTTACCTACCTGTAACCACCCCTAAATTTAGTATTTAGGGGCTCCCTGAACCTTCCTTCCGGAGTTCCCAAATCCGAAAACAAGAAGAGAAGACGAAGCAAGAAGACCAGCCGTGCAGCTGCTAAAAGGAGGCGACAACAACTGACTTGGCCCCAGCCCTACCGGCCTGTCGACCTCTGAACCTGCTCCTGCGGAATCCCGGCCTCAGCAACCTCACAAACCCCGGAGGACCTGACTTCTGTGCTGCAGCCTTCGACCCAGGGACTCCCACGAGCAGTGGTACTGCTCAAAGAAAACCTACCAAAGACCCGGCCCTGGCACGGAGCCATGAAACCTGCACACTCTGCACCCGCCGAGTCCAGCCTGTGCCTGAGTGACCAAAGACCTCGAGGACGTCCCCCGGCGATTCTGACCTGGAATCCAGTGGCCAAGGACCCTCCTCGGCGAGCCCAGACGACGCCTGCAGCCTCCAGGACAAGGGACCCCTCCAACCGCGACCAGCAGGGGTAAGATTTCCCGACCTCAAAGACACCCCTGCACCCGGCGCCCCCACGGCCCCTGTGCCCAACTCCTGGGTGTCTACCTATCCTCCAAGACCCCAACTTACCTCCTGAAGTGTTGGTCGTCCCTGAAGAATCACCGTCCCCGAGCCTGCAGCCTTTCTTCACCTTTCACGACCTCTATTGTTTAACATTGAGCGCCCGACGGCTCAAAAGCACCCTGCACCCAGCCGCCCGAGTGCCCCTGGAAGTGCAACCTCTATCCTAACCTACTTCCCTACTTGCCCTGAGCAAGTGACCAGGAGCCCAGCTCCCACAGTCGCGTGGCCTGCTTGCCAGCAGCCACCAACCAGGGCCCCACGCCTGCCATAGGATAACATTGGGCCTTCTCACTCTGCACCGGCCGCCCCTGTGCCGCTGAGGGTGTAAAAACTGTGCTTACCTGATCCTGGGGACCCTGAGTCTTACCCAGAACCTTAACCCTGCCAGTCAAGTACTTACCCGAAATCCGATAACTCACTTTTCTTCCATAGGGTTCCATTGACTGGTTTCTGCGAAATTTCTTCTAAGTGTGGAGTTCTGAAACTTTAGAATATTCACCAAAAATCAACCGAGTCACGAAAACGAAAATACTCACCTAGTATTAGGAGGGCCTCAGTGCTGGACCCGAGTGCCCAACACTGGCCCTAAAAGTAATCGCAACGTTACTTACCGTTAACTCACTTTTCTTTCATAGGGATCCATTGACTGGTTTTCTGTGAAATTTCTTCTAAGTGTCGATTTCTGTATTTTACAAATATTCTTTAAAAAATCAGAACAAACTACAAAAACGTAATTACTTACCTGTTTTAAGTAAATGTCCCAGTGCTGAACCTAGAGTCCAGCACTGGATTACAAAAATAACGTAAACATACTTTGCTTGCACACTGTATTTCCTTTCATAGGATAACATTGGTAATTTTACCCAGAAAAGTTTCTAAGTGTCAGCTTTTTGAAATATAGTAATATTCTTCAAAAATCACTACAATAACCAAAACGCTTTTTCTTACCTGTTTACAGGAAGTGTCCCAGGACTGAATCCAGGATCCAGTCCTGTGGTTGAGAAAAGTGCTCTGCAAAGTAATCAATTGTAATTAAATATAATTTTCCATTGAGCTCAATGTTGCATTGAATTTGACCCTGTGTTGCCTCTTGCACCAACTGTGATAACCACTATCAAAAAAGTCTACTGCCTATCTGTAAGGTGAATAACCAAAGCATCTCATACTGAGAAAGTATATTTTGATCCTATTGTTGGTTCTAAAATAAAACAAGCATATATTTTTTTATATACAAACCATTGGCCTAGAGTTCAGTTCTTGAGTGTGTGGCTTCATTTGCTGACTGAGTGTGTACAACAAATGCTTTACACTGTCCTCTGATACTGCCTTACTGCTCGACCAAGCTACCACTTTGGAGAGTAAGGTTATATCTAACTTTAGCCTCTGTCAACCCTCTGGGGACTGTGGACTCTGTACACCCTGAACCTTACTTGGGTACAGTATATACAGAGCCACTTTCCTACACCTAGTTAATTGGTCGCACATCAGTCATAAAATAAATGATTGCAAAAAGGACTATTCTTCCCTCTTGCACAGCCTCTGAGTCTTGTTGGTGCACTCCCTATGAAGTTTAACTTCTGTACTTCTCCTTGATTCTACAATATAATTTTTGTTTTACAATCCACAGGCAAGGGAACTTTTGTATGGTCACCCCCTCCCCACGTTTTGCTCCAATGCTGATGGTTATGACTCTGAAAGTGCACTGCAGCCTGCTGCCCAGGCTCCAGTGCCACTGCTCTCTCCCTAAAACTGTTATGTGTAATGGCATCCCAATTGATAAGGACTTTACCCTCCTTATAAGTCCCTAGTATATGGTACCTGTGGCACCCAGGGCATGGGTGATAAAGGGGTCCCCAAGGCTTGCGGCTCTGTTTGTGCCACCCTGAGTGACCCAAGTAAACTTCTGAGGGTGCACAGGGAAGTAACTACCATCTCTCCTCCAATTAATCTATTTAGTTAGCTGAGAGGCCAAGGGAGTCATCAATGATAAAAAATTCAACTTTCATGTAGCCCGTTTGGCCACACAAAGAGGACTAGGAATCAGTAGATGAAGTTACTTGAGTTTTATTGCAATTGAATAATCAATTTAACATATATGCAGATCAAAACCGTAATATAAAGATATAGAATTATGACTGACAAGCGGTAATTTCAAATAGATTCTGGATCGATAACAGAAGACATGCAATGAACACAGTCACAGCAATACAGATACTGAGAAATATAAATTGGTATTCCTTAGAGATGCTCTGATCCTCCTTGCTAAACATGAATAGATTCTAAAATCATATAACCTAAGTACTGAATCTAAACTACCAATGGTCATAAGAAAAGGTCACAGAGAAAGTCAGAAGTGCAGGAAGGAGTTAGCATAGTGAAAACTCCAGTAGAAGTCTCCTAAGTTGGGAATAGGTGTTTATCATAAGGCTACACACTTGCAAGAATAAGAGGAAGCAGAGAGGTCTGTACCACTCAAAAAGGATCTGCTCTAACATCTAACAGTGTGAACACTAATTAAGACAAACAGAGACTTCAGCAACAACCATATCTCTTTACCCACGTCACCAGAAACCCAGTGATTTCTCCTGCCCACTGTACGCATCTTACAACATTACCAGAATTTCCCGTCCCACAGAACTTGGACAGATGCTGTAACCTTGTACATACCTTCGTTCCTGATACACGATGAATAGGAGGCTTCTTCTGCTCATCCGATCTGCAGGTTCTTGCTAAGATTTCACTTGCCTTACTATCAATAATACAGCAATACTCCTTTCTCTAGCTATGAAATCATGCGAATGCACCAGCAAAAGAAAGAACATGCAAACCAAGAAAAATGCATTTTAAAGTTAAGGCCTTTAGTCAAGTTAAGCATTTCAATGTGCACTTCGCGTATGTGATTATATGTTGTGCTCGTATAACTTCAGAATAAATGCAAAACGCGACTAAATGAATGAATGGTTACATGTGAAATTTACTTTCAATAAAGGCAGTATAACTTGAAAACAAGTTTAAATGTGACCATGTTGCACAGGCTGGCAGACATTTTGTGAGTCCAGCCAGTGTGGTCCTTTGCCATAGGCTTGCAAGGTGGTTGAGAAATAATATAGCAGTTTAATAAATTACATGCTTGAGGATAATTTCACTTATTTATATTTTTTTTATTTTTATTTTTTGTAATTTTAGTTTTTTATTTTAATGTTTTCAGTTTGATTTTTCTAAATTAATTTTTTTAATATTTTGCAAATTTTTTTTTTAATTCAAATTTTTCTGCCACTAGGGCAGAGGAGCATCGCCCCACTGCTTTCTCGCAGTACGAGAAGCAGAAACATAAAATGGTAATAACTTTCAGTTATTACCATTTTATGTTTGGTTGCGGGTGGGTGGGTGGGCGGGGCTGCTCTGCGAGCAGGCAGGGGAGGGAGTGGTGTGCCTGCCCACTCCTGAGTGTGCAAAGACTGTTTGGTTGGCCCCCCGGGGCCACCCAAACCAGTAATGCGCACTCTGCCCTTCTCCATGTAGGCTGCATTGCAGCCTGCAAGGAGAAGATGGCCTCCTCATAAGCCGCTGGCTGGGCGGTGTCCCGACCAATCACAACACTGCTTGCAGCGTTGTGATTGGCTTAGAGGAGGGAGCCTGGCTGCCTGCTTCTAACACCCCGCGCGATCCCCCCTCCCCCACGCAACCCCCGTGACTGTCCATTTTTATGTTGATACTGGGAGACAGCGGGCAACCCTTAAGACAGCACTCTCAGGTTTGCATATTAAAAACCCTGAGGGTGACGGCAAAAATGTCTCAGCACCTCAGGATCCGGCCCACTTAAAGCCATGTTGTCAAGTATGCTAAGAAGGAGTACTATATTGGCCATAAACTTCACATCCAACAGACTCTAAATCATGTGGTAGACTCGTGACAAGTGCCTCTGCACGTGCAAACACCAGGCCTGAAAGAGCAATAGATTGGGACTCTGGGGGTCATTTGGGCACAGCCCCTGGGACCTTAGACCCTACAAGTGCTTAGGACGTGGAGAGCACTTTGTTACCGGAGTTTTCCAGTTTCAAACCCGTGTGGGCAACAACGCACCAATAAGCACTGAGATGATTTGCCTGCGATCGCACACAATGAAGCGGGCGCTGTGATTAGAATTCCGGTTTTATGATCCCACTGGACAGTTCTGCGAGCGTGTGGGCTCTAGAGGGGGTGGGGAACACATCACGTGGTTGGAGCTGTGTCACTGTCAACTCGCTGCTTTCACTCTGGAGGTGTGTTGTCCTTTCCCAGAAAAGCAGAGGTAGCCGAGAAGAGAGAGTGGAAGAGGTATACAATGCAGACAGGGTATGGAGGGGTGTGGAGGGGGGAGATAAAAGTACAAAAAGACAGAGAGAGAGAGAAGCAGAAGTTACACACAGAGGTGCCAGGACTGTACAACTAAATCCCTGAACTGTGTACTATTGCTTGCGTTGTTATTGTTAGAAGTGCAGGTGCTTCAGGGCCAGATTTAGTAAAAGCCACCCCCCTGGATATCTTTGTCACTCCGTAAACAGGCCGAACAGGAAAGGGGGGGACTAGCTGTAATTTATCATAACTCAATAAACGCGGCCTTTCACACAGCCTCAAATGCAGCTTGTGAGGCATGGGATTTTAGTCTTACCTATACCTCGCACCACACTTTCAAGGGCATTCTATTGTATAGACCTCCTGGTCCTAGGAACCCCTTTGGAACATCATTGGGAAATCTGCTGGAAGAGGGGATATGCGCTAACTCCTATACTATTTTGGGAGATTTCAACTTCCATCTAGAGGCGCACACGGACCCAGATACGGCGACCCTGATAGACCTGATGAATAGTGCCGAGCTTAGGCAACAAGTAATCGTGCCCACACAGGTGGCAGGGCACACGTTGGATGGTATTTTTTCTAATCATCCACACCTCACATTTACTGGCCTGTTGCCCCTAGTGTGGTCAGACCATGTGGCAGTAGTATTCGAGTGGGCCATTGCAGAAAATCGCACTGCTGGTAGGCTCCCTAAGAGACAGAGGGAATCCAGAGCGTGGAATAAAGTGGAGGCTTCTCAGTTAGCAGAAATACTCACTGCTACAGTGCACCAAATGCCCCTAGACGTGGAGGAGGCCACCACGCTATATACTAATTGGCTGGAGGCAGCCTGTAACAAACTTGCCCCAAAGAAAATCCTATTCTTAAATAGGGTTCAACCCTCCGCTCCATGGTACACACAGGAACTCAAAGATCAGAAAGTGTGTTGTAAACGATTGGAGCGGAATTGGAGGAAAGAGTATAAAGAATCCGAGAAAAGTATCTATAAACAAAGCCTCATGATTTATAAACAATTACTTTTCAAGACAAAGCTAGAGTTCTTTGCTAATTGAATTAATTTAGCTAAAAACTCGGCCAAAGAGCTTTTCAAAACAGTAATTAGTCTGGCATACCCTCGCCCAGCAAACATTTTAATGAGCCAGGGACTATGTGATGAAATTGCCAGGTTTTTCTTGAAAAAAGTTGAGGCCATTTTCTCAACGTTCAAAGGACCAACAACTAATGGGACAGTGGACCCGACAGAGGATCAAAAGCCAGTTTCCGATCTACAGCCTATTTTTGACAAGTTTGCACCACTATCTGTTATGGACACTCTTAATCTTCTCATGTCCTCTAAATCAGGATCCCCTTACGATCCGTGTCCTGTTGCAGTGCTAAAACTGGCCCCCGAACCTATTGCCCTGACACTTACCTCTTTATTTAATGCAATGTTTTTAGATGGGTATTTTCCCAAATCCTGGAAAACTGCCTCAATTTTACCACTTCTTAAAAAGCCTAGTCTGGACCCCAAGGATCGGAACAATTTCCGCCCCATCTCACGTCTCCCATTTCCAGCTAAACTGGTTGAGAAAAGAATGAATGCACAATTGAGTACTTATCTGCGAGAAGCTCAAGCTCTGGATCCTACCCAATATGGCTTCAGAGAGGGGCACAGCACGGAGTCCGCGCTACTAAAATCCACGGAAGAGATCAGGATAGCCCTAGATCGGGGAGGCAAGGCCGCTATGATTATGCTGGACCTCTCTGCAGCCTTTGATACGGTCCATCACGATCTGTTGATGGACCGGTTGCGGGACTGCGGAGTCCAGGGTAAAGCATGGAAACTCTTGAAGTCCTTCCTCTCGGACAGACTGCAAACTGTCTCATTGGGTGAATTTTGCTCTACACCGTTTCGTCTGCCTTGTGGAGTCCCACAGGGATCATCTATGAGCCCCACACTATTTAATGTGTATGTATCCTCCTTGGCCCCCCTTATTGACTCCTTTGGCTTTTGCCTCACCTCTTACACTGACGACACACACATCGTGGTGTTGCTGCTACCTGGGCAGAAAACTGGAATAGATAAACGGTTCCATGATTGCATGGAAGCGGTGGGGAGGTGGATGTCTCAAAACTGTCTTAAACTCAACTCAAGTATAACAGAGGTTATCATGTTTGGGAATGATCCCAACTTTTGGACCCCAAGCTGGTGGCCTGATTCTATGGGTTCCCTCCCGACACCCATCAGGAAAGTAAAAAACCTGGGAGTATTTATAGACGACAGACTCAACTTTGGTGACCAAGTCAACGCAGTAGCCTCGGCCACGTCATATGTCCTTAGAACATGCAAGAACATTCTGCCTTTTTTGCCAAAGGACTGTCAGCACACGGTGATTACATCACTAACTCTCACTGTGTTTGCCTAATTATTATGCTTTTACTTATATATTTTTTGCTTCCTTAGATCATGCTATGTAATGCAACCTTTATCTCCTGTGTATATGTAAAGCGCTCTGATACCCACGGGTCAAGCTAGCGCAATATAAAACTTTTAAAATAAAAAAATAAATAAAATAAACTATGTCAAGGCTAGACTATTGCAACAGCCTATATCTGAACATTCAGGAGCGTTTTCTGCATAAACTTCAACTTTTGCAGAACTCGGCTGCTAGATTGCTTACCATCTAAATTTGCATCTGTCTCCAGTGAAATCCGAAGACTTCACTGGTTACCCGTTAAGAAACGAGTGCAGTTTAAATCTCTCTGCTTGGTATTCAATTCAATTCAATATTTTATTAAAGATTTGGAACTTCTAAGAGGTCCACATAAAAGTACATGCATATTATTACAAGTAATAAAAACATAACAGAACTCAATCCACGGGCCATAATAAAATTATCAGAGACCTGTGTTAGCAAGGCTAAAATTCCTTTAAATAACATCAGTCAATATTGTCAGTTGTCTCAGTACGCAAAATACTTAAGATGTTCAACAATAAAACCATTTAGCACACAACAGAAACAGAGCCCTAGACCTCTACTGTAGAACCGTATTGGTCAATAGCAGGTATATTTAAGTTGAAAAATAATATACAAAACCTCAGTGCTTGGAGAAGATTTTTCAATGATTTGGGCAGCAGCACAGAGCCATTTCGACAGAAAATAGCATTTAGAATTAGCAGCATAAGGATTGAAGTAGCAGAGCATATCCTAGGATGTACAAAGGACGTTTAGTAGCTGCCAGTTCATATACAAAACAAAGTTCAAAATTCAGATTCAGCTAAAAGATCAATTTAAAATTAGCAGCAAGAAAAAGGAATAACAGAGCATATCCTAAAATGTGCAAAGGGCAGTAAGTAGCAGCCAGTTCATACGTAAGAAGATGACAAACAGGGGGGCTAACCATCCAATTAAAAGAATATGTAAAAGATTTAAAATATAAACATAAACTCCTTAAAATAATTAAAAAGTTTTACACACACTGCTTCATTTTTTGGACAAAAGAGATAGTCTCGGGCTGATGCTACATTTTTTACACAATTTTGTAAAAACTATGGTCGAAGCCAACGCTGACTGCTCGAAGCCAGTGCTGGACAGACAAACAAGACATGGTCCAAGGTCTGAATGCTCAGCTTACACAAATTACAAGTTTTTCCATTTTTCAAATTCTGGGACCAGTTTGCTGTTAAATCGTTTAGAGGTAAAAGATTCATACGACATAAAGTGAGCAAACGTTGAGTTCCGTGTTCCAAATTCCAAAATAAGTATTTTTGTGCAATTCTCGGTGAGTTTGTCTTGGCTATTAGTTTTAATCTCTCTTTAGAATTGCAAAATTTAGTATCTCTATCAAAGCTGATTTTGCCACTTAAGGTCTTTAAGAGAGATTTGAATCCTAATGGTGGGAGTGTGAACACTGATTCTTCATGTATACCAAAGATTTTTAGTGCCAATGAGAAATCACGATAAAAAGAGTAATTACCTGCCTTAACATTGAAGATTTCATAACACATGAGACCTCTTAATGAATCTGGCTCGCTATTTTTTGCTGATATCCCCAGCGTAAAACCCTGAATAAACCTTGGATATAGGAGCTTATCAAGCCAAATTCCAGTCTAATTGCTGCCGTTGGAACTAACGTGTTAAAATTACATATTTTACGTAGTATCTGACCTTCAATCCTATCTAAAAAACTCCAGTCCTTAACAGGGATTGATTCAATTGCATAGAGCAGGGTTGGAGGAATTTTTGCCTTAAAACCATCAGTAGATGTAAAAATGTCTTCTGCCCATAGCGCTGTAAAAATACGCAAACCATTGGCATGAGATGTAGCTTTACAAGTGCAATGTTCAATATGAGGTTTGTTCTTCGTACTACCTGTTAAAAGTTTCCTAAATAAAGGTATGAGTCTACCACCTCCAGCATTTCAGGACCAATTTGCCACTTAAAGTTACATGATTTTCTACTTTTGTTACTTTTCATAATTAAGATTTTACTTTTAGAGACATTTATTTTCAAAAAGTGGCCAACTGTATATTTTTGTAGTGATATCAGCTTTCTATTCAATCCAATAGGGGTTAGGTCCATTACTACTATATCATCTGCATACAAAAGACATGCAAAAGGCCGGCCACTTATCTTTGGGGCATCTCCATTAGCTTGAACAAAGCAATCAGGTAAATCTGCTATATATAAAGAAAATTGCAACGGTGCTAACAAGCAACCTTATTTCAAACCATTTTCTGTAGGGATTACATCTGATAAACCTTGATTTCCACCCATTAGTATCTGGCACCAAGTTTGCGAATGTAGTGCAATAATTAAGGATAGCAGGGGTGAGGGCAGTCCCATTTTGTGCAATTTTCTCCATAATAGGGGTCGATCTATCTTATCGAAGGCTGTTGAAAAGTCTATGAAAGCCATGTATACATTTGAGTTACGAGAGATTGTGTATTTTTCCTCAATTAGTTTCAGCATAGAGATATTATCTAGAGTGGAATGATTTTTTCTAAAACCTGCTTGTTCTATGGGGAGGACTTTCTTCTCCGTCACCCATTCCGTAAGGTGATCGAGGATACTACGTGCAAATATTTTCCCTGTGGCGTCCAATAAGGCTATTTGCCGATAATTACCTGGGTGCCTTCTGGGGCCCTTTTTGTATAGAGGGATTAAAATGCTTCCAAACGAAGATGGTGGTGTCTTCCCCTGGGAGTAGCAGAGATTAAACAATGGAGCTAGATAAGTAGCCCACAAAAGTGGCTCCTTTTTAATTACCGTCATGGGAATTTCATCAGGACCCATTGCTCCTGAGGATCTCATTTTCTTAATAGCTCCGGCCACTTCATTGATTGAATGTACATAATTGGATACTAAGGTTTTAGACTGATCGGGTGCCGCAGTGGTTAATCTAAAGGAATTAAGATTCGCAGAATACAGTTCTAGCAAGTGAAGTTTCCATTCCTCTTCTTTTATGGGTATAGGGAGAGATTTCACTCTAGTGCCACAGCAGTCTGCAATTATTTCCCAATACCTTTTGGAATCATTTTTTAAGGCTGCCTCTTTTAGCTGTATCCATGCTCCATTTTCTTTTATTTGTCTTAGGGAGCGATTTTTCCTCTGTCTTTTCCTCTTTAATAGGTTTATTAAAGAACTTCAGCTCGTACGAAAAATTCAGGAACTGGGCCCTCACTAATTTATTTATTTCCCTATTTATAGTAAGCAATGGGTTAAAATATGATCTCCATTTAACAGGAGCTTGTGTTAATTTACAGGATTTAGCCAGGAGACCTATATTATGGGAAAAGGCTTAGAAGTAAATCTGGTTGGGTAGAATCACACTCCAGTTATAAAGTGCTGCTGATCTCTTATTAGAGTCGATAAGTACGCTTTTAATTTAGCGGTCGCTTGAGTATTCCAGTGAATTCTACCATTTGTTACATTGAACCCTACTGTGTCTCCTTTGAAGTTCCAGGGGCCTACCTTAGCGCAAGTAAAATCAAATTTAAAACAGATCAGCATATGGTCACTTACAACATTTCCCAGGACTTCCATATTTGTAAGTTTACAGAAAAAATCTGTAGAAACAAATAAATAATCTATAATAGATCTCCCAGTTGGAGCCTTATGAGTGTGATTTGCTGGAATATCTTTTTCTAGCCTCCCATTAGCAATTATGAGATCTAAACTTCTCAAACCTTCGAGTAATGAGACTCCTCTTTTGTCTGTCCTGCTGTTATTCGGAAATTGGGCAATGGGAATATTTAGGGCTTCGTTTTTTTCGGTGTTAGAAAACACACTTATACTATGAGATGAGACTTTAGAGTTCAAATCTCCAACTAATAATAGGGACCTGCAGTCTTCACTTTCCAGGGTAGATGAAATAAAATGGAATAGATCTTTTAATAGATAAGAATGAGATGCGTCGGGAGGTAAATATGCATTTATGATCAACAAGGAGTCCAAGATAACCTGGCCATCCTTGTGATATAACTTAATTGCCTGAATTAGGTTAGAGGCATGAAAAATTTCTTTGTATGACCATCTAAGGCTTGTGCTTAACAAAATAGCAATACCTCCTTTAGCGTGACCTCTATTCACAGGGAGTGCAGGCCGGCTCAGCACAATATAATCTTCGGTGGACCAGTTCTTTGTGATCCAAGTCTCTTGTAGACAAATTATATCGGCATTCTGCTCTTTCAAAAATAAGAGTTTGTTTTTATTAGTGCTTAAGCCGGCTGCATTCCAAGATATCACATTAATATCCTTGCTAGGAAGAGTTCCCACATTTTAGGCCTAAGGGTCTATTTGAATTAAGAACGCCTGCAACCCAACTCCATTTCTTATCTTCCTCCTCTACAGGAAGCACGTGTTGAGTGTTTTTCTCTGTATAGAGCGAAACCCTCCTACCTTCTTTTCCGAGGAAAACCTGCAAAATACTCTCTTTCTCCGAGAAAGTATGCCTCTTACGGAGGTTTCTAGATCGATGTTAGGCAGCTTATTTAGGGCCACTTTTTTTAATGGTAACTCCACTTCAGGTATTAAAACTTCAATGCCACAACGGCGTAGTTTATCGCTGTGTGCCATTATCAGGTGTGAGATAGCTTTGGATGTAAATGTTACTCTTGCACCCCTAAGATTGTTAAATTTTTGTACCTCAACCAGAGCGATGTCATTACTTTCGATCATCTGTAGGCCCGGAATTTCAGCAAAGCAACCCAACAAAAGGTCCTATTCATATATAATTCTTGGTCAAAAATAAACGAAAAATCCAGGCTATAAGGGGCAGAATGGGAGTTATTACCTAGGTTAGAAACCTCAGAAATATTATCATTGGAATTATAAATGACATTATTACCTAGAGAAGAAGCAAATAGAGAAGCATTAGGGTTCAAAATACTCTGAACAATAGGAGGAACACTTATATCTAATGTCACTGCAGCTTTGGTAGATTTAATTGGTACACTTGAGTTCAGAGAACATAGTAGAATGTACTCTGTTTGTCCATCTTCTTTCCTCAAAACATTTGAATCCAACTTTGGTGATATATTATGGATAAGGTTAGGATCGAAACGTAACCGTTTTGTCCTTTTTATTTATCCTTCGACGTTTTTTCCCTTTTTTCCTTCTTCTTTTTCTTACCGGCGTTGTTACTTTTGTTCTTGATATCATTTTCCTTAATAGGAGAGCAACCATCTTTAAGACCTTCCTCTATAGGCTGTTTTGAGGAATTTACACCAGTTTTTAGGAAGATGGGGAAAACCTTTCGAATTGTACTTGAATTTGTATTTTCCTTCTTAGTTTGTGGGCAGGACGGAGGTACAACCACTGTAGCTAAAGGCTCAGAATCGAAAAGCTGCTGTAGAGTAGAGGAATGTAACTTATCAAATATATCTTCGTTTTCTTTCATTTTAGTTTTATTATTTCTACTAAGGAAAGGCTTACCAGCCTGGATGCCAAAGTCTCGCCCTTTAACAAGTGGAAAAGAGTCTGTTTGAGTAGAATATAGCTTGTCGGAACCTTCCTTCAAAAGAAGGGGAGTGGAAGATCCCTTCCCTGGATTAGACGTACTGAGAGGAAGTACGAAAGCTTTGTCTGGCAATAGTTTTTGTTCAGAGGCTATAAACTTTGTCAGGGCCAAAACAGAGTCCAAAATAGAGTCAGAATTACTTACTGATTTCTCCATTAGGGCTAGGATGGAAGCCAGCACTCTTTCCAGGCAAAGTAACGATTCCGACATCAGCATTTGTGACTCTGGATTATTAGTTAAAGGAAGAAAGTTCGGGGATAGTTCAGGAGTTATTGAACCCCGTGAATCTAATAAGCTTGTTCCGCTGGGTGTACTACTAAACAGTTGCAGTTTAACAGGATGATCCTTGGAGGAAAATGAAGTGGCAGGAATAAGAATCCTGTACGATTCTAGATTATGAACGTGAGACATCTTATGGGACTGATCTAAATTAATGTCAGGTAGCGTGAAATCTTCCATTAAGTGTTCTCCCGCTTTTGGGACTAGTTGAGAAACTCCTTTGGGATCAAAGACTCCATTTACAAGGGAGTGAATGGTTAAGTTTGCCAGCAAAGAGTCAGCCACCTTAGCTTCAGAGTATTGACGATCTGTAGGCCATGATCCCCCAATTTTAGACGGTAGTATGGAGGGTACTACTGGCAATGGATTTCCGGGAATTACTTTAGCCTCTACATGATCTTCATGTTCTTTTGGGAAGACTCCAGCATCCCTACTGATTTGAAACTTGTTTCCTTTTAGGGAAGAAGGAAGGGATGGTATTGAAGCTCTTCAAGAAGTTTATTTGCAGTGAGTTGTTCCTTAGAGGATTAGCTCTAGTTTTTTGCAAGCTCTTGTGTACACCAATCTGCCAGAGCGTAATTGTTTTGCGGTCATATCTTAGTTCTTATATTACAAGTCCCTTTGCCAGGCTGGCCAGCACAGCCAGAGAGGTATAGCTCCAATACGCTAGTGCGCCGATGCACCGCTTACGCTACACCGAGCGTCGAGCATCGAGTTTCCGCTCTCCAACGCACAGCACGCAGTCTCACAAACTCACGAGCTGGGGCGGAAGATTGAATTACTGGCTGCCAACACAGGGCTCTGGGGCTCAGAGAGACGCAGGAAGGGGAACCGCGCTTATCTCCAGTAGTCAGCGCGCTCGTCTTCAAGGGTCTTCAATGGTCAGAAGTCACTACCGTTATACACTACAAGCACCCTCTAACTCCTGCGTATCTCCAGTAGATCTTTTCACCAAGGACAGATTGCAATTTGTAGTTTTGGAAATACCAAAGTCTGATGAAATCTTAGCGAGGTTGTGGCAGAATTGTAGTGGAAATAGACACGGTCCTAAATCCTTAATTGCTTAAGTACTTGGCATCTTAGCAGCTTGATGGCCAGGGTATTTGGGATCTTAGTGGCCTTGAAATGCTTACAATGCTTAGAGTGTTTAATGAAAAACGAAAAAACAATAAGGCAAAAACAGGGCAAAAATCCAAGGCTAAACCACAAGGGAGGGGGGTGGGGCAGGAGGCTTTACGATATCTCCTATGCCCCGAGCCCCTCAACGCCCCTCTACCACTCCACCTAACCGCTCTGCTTCAGGCCAACCTGCAGTCCACCTTCGCCGTCCCTCTGCAGATCTACGAGGCTCCGCCGTCAGACTGCACTCCTCGTTACTTCACTTTTGGGAGACTTGAGTGTTTTCCTCGTCACGTCGCGCCGCCTCTCGCACCTACCGCACTTCACAGTCCGAACTCCGGCCACCAGCCACCGGTCCCTTCAGGGATCGAACTGCCTCCACCGGGAACAACAACAGCGGCAGCGGTGGTGGCCCTCAGCGGGACAACGAGCGAGTCTCCGAGGGCTGTTTTCGGGCAAATAACGGCCGCTTTTGTGCAAATATCGGGCCGTTTCTGCCGAGTTTCGGACGGATTTTTGGCGGCTGCGGCTCTTCTTCCTCCTCGTTGGGGCCCAGGCGTCAGCGTCAATCGTTCAATCCCCCACAGTTCTTTATTCCTCAAGACAGATCTCTGCTTGGTATATAAGGCTCTACAAAGCACAGGACCTGACCATTTGAAGCGACAATTTCAGTGGTATGTGCCCAAAAGATCACTCCGCTCTCTTGGTGCAAAATTGGTGACAGTACCACCCACAAAAAAAGCCAGGTGGGGAGGCAGA
Source organism: Calotriton arnoldi (assembly GCA_963921515.1). Taxonomy (NCBI): domain Eukaryota; kingdom Metazoa; phylum Chordata; class Amphibia; order Caudata; family Salamandridae; genus Calotriton; species Calotriton arnoldi. The sequence continues at coordinate 1,720,561 of CAWUFW010003710.1, read as the reverse complement.
AGCTTTGTTGCTTGTGCGGTCATTCCAAGGCTTGGAATGACCTCCCTTTCCATCTGAGAAGTATCACTGATTTACTTGAATTCAGGAAGGCCTTAAAAACGTGGCTTTTTGATTCATTGATAATCCCGGTCTTAAACTATGCTTCTTCGGAGGATTGTAGCTAGCGCCAGGACACCCTAGGGTAACAGTTGTGCTTTACAAATGTCTCTAACAATAACAATAACAGGTAGCATTGCCATACATTACAGAGAGAGAGATAGTTTTTTTTCCCAGTGTAAGTAGGCTGATACCCTGCATCCGAGCTCATGCTACAGTCACATAAAGGGCAAGCCGGGATCTGCAGCACTTCCACCGTCTTCTTGTCTCTGTTGTCATCCCCCGGCCCCGTAGACACTTGTAAAATCAGGAAAGCAAACACACATAAATAACTTTACCCTCGTGCAGCCCTGTAGATACATCCATGGTTGTGTCGCTTATGTTGTTGCCTTACTTTTATGAAAATATTAGCATTGCTGGTGTTGTCGTTATTCTTATGATTGGAATTGTTAATATTGCTATTTTCATAAATCTTATTATTAACACTGCTTTCAAAAACAGCTGAAAAAGAGACCGTCTCATGTAAAGAAAAAATGTTAACACTGCAAGTCTTTAATTAAGTTTTAAAATGGTTGCTTTAGTTTTTCATAGTGCTCCAGATGTCCACACACATTACAGGCACAGCACACACTCAAAAGACGCATTCACATAGACACACACACTAAATGCACAGCCCTCGCACACATGTAAGAGATACGCAGATATGCGAAACAGACAAAGACACAACGGCACAATCACACAAAATACCACATACTTTCGATGACACCACCACAACAGGCTGACATGTTTTAATAATCAATATACTTCATTGGTGAGAAATACCTAGTTTCAGTGTTATCATTTCAAGGCAAGAGGGAGACATGTGCACACTAGGGCAGGAGACAATCAGACAATTACTAGGACAGGGTGAGGCAGGAAACAGTGAGGCAACACGCTGAGACAGGAGACACTGACAGAACACTGGGATAGAAAAACACAACACACTAGGATACGAAATGCTGGCACAACACACTGACGTAGGAGACACTGACACAAGCAGAACCACTGATGTGGGTCAGCACACCGCTCTCTTCTTCCCCACCATGGCAACAGTGCCACATAATTGAAATGCTATTCAGCTGCACTTATCCCTGTGTGCTTCATCTGAAGGCACATGGTGTGAAACAGCACTTCAGTGTGCTGCGGGGACAAAGAGTTAAAGACAGGCTTTAAAAGTCAGTGCAGCAGTTGGGAACGTGTGCTCCTCTGCACTTATGACCCTTCTCTCTCTAAGCAAGCTGAAGTTGTAGGCACAGACTCATAGCTGCCAAGGTTTCAGATTGCGATGTGTGACATTTTCATAATTTCAGTGTAATTATGAGTGACATTTCAATGACTATGAGTGACACTTCCTCGCGAGCAAAATCAGGCAGTGAAGACAAGGGAAACATAAATATCAGAAATGACAGCCATTTGACCAATGAGAAACTCTAAGAAGATCTTAAAACTGCTGCATAGCACCAGAAATGGAAGGGCACTAACCGGAGACAGACTGTGTGACAGCAGTTCTCAGTAACAGAGGGCAGGCAGACACTGCGGCTGCTCAAAGATGATCTCCTTGATCTGATCATTAATGACCGCACACTAGCCTAAAAAGCAAAGTTTATAGCATAGCATATTCACAGTGCTTTCTGTAGCAGGCTGGGACCTCATAGCACTATAATAGAATTGCCACTGTTCAACACTGCGCCAACCAGTACTGTGTTATGTTTCTCTCTGGTTAGACACAAAGTTTGCAGTGATTGCATTAAAATTGAGCAGCACATTATCATATTTCATGGGATACTGACAGCTGGGCTTTTGGACTCTGGAGCAGCTGAAAACACCACACATCATTTGTTACACATACATAATATTCATTCTAACTGTGAAAGAAACAAGTTAACCCCTGGCATTTTGGAAAAATAACATGCCTGTTGTGTAAACTAACTGGAGTAATTGCAGTGACCTAATACATAGCTGTCAATGTTTGAGACTGCTTATGTGTGACATAGCAATATATTCAGTCTTCTTACGTGTGACATATAAATGTCTTAATTGTGGCACTTTTAGTGATGCATGTTAGAGATTGAAGAACTGAATAGAGATCAACAGTTATGCCAATGTAGTAAGATAGTTTTCACAAATTAGCCCATGTTGTGGTATGAAAACTGTCTCAAAACTGCCCAGTGCTACTAAAGTGCCTACACAAGATCCCTGACCTACTTTCTTTTGCCAACAGGGTCACCTGGCAGATATATTTGGCATCGTAATAACCAATAAAATACATGTTTTGGGAGCATGACTATAGTTTAATAAAGTTGAATGTTATGTCTATTACATAATTTAGTTAAAACAAATGGTTTGTTAAGCCAAAACAGTTAATCAATGGTAATGCGTGGTAATCTCAGAGAGTCGCCACCAAAAAAACTCGAAATCCCTGTGCCACTTTCATGAAAGCAACATCTGGTCCATCACCACTCTGCTAAACTTAACTAGTTACAACATAAGTATTTTAAAATGGTAATGATTAACACTGAAAACGAAATTTGAACGTTCACCAGTTTCAAGAGAAAACTATCTAATGGTGGCGCTGTGCAGAAGGTTAATGATAGATCATTTGTAGTGCCATTAGTGTCAAGTGAGCGTTTAGGCCAGTATAGCGAAATCATGCTACATCAGCCCGCCGGCCAGAGAGAAGTGTTGTGCCGTGAATGTTGTGTGTGTTCCACTGACTGGGCGCGCTATGTGCAAGTCTGTACGTGGCTGCAAGTGTAGGTGTGACTCTTGTGTGGGTTGAACTTGTCGGAGGGCGGAAGGCCAGCCGAGCACAGATTTGCAAGTTAACAATAACTCTTATTTTATGCCCCTCACTGACTCCATGGCTAGGCACACTCTCACCTGAAATAAATTCAGCGACAGATAGCTTGAGCGCAGCTGCATTTAATGATTTCACGCGGTGCCAGCTGCCTGCTCCTCTCTCTCTCTGTGGTGACTGGCTCAGGACTGGCCAGCTCAACTTCACGTCAGGCCGGATCCCGGTGCTCTGGTGCTGCAAACGAACCACTCCAGCCGCCGCAGTCAGTCCGGGTTTCTGAGTGACTCTGCCTCTAGACCAGCCCGGGCTGTTGTGGGCCCGGCTGGGTCAGTGCTCACGACGCTCCGGACCGCAGGATGCATTACCACACCGGCAGCGGAGTTCATCACCAGCAGGGGCCTATTTTTGAATTTAGCTACTCAGCCCGCTCGCTCCACTTTAGCCAGTCTCAACCCATGACTGGCGAAAGTGAAAGTCTGCCGCACTGCCGCGCGGTGATTAAATACAGTCATTACTTTGTAGCAAGCAGGCAGCTCAGAGCCCAGCCCCCTAATAGGTCTGCTGAGCAGTGCGGGCTGCCTGCCTGTGCCGCTGACACTAGTGTTATTAAAATAACTACAGCCACCACTCCGACCACGGCGCTTTACAGGCACAGCGCTTATATGCGTGACTTCGCATTTCAGTGCGGAGATGCGGACCACCTCACTAAAATGCGTTAGTTTAACGCCTGATGCGTGGTACTTGGCAGGACTGCAGACTGTGCTTTTTAAATGCATGCCGAAGGTGCTGTTCTTGTTTGATTCATCTGAGCCTGGCAGTATTTCTATGAACTCAGAAATACTTGTGTAGATGTTACATTGCCTCATTTAATTGGCTTAGCATCTTCTCAACAGTAAACCATTTGATTCAGTGTCATTCTTTTTCCCTGTTAAATGTGATTTTTAGTATGTGGTTTTTTTTCCTGTGTGAAGTGATTTATGCCCAACTACGGGTGGCACTCTTTTGTGAACTGTGGTGGACACTGTGACACAGACTATAATACAGCAGGGTTCTTTTGTGTATTAATGTTACTTTCCTCCTGAGTTAGTCTCCACTGTGTGGGGGAGGGCTCCTTTCATCCTGACAGCAGAGGAGGTGTGTGCGCTAACTTGGCATTGTTATCTCAAAGTCTGTTGTGAAGTTCTGTGGTTATACTGAATAAGCAGCTACCTTCGTCATCATGAAATTTCTTGGTTGATGTCATAACTACACATTCACAATTACTTTATCAACCTCTTGCTTTCTCAAATTTGCTTCAAAATACGTCATTTGTCCACTCTTTTTTCAAAATGTTATCGGGGGGAACCCCGAGCCCCCCTTATGACAGTCATACTTGCTCGCTACCGAGAACTCAACCAGAACTTTTACGCTCACCACTTACAAATGTCACCAGCCGCCACTGTTGTTGTTGTTGCTTTTTCTTATCCTTCCTGAGTGTAAACCATGAAAGTTTATGCTGGTGTGGTTTTATGACTGGATACAGTGTATTGCTAATTATTTATAACTTACGTAACCAATGACCACATGAAATGATATTGCTTATTTGTACATCTAATTAAACTGCAACAATGCCACGCTTCACTGATGTTCTTCTTGCTTGTTTGCTTTTAGGTGTACAAGAGACAAGATCACCCACAGTACTGCCAGACAGAAGGCCTGTGCACGACGTGACGCGTGACCACACATCACAGACATCTCTTCAGCTTGTGAAGCTAAGTGCCACTGCCAACTGACAGCTTCAAGTTGGCCCCAAAGAAAGGCGCTACCAAGAAAATGGCCAGTGGTAAGAAGGAGCTTACCTCCACTGATATGTCGACCCAGACCTTTTTGGGCAAACAAAAGTGTGCCTTCTGCACCGGCCTCCAGGGAGCAGGCTGGGCGCAGCACCCCCGCATCAGCAGACCCACCCCAACCTACGCCCAAGTCCATGTCTGTCACAGAGGCAGCTAGTCTAATCACGGCAACACTGACGAGCAGTGACGTTGAAATTTACTTATCTCTTTTGAAAAAGTAGTACCCAATTGCAGGAAACTCGGATAAGTGGACAACAAAAGCTGCAGCCAGCAATAGTAGTTCCTCCCAAAGTAGGAGCAGTTCAGGAGATTGAGCTTCATGCTGAGGAAGTAAAAGAAGCAACTCTTTCAGAAGATCCATTGTCTTCCAGATCTCCAGCATGAAAAAGGAGTGTTAGTACACCATATTTTTCTCCAAGCTCCCCTTCTGATGATCAAGACTCAACTTGGATCCCGCCTCAGTCTGAGAGTGAGACATGCCACGAGAGGGTAGGGAAAAGGAAGGTTCCTGAAAGCCTTAGGCTTATGGATATAGAAGAGGAGGATGACGATGAGCCAGTCATCATTGATGTTAGCCCAGCCCCAGTGGAGACCGACGTTACCCCATCCCAAGCTGCTCTGAGGGATGTGGCACCACAGAAACCACCGCCAGCTGCCATATTTGCAAAGCCCCAGCAGCGACCTACATCCACAACCACCTCAGTAGAAGTAGGTACTGCAGAGAGGCAAAAGTCAAAATGCCCACCCACCCCGAGTTCATCCGACATTGGCAGTGGCACCAGTGTCAGAAAGTGGACTTCCCCAGTTTTGGACTTCTTCATGGTCAGCAAGAAGGAGGCAAACTTTGCCAAATGCTCCATTTGCGGAGCAAGCGTTAGTCAGGGTAAGCTTGGTACAAACTATGGTATGGGAGGTCAAACGACCCACTTGAGAAAACACCACACAATCCAGTGGGAGGAGCACCTTAGTGGCCAAAAAACTACAAGTGGTTTTGGTGAAGGGGGTGAAAGGCTGAGCAGGGAATCTGATCCGATCACGGTGGAAGGTAAAGAAGAGGAAGACATTTTCATAACGCAAATCAGCCCTGTCCCCAGAAGCGCAGTAGTATCACCCACATCAGCAACATCACAATGGCACACGACTCAGGTGGAGACACCAAGGCAAGAGCATACAGTGACTGCCCCGCTGAGATGCATATTGAGCCTACCACTGTCTGCTCTCCCTGTTTCTTTTGTGGATGGGGTGGGTTTTCTAGAATTTTTGGCAGCCATCTGCCCGAAATGGAAGGTTGCCAGTCTGTCCTATTTTGCCAGAGTTGCTGTTCCAGCGCTACATCACAATGTGCTGGAATTGCTTGGACAAGCTTTGCAGCAGAGTGCTGTTTAGTATTTACACTATCCATCTGACGACAGACATGTTGACCAGTTGCCAAGCCACTGATTACATGTGCATCAGTGCACACTAGATCTCTTTTGTGGATGTTAGAGAAAAGATATCTGCAGGTGTTGACACTGCTGGGATTTTTAATGGCGCTCAAAAGCATGTGCATGTAGCCATGTTCACCATGGAGAAATCCCATACTGCTGCAAACATCTTTGAAGATTTTAACAACAAGCTCTTTGAATGGCTGCGACCAAGAGGGCTTAACATTGGATTTGTTGCGACAGACAATGGCAGTAATATAGTGAAGGCCAATGCAGATGGTAGCTATTTCAGGGCCCAGTGTTGGGCGCACTGCATCAACATCATTGTACAGGACTTTTTCTGAAAAGAAGACTGAGTCAGCAACTTACTATCCACCTGCAGAAGAATCTGCACTCATTTCAGCCATTCTTTTAAAGCCCGAAAGCAGCTGAGGGTCATTTAGTGTAATAATAGAATGCCAGTTAAAGCACTCATACAGGAGGTGCCAACATAATGGCGGCTGCCGTGTCCTGAGGATGGAGGAGTCGATGATGCCCAGGCGCCTTACCGGAGCAGAGGAGGAAGTCATGTGGCGTTCGCGATCCCATCGGGTTCTCTGGAGGAGCGGTGTGCAGGAGGCTACGCAGCACGATCGGAGCAGCTGCAGACCGCAACTGGAGGAACTTGTGGAGGGTCCTTGGTGCGCTCTCGTGGTTCCCGGGAGGGCGCAATCTGCACAACCGGTGAGGAGGGGACGCACTGCATCGGCATGATATGAGCAAGGGGCAGCGGGAGCAATTTCGAGACAGGTCAGCCACCCTCAAGCTAGCAACGGCGGCAAAACGGATCCATGCCTGGCCGTGCCTGACCCCAAAATGGCGGCCAACACACTGCTGAAGATCGTAAAATTGAAAGGGGTGAGGCAGCTGTGTTGCAATAATGAGCCCCAGCGGCATTACACTCCACAGTGCAGCATGAGGGATGTAAAGAAGGAGGGGATCGGTGCCTTCCACATAGGCCATCAAACTCTGATAACAATCAGCAGTGGGCTGTGCAAGGAAGGAGCAAGCAAGATGGCGGAGTAGTAATAGCTCTAAGCTGGAGCTCCGCCGGGTGAGGCCCAAAATTAGCCTGGGGTCGAGCTGGAGGACGAGGCGGACGGCGCTTCCCAATAACACCGGGACTGGTGCTTTCGCTGGAACTATGATGACGCCCCGTTGGCGGAAACCAAATCTGTCCATACTTACCGAGTGTAGGAAGGTGGAATCTGACTATATGGTTGCCCCCACTTTTTTATGGTGTTTTGCTGGTTTATGACTTAGTTGGACTGGGATCCTGCTATTCAGGGCCCCAGTCTATCTGCTTTCTCTGTAAAATGGTTTCCATGTGCCTTAGGCACATCTCTGATTGGAATCTGGAGTGCCCTTATAAGTCCCTAGTATATGGTATACTATGTACCAAGGGCATAGGTACCTCAGAGGCCTGCCAGGGGCTGCAGCATGTATTATGCCACCCCTGGAAGGCCATCCAAACTGACACCGCAGGCCTGCTACTGAAGCCTGGGTAAGGTGGTGCATGCACCCCTTACTGTGATATAGGCTACCTATATCACTACATACATACACACATATAAACCTATAAGTCACTCCTATGGCAGGCCTTGTCAATCCTGAAGGCAGAGTGCATGGTTCCTATGTGAGAGGGTGCCCCTGCATGAGCAGGGCCCCTCTGCAGCGGTCGGAGACCCTTCTCTGATGCTGTTTGTAGTACAGCCTGACCATATACTCTTAAGCGCATTATAACCTTGCGTTAAATGCTAACTTTGGGATGGCTGCACAGAAACATGTCGTGTTTGGTGTCAAACATCTTGGAATACTACCCCCCGCCAATTCTGGCGGCGGGGTAGCATTCCACCCTTCTAGAGGGAGAGACATGTTAACCCTGGCTTGCCCGGTAACTTCTTTCTAAAGCCCTGGCATCACAAAATGGATGCTGCTGCCACAGACACAAGTCTGGCCTCCTGCTGCTGGACGAAACTCCGGCAGGGAGGCCTGGACAATAGGTTTCCTGTCACAGGGAGGTGTAACCACCTCCCCAGACAAGATAATGTGTATTGGGGCTGGGCGGGAGCACTCTCTGAGTGCTTTGAAGTCCTGCACTGGGGGCACATTTGGTGTCCCTGTGCATACCCCAGTTCAAACCGGATCAGGGACTTCCAGCCCCTGCTTTGGCGTGAACTGGACAAAGGGAAAGGGTGTAGCCACCCTCTGCCCTGACCCACCCATAGGTGGGGCCACAGAGTAAGTCCAACCCCTAAACTTAGTATAAGTATAGGAACCCAGTCCTTAGGACTTTAGATTATCCCTGGATGAAACTCTGACACAGAATCCTGGACCTTCGACGCTCTACTACAAGATTAGAGGACAGAAGAATCTCCCTTGGGGTCAAGGAGTGACTCCCCTGCTTGGCAGGCACCAAAGAAGCAATTGTCCAGTCTGCATCTCTGAAGCTCCCGTCGGACGCCGAAGTCTTTGCATCACCAGAGGTGGATTTCCAAACTTCCCCGAGGCTGCCCTGAGTCCCCAGCAAAGCTGAGGCCCATAGCTGTCGTGGGTAACGTGGAACCGTGACCCCTAGACACCGAGCACATTTGCAAGTACATCCTCTTCCTGGACTTCCACGAAGTCGTGCTTTGGGCTCCGAGTAGCCCCAGCCTCCAGCACCAATTGCACCGAAGATCACTGGCCTCCACTCCACGAGTGTCCTGTGAGCCAGATCCACGTGCACCGTCTTGAGGCTCCTTTGCGGTCGCTAGCCCGTTGGATAGTAGCCCTTCACGAAAGCCAATCCTTTTCTTCTTGGGCTCCCTGGTTGCTCCAGGCTTGCCCTCACTTACCCTTGCTGGGTGAGTTCCTCAGACCTTGCTGGTCTGAATAATCGTCAATCTTCAACTTCATCGAGACTTGCCGTTGCCAAGGCTTGTTGGGTCCAATCCGGTCGCCGACGCCTCAGCACTTGACAAACATCGTGTACCAGCCCGAATCCTGCTCCTGGTCGCCGACAACGCCTCCTGGACCTCGTGGCTGAAGAGTCAAGACGACTGTCAACCTACCTGAAGCACCCAACATCGGTGGGCATCTGCTCATCGCCTTCCTGGTCACTGACTAGTGACCCAGACTCTGTCCCCTCTGCTTTCAGGTTCTTCAGATCTCCGATCCACTCTTGGATCCACCCGGACACTTTCCACTTGGTCGCCAGCAGCACTTTGCAGCAGATCGCCATTCAAATCGACGACGAAACCCGACCCCGAAAGGCACCTATGCACCCGGCTTCCCTGGGTGAGGTAACACGAGTACTCCGGTGCTCCGTGGGTAGAGACTCTAGAAAGACCTAGTTCTCAAAGGGTTTGCTCCAAGTCCTCCTTTAAGTGTCCCTTTTCTTTAAATTCCTGATCGCGACTTTGCCCATAGAAGTTAACGGTGATTCGCGGTTGTGTTTACACACTGCACGCGTCCCCGTGGGTCCCCTGTGTCACTACCTTGGGTGGTTCCTTGTGGTCCAAGCACTTCTACAGGCTCTAGGCCTAGTGTCTAGCTCAGTCGTGGTTCTTATACCACTTTATTGGTATATGGTTTGAGTACGCCCCTAGGGCCCAAACGTGTATTTGTGCTATTACTGTGTTTAAATAACTTATAACTTGTGTACTTCGAACTCTAGCCTCATAAAGAGTCTAGAGGGGTGTGTTTAGCAATAAATACATATATTTTGAATATATACCTGGTGTGGTGCTCTTTCATTTGGTCACTCAAGAGATTATAGACTGGTAAAACAAGCTGCTTTACATTTCTTCAAGACTTAGCCTGAAGGCTGCTCTCCATAGCTACCACTAGGATAGCTTTCAATAAAGGTTGTCTTTAACCTATCTCCAATAAGGGGTTGTTTGGACTGGTGCAAGGTGCCCACTATAATTAGTGGACAGCATATACCAGGCCAACTTCTCACACCGAGGAGCCTGAGCAACCTTGGCCGATGCCTGGTGGAGCTGTCCTATGCAGCTATAGAGGAGTTTGGCTCTGGTTCACCCCCGTGGCCGTCACCTACCCAGCCAGACATCGGACATTGTTTTCCTCGTCTCCCTGTTTTGTTTCCTTCCCTCCCCCGCCCCCTCCCTCTGTGACCATTCCCCCCTACCTTTCATTCTCCATATGACGTGTGTCTTGGCTATGCTACGCGCTAATAACTCATATTTGTGTTATCTCATGTTTTTCTCCTATGTCTATACTTGGTTCCTGTAATTGATGTAACTATGTAACCTGTAACTCGCTGATCCTTATGTAAAGCGCTATGAAACCTCCGGGTCTAGCCAGCGCTATATAAAACTTTGCAAATAAACAAATAAAATAAATAAGCATGCTGGAACTCGACTGATTACATGTTGCAACGTCTATTTGAGCAGTACAGACCAATCAATAAATATGTCATGCAATGAGGGGATGCAACTGTGAAAGGCATGATCATTGAGATGGACCAATGGGGCCTAGTCAAATGCCTGAAGTCAGTAAGGAGGACAGTACCATGGGCCAAGCTTTCCTGTTGTTCCATATGCTACAGGAACATCTGACGGAGGTGTCTGAAATGTACGCAGGTGTGGAGGAAAAAAAAAGATGTGTATGAGTTGGTGGAGATCTTAATCCTCCGCATATCTGTTAATACAAAGGTGCAAAGAGACATTGTGTCATCCAAACATTACATCTGTGCCACAATTCTTGATCCATGGTACAAACCATTACAGTCCGCTTTCATTCCTTTTTCAGATGGGGATGTTTCAAACTACAAAACATGGATTGCAGAGCAAGCCAGTGACCTAGAAAAAGAGTGGTCGGGAATTAGAGGCCCACTCCTCCAGGGCACAAGTTCTGCGGTGCAGCCTTCAACTTCAGAGCCTGAGGGCAGTGCTGTTGGCTCACAGCAGCCAAAACCAACAACAAGAATACCAGCAACAACAGGAACAGGAGCATCAGCCCCAAAATCTGCATATGATTGGTTTCTACTGGGAGGGATTAAGTCCAGTGCAGAGGTGAAGGCAAAAGAGGTCGAGCAAGGTGGAGTACCAATGACTATTGAGAGGATGGTCCAGGCCTATCTGAATGACCCAACGGAGGCCTATCTTGATCAAAACCCATTGGTGTATTGGAATGGGAAGAGGCGCCAATGGCCAGTGCTCAGCAGGCTGGCAATAAATTATCTGGCTTGCCCAGTAGCCAGAGTGTCTGCTGAGCATGTTTTCAATGCTGCTGGTGTAGTTGGCAAAGTGAGAAGGACCAGTCTCTCGCACCAAAATGTGGAGAGATTAATCATGATCAAAATGAATCGGCACTTTATACCACCAAATTACTCCATACCTGAAGTATGACAGGAGTAGGATGAGGGTGATTGGTCAGACTCAAGTCATGGTAGTAGTGTGTTAGCTGACCTACTCTTGGTTGAACCACCTGAGTTTGAGGACAAACTCTACTTCCCTGACTACTATGCCTGGGCCCCAAACCATAAAACTTTCTCTCTCTATTGTCGAACTGCTTTGACGACAAAATAAATAAATAAATAAAAAAGATGTAGCTAGGGGAACGTTATTTTATTTTGTTTGTGTCTGACTGACTAATGCAGCCCCACCGTTTTAGACACATTTTTATTGCCAAATTGGAGTTGCACCAGTATGCAGTGAAGAATCCCACCCCTCCCCCCATTTCCCTCAAGGACAGTGGAGAGACAAATTTGTGCCTGCCTCCATCCTGTGTCTAGCTATCTATCCTTTCTTTATTCACCTAGCCGGACTGCCTCACATTATTTGATTTACAAGATTGGCCAATGTGTGTTTCGTGAAACAATGGATCAGCAATGTACCACCGTCACTGCGCTTGAATTAGAACAGGTAAATGGCATGCATGCACCAAAAGTTGATATATATTATGAGTGATTATTGTTTGTGTGTGTTGTGATGATTCATGTGGTGGCAAGCAGTGGTGAGACTGGGTGTTTGTTTCACTATAAATATTAAGATTGATTGTGTTTGTGATGATTTACAATGTTGGTGGCCTAATGACAGGTGATCATTTTTTTCCTGACGGTGATTTTTTTTCCTTCCCCTTTTGCACTTAGCAAGATTTGTTTGCGGGGTCCACACTGCTTTGTTTTCTGCTTCACACTCCTCAAAGACTCAACCAATCCTGTTAGCTAACAAACACAAATCTAGTCTACACAAAAAATTACTTAATGTTTCTCTTGTTGTTTATCAACATCATTGCACTACAGCCAGGTCGATCTATTGCATTTGATTCGGGACCCAGTCTGTACGGAGTTCGACACGTTACTCTGATTCAGCAGGATGATGGAAGGACTCAGGGCGTGACTATTTAAACAGTTGCCACCAGAAGAAAGAAGTTATCAACTTCACAGAAACCAACATTTGGTGATAACTCTAAGAAGCCTACTGAACTCTGTGGAGAGAGAGGTGCGTTGATTTTACTTGATTTGAAAAATGAAATGTTGCTGAATGTGTTTGCTGGCTGGTTCAAATTTAAAACTATGTGGTGCTTGGTTGGGGGCTTGTTGTTGTAGGTAACTGGAGACAGACATGTGGTGATCATCACATTATGCATGTGCTAGGCTACATATATTAATATTATTATTATGATGATGATCATGACAGTTGTAAGTTTGATCAGCCTGATAGTACATGCGGCCACTCGTCTGTGATTGTTGGTTGTTGTAATTGCTCTCACCTAATTAATTGGTCGCACATCAGTCATAAAATAAATGATTGCAAAAAGGACTATTCTTCCCTCTTGCACAGCCTCTGAGTCTTCTTGGTGCACTCCTTATGAAGTTTAACTTCTGTACTTCTCCTTGATTCTACAATATAATTTTTGTTTTACAATCCACAAGCAAGGGAACTTTTTGTATGGTCACCCCCCTCCCCACGTTTTGCTCCAATGCTGATGGTTATGACTCTGAAAGTGCACTAGAGCCAGCTGCCCAGGCTCCAGTGCCACTGCTCTCTCCCTAAAACTGTTATGTGTAATGGCATCCCAATTGACAAGGACTTTACCCTCCTTATAAGTCCCTAATATATGGTACCAGTGGCACCCAGGGCATGGGTGGTAAAGGGGTCCCCAGGGCTTGCGGTTCTGTTTGTAGCACCCTGAGTGACCCAAGTAAACTTCTGAGGGTGCACAGGGAAGTAACTACCATCTCTCCTCCAAATAATCTTTTTAGTTAACTGAGAGGCCAAGGGAGTCATCAATGATAAAAAATTCAACTTTCGTGTAGCCCACTTGGCCACACAAAGAGGACTAGGAATCGGTAGATGAAGTACTTGAGTTTTATTGCAATTTAATAATCAATCCAACATATATGCAGATCAAAACCACAATATAAAGATATAGAATTATGACTGACAAGCGGTAATTTCAAATACATTCTGGCTCGATAACAGAAGACATGCAATGAACACAGTCATAGCAATACAGATACTGAGAAATATAAATTGGTGTTTCTTAGAGATGCTCTGATCCTCCTTGCTAAACATGAATAGATTCTAAAATCATCTAACCTAAGTTCTGAATCTAAACTATCAATGGTCATAAGAAAAGGTCACAGAGAAAGTCAGAAGTGCAGGAAGGTGTCAGGATAGTGAAAACTCCAGTAGAAGTCTTCTAAGTTGGGAATAGGTGTTTACCATAAAGCTATACACTTGCAAGAATAAGAGGAAGCGTAGAGGTCTGTACCTCTCAAAGTCAAAAAGGATCTGCTCTAACATCTAACAGTGTGAACACTAATTAAGACAAACAGAGACTTCAGCAACAACCATATCTCTTTCCCCACGTCACCAGAAACCCAGTGATTTCTCCTGCCCACTGTATGCATCTTGCAACATTACCAGAATTTCCCGTCCCACAGAACTTGGACAGATGCTGTAACCTTGTACATCCCTTCGTACCTGATACGCGATGAATAGGGATGAATAGGAGGCTTCTTCTGCTCATCCTATCTTCAGGTTCTTGCTAAGATTTCGCTTGCCTTACTATCAATAATACAGCAATACTCCTTTCTCTAGCTATGAAATCATGCGAATTCACCAGCAAAAGAAAGAACATGCAAACCAAGAAAAATGCATTTTAAAGTTAAGGCCTTTAGTCAAGTTAAGCATTTCAATGTGCACTTCGCGTATGTTATTATATGTGCTCGTATAACTTCAGAATAAATGCAAAACGCGACTAAATGAATGAATGGTTACATGTGAAATTTACTTTCAATAAATGCAGTATAACTTGAAAAAAAGTTTGAATGAGAATTACAAGTCTCCATGTTTGATCTAAACATTGCATTACACACGTATATGAATCTCTAATTTCTACAGTAAATACACCTCAACAATGCGTTTAAGTGCTTTACTTCTCCCTTAATAAAGTTAAGACACACAAGGTATATGGTGTCAAGTGCATGTAAATATTGTGCTATTGAGACATGTAAGGGTAGAGCCTAAATTGCGCTGCTCCACTACTGATAGCAAGCCGGCCATTGCAGACTGCAGGAACAGTGTAAACTGCTCCATTTTGACTTTGCCCTCACCAAGTGTGACAAAGTCAATGCACTGCTTTTAATACATGTCAGTCACCCCTAAGGAAGGCCTCTTGAGCCCAGGAGGCAGGGTACCTTAAATTAAAGATGTAGACATGTAAGTGCAAGTTTATATGTCCCTATAGTGACCTTTACCATTAAAGTACACTATGAGTGATAGGCATAACAAAGGATAACATGGGCTTGCACCTGGGCAGACCTGGGGTTGCTAGCTGCATTTTGATACCACCTAAAGATGTCGAGTTTGGTATCAAACAACATGCCTTCTCACCACTGACACAAATCTCATGTCGAGGGGGAGTTGGCATGCACCCAGGTGGCTACCTTAGAGGTTGCCCACCTGGTTGCCTCAGCATCTCTGTTCTCTGGCTGCCAGCCTGCGTTTGCTGCCTCCAAGACATGATTCTGACCTCCTGCCAGGCAGTGTGAACCCTCCCAGGAGTATGGAACAAAGACCTAGTCAGGAACAAGGTCACAGTTCCTCCCTACCAGGAAGGCTAGTGAAGTGGCACATCAAGGCGGTGAGCTTCAAAGACTACACCGACTCCGATATGCATCAGGGCTGACACCTAAAGGAGGGAACAGCCCCGCCCCCGCCCCAGGCACATTTGCTCCCAGACAGGTGGGAAATTAGGTATGCAGGGGGTATACACCCCCAAAAGGCTAGCCACACCTCTTGGGTAAGCTGCCTGGTCTGTACATCTATGGAAGACTTCTGTCATTTTTAAAAGTGGAAGAAATAGTGCATTCTGGGTAGCAGAGGTGACCTACACCCCAGGATGTGGTCACCACAGGGGTGTATTAGCTGCTGGGGCTAGTAGCCCAGTAGCCACTTGCACCCCCACCCCTAGCACCCCTAATTCTAGGATTTAAGGGCTACCCCTGGCACCAGAAACTCAGTTCTGAACAACTTGCATCAAAGAGGACAAAGAAGAGACCTGTGTCTGCGGCAACAAGACTTTCACAAACCAAAAGAGGGATACTCTGCACCTGTGGCAACACTCCTAGAACTGCCTGATAGAGACTCGTCCTAGGCTACCTCTTGGCTCCCCCAGACAGAGGGACCCCTGTGAAAGCCTGAAGCTCCCTCAGACTCCCCTGGACTAGTGGCACTATCCCCTTCAAACTGCAGGTAAAACAACACTCAGGATCTGAAGAATTGCTGGCCATCGGGCCCACCGAGGGATCACCCAAATCCCAATGGTCTAGTGCATTGTGGGAACTGTAGTCCTGCCCTCTACAAAGTTACAGGCGGCTACCATGTTCCCTGGGACCACTGGATGTCGAAGTACCTTTTTCCAAAGTTTTCAGCTGCTAAGGCTTGTTGGTCGCCAGTCCGGCAACCGACCCCTGCAGTCGACACTGCACCTAGACGGAACTCCATCTGACCTTCAACCAGACATCAGCAACCACCTTGTTGTTGTGTTTTTGTATTTTTGTCTCCGCAGCACCATATAAGCGGTAAAAAGCAACTCTCCCACGGCTCCCATTCAGCACCAGTGACAGCCAGGACAACTCTGCCCCAGGCTCCACGGACCAGGTAAAATTGAACTGACTGTCGTGGCTTGGTCCTGGGACCTGCATCACCTTTACCCTCCTTGGGTTCCATGCAACTCAACCTGCAAGTGACCGATTGTCACTACCACTTTTTCCCATTGACCACAATGCAAAAGATCTGCAGTATTGTATTGCTATGATTTATGTTTTCTTCTAAAATCCATAACTCCGGTTCTATGTATCTCATCAAGTTTGTTTTGGTGTCTAAATTAAGATAAAAATACTCTTTATTTTTTTATAAATTGGTGTCAGAATTCTATAGAGTCCTGTCAATTACTTATCGTTCATGTTGGTACTCCCGACTGCTCTTTGCCACGCTACCAGGACTAGGCTAAGGATTTATTATTGTGAATCTAAGGACCTTTTTTGGGATCTGTGAGAGTATTGCATGGTGAAGCCTAACCAGCCTCACCACATAATACTCCACCTTCCTACAACACCTACTTTTTTGAGTGTTTGTAGGGTCATGCAGTACATTTTGCAATATGATTTGTAGGTCCCTACCCATTCTGTGTGGTCTATTTAATTGCTTTCTTCCCTGACTAGGAATTGCTTCTCTTTAAGTATCCATTTGAGCTATAATCACTTAATTACCACTGCCCACTGTTCTAACTTAAAACCCCCACCCACTCTTGGATGAACATTCTGGAAAGTAGTTTTTGGTCTAACTCAACCTCCTCCACAACTCAAGACAAAGCCAAACCCACACAGGACAAACTCGTATCCAATTAGACATTAACAGTGCCCTCATCATACCCCAGCCTGCTCGCCATCCTCGCCTGTCTCCTACCCATCAGTCACTGTAAGGTTCAGACATGTTTGGACTTGTTCCTGTTTTTCTATACTCTTTTTCCACATTCCCTTGTGATGTTATCACGATGAGGAACTGTACTTTTTTACTGCTCTGTCCTAAGAGTCATCTACGATGCCCACAAGTTCTTTGTATTCTGTCAGTGGTTTCATTTGATGGCATTGTTTGTTCAATTGTCACTCCCATCAACATGCCCTTGAATGTTATCACAGGAATTAGGTGATTGGCTGCGTTTCTGAAGTGTTAATGCTGACTGGTTTTGGTATGATTTGTAACTTTCAGATTGGAAGTTACCTGTTTTCTGCCCATGTCCATGATATTCTCTTTCTGCTGGAAATGTTGGACCTGAGTGAGGGTGTCTGGAGCCGAGTTCCTTTTCCATTCAGAGCCAGCCAGTCTGTCCTGTTCAGTTTCATTTGGTCTATTGCGTCTGCCCTAAAGAGGTTTCGAAATATGCACCAAATGTATAGAGCAGTGTTGTGCCCCGCTGCTCCAGTTGGGGTCTTCCCTGATTTTTTTGTTTTTAACATATTTTATTGAACTTTGGTGTGACACCCGGTCCCATACTGTCGTCAATTAAGGTTACATGGTGTACATTGCATAGACATCTTCTATTGAATCACATTCCTCTATTGGGGTCTTCCCTGATGTGGACATTTTTATGAGGTGAATGATTTTGAGGTCTTCACATTTTTCTTGGTGGACTATATCTTATTCTGTTGGAGAGATTACCTCCTATCTCAGAAATTATTTTTCCATTGAGACATTATCAATAGATTCTTTGAGATGGGGTACACTCTCTGCTATATCACTGACATCTTTCTAGGCTTCCTGAAGGTCCTTTCCAAGCTCTTGAAACAGCTTCTCCATGAATTCTCAAGTGACTGCTCAGGATTACCGATAGCTTCCGTCACATGTCTTTGGAAGAAATGGTCAGGCATATCAAGCATGTGTCCTATAGGATGTGAGGTTCCAGAGTCAATTGAACACGTCTTATTCGTATGTACGGCATACAAAAAGCAACGTACATGCTGGATCAGGCCTCTGTGCAAATTGATGGGCTTTAATGACCATATAACAGCACTGAGAGTATGCAGAACGAATGCGAGTGGTCCGGTTGTCTTTTCAATTGGTACATTTTTAACAGCTAACTGTTTGAAACTTAACTCCTCGAAAACCGAGGTCCTCATATTTCGCAATAATCCCTCTATCTGGACTGACAGGTGGTGGCCTGCCCAACTTGGCCCCTTGCCTTTACCAGTACCTAAAGCAAAAAACCTCGGTTTCATCGTAGATACCAAGCTTTCATTTGAAGCACAGATCAATTCCATCACTTCGATCTGTTTTTTCATTCTAAAAATTCTCAGAAAAATACTCCCTATGATTCCTCTGGAGTTAAGAAAAACCGTGGTATCTGTACTGATATCATCTAGGCTGGATTACTGCAATGCTCTGTTTACCAGCGCATCTAAACGCAGTATCCAGAAATTACAGACGGTTCAAAGTGCTGCAGCTAGAGTCCTTTTAGAAATTTCTAGGTTTACCTCTGTGACCAATGCCTTAGTGCATCTCCACTGGCTGCCAGTGGTAAAATGGATCCAGTTTAAATCCTTATACATTGCTTTCAAATCACTGTACAACTTAGGCCCAATGCAACTGACTAATCGTTTTAAGCCCTACATCCCAACAAGATTTCTCAGATCAGCTGAGCTTGGGAATCTTGTCATCCCAAGAATAAAAAGAGCCAGATGGGGTGGTAAGAGCTTTACCAACACAACACCAAACTTTGGAACTCGTTACCAACTTCACTCAAAAAAGAAACAGAGTTGCTAAAATTCAGAAAGGGTCTAAAAACTTGACTGTTTGGGCACAACGCCTAATCCATCTAGCTGCATCCGCCTGCCTTCACGGTTTAGCGCCTAGACACCCTCGGGTATTGTGCGCTTTATAAATACTTCATCATCATCAGCTATATGGTATCTGAGATCCAAGAAAATTCTTGTCCAAGAAAGGACCTTGAGGATATTTTAAATTTTAAATTCCTCACATCTCTGTCAAGAGGGCTGTAACCTGTTTTTAGCATTTTTTAATCTATAGTTTTTATATGTCCATATACGTATTTGGTTTTAGTCTATTTTATTCGTATATGATTGTATATTGTTGCTTTTTATGTTTTTTTTATGAACCGAAATAAACGAATTGAATGAAATGACTGCTCGGGATTCCTTCTCTGTGACCACTTGAGATGTGGTGGGGGAAATTTCCATGGGGAGAGAGTCCATTTGGAAATGTCATTGCTGATCACCCAAGTGGATGAGCAAGTAAAGATATCTTTCACTCTAGAGCCTTCCCTCTCCTTTTGCTAGTACCATAGTTAAGGGCTGATTGTTGGCTGAAGAGTGTGAACATGTAATGTTGTCTACTTCCTCTCTCCTACCAGCCAGGGGATCCACTTCAGTGCTACACAGTTCTTTTTTCTCAGGTTCCTCCTCCTCCACAATCTCCTCAATTACCTCTCTACAGAAGCCTACCACCTCAGTGTCTCTAGGACTCTATAATCAAAATGAGTCTGTGTTATTTTTATAAATCATATGCTGATGGGGATTCAACTGTCTTTATAAGTGGAGTTGCTTAAATCCTGGTATTCCTAGGGGACTCACCTACTTCTTGTAACCTCCACTCTTAAGTTTAGGTATTGAGGCCCTTCCTGTTGTCTAGGCCTTCTCTGTTATGTTATATTTCGGGGATGTTCTAGCCCCCTATCTTAATAATATATTTCAGATGTTCGGTTGCTGTTAGCGTTTGTTTTTTGAGAGAGCTCAGTTAGTGAGCAATTGTATTGCACTGTTGTGGCCCCGAGATCTCTGTCTGTGCCAGGCAACTTTCTTGTGAACAGGTACTGCACACTGTTGTCCCTGTGTCGCCTCCTTCCTACCAGAGTTATCTCACCTCTTCCCAAATATTGCAGTGGCTTCAGCAGTTGTGTTGATTGACCCAGATATTTCCACCCGCCCAGGCTGAGGCCTTCGCACAATACCAGCACAAGGCTATCTTTGGGTATGCTGAAGTTGTTCTTTCCTCCTGAGATGGCTGACCCATATGGGATTTTCCTCCTCCTTATCTCTGGTACCACCAGGCTGCACCATGACTAGGTTATATTGCTATGTGGCGGGCACGTCTGTGTCTCCTGTTCCCCAAAAGTCCCCGACAGCACTGATTCTCCCCTTCGCTGCACACTGGCTTGGACTGCCCTCTGCAGGCCTTGTCTTTGCTTCCCTCCTTGTGAATGCCAAACTGCTGTTTCACTGTGACGGTTCTAAAGGTGCTCCCAGTGCTCCATCGGCAGCATTTTCACCAAGCCAAGGCCTTCCCACCAGTCGAAACCAACTACTTTCATGTCAGAGTGCCATCTTGCTTCAGGCTGGCCCACAATGAAGGACATCTCCCTCTACTTTATTTCATCCATGGGCTCTCTCTTGCCATGAAGTGTAGTTCTCCACTCTGACCATTTCTATATTTTGGCCAACAGATCCAAAAAGCTGCTTTGTGCACCAAATGGGGCCTGATGCTAGCAAGCCGAAGTGGAGGAGATCATCCGCACAAACTACTCCATGCCAACCCAGACCACGCCCCCACCAGAATTACTTTACACATCATTGAAAGCAAGCAGCAGTGCATTTTCCCCTCACAAGACGAGTACAGCATGGGAAAGAGCTGTGCAAGCCTCAGTCACGCAAAATAGTAAGGACTTCATTCTGAGTGGCCAGCTAATCCCAATTCAGATGCAAAATCCCATTTGCAACCCCGTGAAGTATCATGCATTAGGGGTTAGACTAAAGCATTTTAGTGTAGGGTCCGCATCACCACATTAAAAAAGAATTAGTCACACATTTATAGCACACTGGTGGACCACCAGGTCCAAGGTGCTTGACAACATGGAGCTGCATATATTTAAGCAGTGAGCCCACTGCCAGTGAATGTGCTGCTCTATGCTGCCTGTGACAACTGCGGCCTAATAATATTCAGTTTACTTTGGTGCTCTTTCTGGGCCTTTGATTCAGCCAAACCCAGCCGCTCTCTCCAGCAAATATACCCCTTGATCTCAAAGTTCTTCATCTTTTATCAGATCAGTTGATCCCACTCCTGACACCAAATGTAACAGGGTTTGGGTTGTTATATTAAGATGCAAATGCTAAATGAATATAAGATTCCTTTAATTTATCGTAGCTTTGGGGTCATGAAAAAGTCAGTATGATAGGAAGTCAGTCCTTATGCTTCGCCCGGTTTGGTTTCGCGTCTGTCTTGTCTTGAGGGTTTCTTGAGTCTTCTATTCGTTTTCTTTTGTAGGTAAACAGGATTCCAGACCGGAGTCCATCGAAAGAGGAATGGACACAGGTAGCACACTGCGTTTGGTTTTGCTTATTCAAACCCTATTTTCAACAACTTACTATGTTTGATTTTGCTTATTCAAACCCTATTTTCAACAACTTACTATTTTGGGTTCTACAAGGAGTTCTAGTTTCCAGCTTGATTAAGTCGTTCAGAGTTTTGTAACTCTTTAGTAATATCTTCATTGCTTATTTTAGGAATCTGTTTTTTAACTTTTCTAATTCTTATAATTTCCCTCTGAGAATCTGGGTACAAGTCTCAAATTTTGATTATATTTCCTCTCTTATCTGGCTTATAGAACACAATACGTATTTTGCACTCTAACTTGGAGTTTCTGAACACACACACAAAATATAACTATTGTCAAAATTAGGATTAGATAAATAAAGTAAATATATCGCTTTTTCCTAGCATTCTCGTATATTATTTATTTATTTGTAAAGTTTTATATAGCGCCAACTAGACCCAGTGAGGGTATCAGAGTGCTTTACAACTGTTACAATGAAAAGAGAAGTGAGGACTATGTACATTGATATGAGTAGCTAACAGGAGAATGTAAATGTTGACAGTAAACGTTGTAGGTCTGGAGGAATTCAGGAGTCCTTTAGTCATTCTCGCTTCGCGTTCATTCATCACAGATCCAGGTAGGTGAGCTGAGTCTGGATGGTACCCAGCTCGCTCTAGAACTGGGATCAGTGGAGAGTTTTGTTCATTAGAAGTAGTTTGACTTCGTTTTTGAAAGAGGAGATTGAAGGGTTCATTCTGATTGCTGGGGGCAGGGAGTTCCAGATCCTAGGTGCTAGGCCTGAGAAGGTGCGCTTGTAGGTATTATTTTTCCGAACTTTATGTGATTTCAATAGCATGGTGTTGGTGCCTCTCAGAGTTCTGCTAACTCCTGATAATTCCAGTTTATTGGCTAGATACCTTGGTGTGTTGAAGTGCAGGGCTTTGTGTGTCGTGAAGGCAATTTTTAGCTGTGATCTTGCCTCATAAGGGAGCCAGTTCAGTGCCTTTAGATCAGGGGTGATGTGGTTGTTCTTTTTGGAGCTGGTGACGAGTCTTGCAGCCGCGTTGAGTGAGGCTCTTAGTGGAGCCAGGCTGGATCTCGGCAAACCACAAAGGGTTGTATTCCTACAGTCTGTTCTGGGTATCACTAGAGCTTGTACAGTTGTTTTTAGGTTGTCATCGGTGAGAAAGGGTTTTAGTTTTCTAAGAATGTTCATATGAAAGTTTGCTCCTCTGGTGGCTGTGCTGATGTGTTCCTGCATGGTGAGATTCTTGTCAAGTGTTTTTCCCTGTGATCTTGTGGAATCTATGATGTGTGGGGTGCAGTTGAAGGCAGTTAAGTGTTTCATCCAGTTTTCTATGTCGCCGTGTCTCTGTGGTGGGGAAATTAAGAGAAAGTCGGTTTTAAGCGCATTGAGTTTGAGGTGGTTTTTTTTCATCAAGTTGTGGGTTTTTTGCAAAGTTGTGCTGAGTAGACGGATATCATCCGGGGATGATATTTTTAGGTATAGTTGAGTATCATCCGCATACATGTGGTAATGAAAATTGGAGAGTTTCAGAATTTCGGTTAAGGGTTCCATGAATAGATTGAAGAGGGTAGGTGATAAGGAGGAACCTTGAGGGACTCCCAGGGTGACCGGTGTGGTTGTGGACAGTGATTGGTTAATCTTGATTCTTTGAGTTCGGTTGTCTAGGTAAGAGGTGAACCACTTAAGGACAGCCCCTGATAAACCCATTCTGTGTTCAAGTAAGTCCAGGAGACTGTTATGTTGGACTGTATCGAAGGCTGATGATAGGTCCAGGAGGATTAGGAGGCAGGATTCGTTTTGATCTAGGATTCTGAGCGCATCATCGACAATGTGTGTCAGGGCAGTTTCTGTGCTATGATCTGCCTGAAGCCTGATTGGAACTGGTCAATGAGGTGGAATTGAGCCTTATAGTTGAATGGATGCATTTCTCAAGTAGTTTTGCTAGGGAAGGAATGGTGGATTTTGGACGGTAGTTATCTGGGATTGTGTGGTCTACTGTAGTTTTTTTTAGAATAGGGGTTACCTGTCCTGCTTTTAGGCAGTTTGGAAGGGTTCCTTGCAGTAGTGATGCATTCACTATCTTTGTCCAGAGGGGTATAAGAGAAGTTTCGATCTCACTGAAGATGTTGGCTGAAAGAGTATCGCAGAAGTGATTTGATGGTTTAAGTATTGTTACTAACTTGAGTATGTCGTTTTCGTCAAAGCTTTTAAAAGTGTTCCAAGACACTTTGTTTTTGAGGGTTAGACCGTGTTGGTTAGGGGTTTGTACAGCCGGAGGCGTGCAGGGTCTAGGTGCGGGTAACAATGTGAGTTGTTCCCTTGCTGTTTGGAGCTCTTTTTCTATCTTTTTAGATTTTTCCAGGAAGTAGGAGGCAAATGTGTTGCAGTTATGTTGCGAGTTGGGACCTGATGAGGAGTCATTGGGTTGATGAGAGAATTGATGTTTGATAATTTCGAACAGTTTTCTTGGTCGATTTCTAGCATTGTTTAGTTGATCTTTGAAGAAATTCGCTTTTGAGATTTTAATGTGTTTGTTGTAGTTGCTCCTCCTTGATCTTAGTTGCTTAAGGTACTCTAGGGACGATGAGGATCTCCAGGCCCGTTCTGCTAGTCTTAGGTTGCGTCTTTGATTGTTTAGGCTCCCATTGTACCATGGTTTGGAGTCTTTAGAGGACAGCCTTTTCAGTTGTTAGGGCGCGACAGTGTCAAGGATGCTAGTCATCGAGTTGTTATAGTGGATCGTGAGGTCGTGGACATCTGTCATGTCCTCCGGTGGCAGTAGAAAAATGTTGCTGATGGATGTCAAGCTGTTGTGGTTAATGTCGCGAGTGTTCCTTTTCCATTGTGTGGGTTTCTTAAGTTGGAGTTTGTGTCTTCGTTGGTTCGGTAATAAGGAAGGAGATGCAGTGGTGGTCTGTCCAGTCAAATGGGATGATCGATTCAAGTATGATGGAGTTTGACCTAGCAATGACAAGATCCAGTGTTGCGCCCAGGATGTGTGTTGGGCTCTCGCAGAATTGGACAAGTTTGAGGTCAGCTAGGAAGGTTTTTAGGCTATTAACTGTGGGGTTGTTATGGTCGTTCCAATGAAGGTTGAAGTCACTGAGGAAGATTTGGGGGCAGTGTTGCCCCACGTTGGAGGAAATGATGTCCATGATTTGTTAGATGAATGCGAGATTGTTGCCTGGGGGGTGGTAGATCAAGTGTAATTTACATAAGGGACTGTTGTTGCTCGCAATGCTTATGCCTAGGTACTCGCACGTGGTAAGGTCGATAGTTTGTAACTGATTCACCGTAAGGTTAATGCGGTGTATGCAGGCTATGCCACCCCAGATCTTTTGGTCTGTCTGCTCTTATAATGTCATAGCCTGGAGGGATTAAGATGTCAAGGATTGGTGCAGTCGTTCTTTAACCATGTTTCAGTAAGAAGGGCCAGGTCAAGGTCATGGGTGAGGATAAGGTCTGCTATGTCTGCAGCGTGTTTCCAGGCTGATCTGCAATTTAGGAATATGCATTTCAGGTGGGGTTTGGTGATTGGTGAGGTTTTCTCTGTGATGGGTACTGGTTTGAGGTTGGCATTGTTTACCTCTCTAGTGTTTGGTCTCTGTTCTCTATCTGGGTATGAGACAATTGTTGAGATGGGATTCGGGCTATGTGGCAGGTCATGGTGTGCATTCTTGTACGTGCGGAGAATGGCTTGGATGTCATTGTCGGATAGAGAGATCTTGGTCCTGGCCGGTCTCGAGGAGGTGTTGTGGAAGGGAGTGGATCGCCATCTTGTGCGCTGGGGTGTCTGGGAGTTGTAAGAGTTGAAAAGGCATGTCAGAATGGTGTAAGAAATTATCACGGCGGATTGGCCTATTGCTCGCAGGTATCTTAGAGGGCCAACTGTTGTAGGCTAGCTCAGGAGTGATGCTTGTTAGCTTCTGCAGGTCAGATTTGAGTTGTTGTAGTGCCTGTGTAATTTCCCCCAATCTAGACTCAATCTCGGTGTGGTAACAGGGGGATGGCGTTTGGGGCATGGTGTTCTGATGTGTGAGTTTTTCCTGAGTCTCGTTGATGTGAGGGGTAGGAAGGGGAGAGAGATGTGAGGAGTGGAATGTGGGTTTATGCTCTTGACTAGTATGCGGGGAGGAGGTAATGGATATACTTATGTCATTGCGTCGGTCTAAGGCATTACAGGTATTGGTGAGAGCACATGGGCTTGGGTGGGTAGAGGGGGTTGTTTCTACAACGACTGGAGGAGTGGCTGTGTTGGAATAGTGTGGTCTGCAGGGTGTGGTGGAGTGTGGTAGGGAAGGGGGCGGACTGTCTATGGTGGTGGAGCTGCGGGCGGATTAAACATGGGACTGGTCGAGTGAAGATCTGGGGTGGTCTGGAGAGGTGGTTGTCTTATTATTAGTTACCGCTGTTTGATGACAGGGAAGAATTCATTGAATAGGTCGCGGTAGTGGTCAGATGCCTGTATGAGAATAATCCCATTGTTAAAGATGGAGATGGTTAATTTTGCGTTGAGGGCTGTTGAGAGGGCTACTGAAAGCCTGAGGCTGTGAGAGGTTTTCCTGGATGTAGAGATAGAAAGCATTGAGAAGAGGGTTTTTCTCCATTGGGCTCTTTTTTGTGTGTAAAATATGAGATCATTAATTATGACTCCTTTAGATGTGCAGAGGTATTGGTCGGCTATAAGAGTTTCTGGGTGTTATTTGAAAAGTCAGCGTTTGAGGGCTTTGGTTGTTTTTTTTTGTTAAATTAGGTGGGTAATTGAGTTTCTGGGCGTTGCAGCCATCAGAATTCAGGATGTTGTCAGGTGAGAAGTATGTTGCGGGGTCCATGACTAATGGGGGCCCTTGTGATCCTCAGATGTCAGTTAAGGGGAAGGGAAGCTTACTATATGAAGGTAGTAGGTAGCTTGTCAGAGGAGTGCCCGAACGGGGAACAGTGTCATCTTAGCCTTAAAAGGAGTGTATTCCATTTGCATATAGTGAGCTACTTAGTTGTGGGGGGATCCTCTTGCTTACAAGTTTATTGTGGGTAGTGTATTCAGAGTGGGAGCAGACAGTACCTTACAAAGATGGCCGACACATTAGCCTAGGAAGTTACTGTTTAGGTGGATTGCTGGTAGTGTATTCAGAGAGGGAGCAGTTAGTACCTTACAAAGATGGCCGATGCATTAGCCTAGAAGTTCCTGCTTAGGTGGATTGCTGGTAGTCCTGTTTCCCTTCTTATTTCCCTGCTTAAGTCCTTTTTCCTGGTGTGGAATGGGCCAGTCTGCTTTTCGCTTTAATTTGTATGGAGGTCCTCCCATCTCTGATTGAGGGAGCACAGAGGGGTTTCAAAATGTCCGTTTTGATAAGAGTGGAGCTTGAATAAAAGATTTTAATATTGGGCGCTGTGATCTGGCCCCCCGCCCAATCTGTACAATGAATCTCCCTCTATCGGGCCCCAAAACTGCGCCTTGGTGCCCCTTGCTTTGACCAGCTGGACGATCGTCTGCTTTGTGTACAAAAAAATAAAAATTAAAGTATAAATAGAATTAGGACCAGGACTGGCCTGCCTGGGCGTTGTGTCTGCCTTTCTCCCCCTGTGACGTCGGATCCGCAGAAGCCAGCAGGAGAAAGACAACCTGGGGCTGGGCTCCGGGCGTGCTCAGCGTGCACTCCGCCTTCTGTCCCGGGCAAGGAGTTGCGGCATGGGGGGCACCATGCAGATGCAACAATTCGAGGGCATGGGGGCTCTGGCAGCCCGCAAGTGCCATCCCGAGCCGATGAGGCTTGCAAGGAGGGTCAATCCCTGCAGCCGGAGTTCGCTCCAAGACGACTCCTTGCTTGGTCTGGTATCTTTCCTCACACTTATAACTACAGGGAAAAAAACCAAGAAGGAAAAAAGAAGAATTTCAATTTCTGCCCTATATTGTGTCTCTTTTTAATTGTTCTTTATGTTAATTTTGTAGGAAAGTAGGATCTGCTTCTTATGGTTACCCCCACTTTTTGCTTGATGTCTCACTGTTTTTGACTAGTCTGGCTGGGATCCTGCTCATCAGGACCCCAGCCTATCTGCTTTCTCCCTTACATTGACATACATGTACTTTGGTACACTCCAGATTGGATACTGGGGTACCCTTATCAGTCCCTAGTATATGGTACACCATGTACCCAGGGCATAGGTACTCCAGAGGCCTCCCATGGGCTGAAGCATGTATTATGCCACCCATGAGAGGCCATGCAAAATGGAACTCTAGGTCTGCTACTGCAGCCTGTGTAAGATGGTGCTTGCACCACTTACTTTAGATATGGGTTCACCATATCTAATGGTCACTACACTTAAAACTTATAAGTCACCCCTATAGCAGGCCTTAACAATCCTGAAGGCAGGGTGCTGGGTTTTATGTGAGAGGGTGCCCCTGCATGAGCAGAGCCCCTCTGCAGCCTTTGGAGGCCATTCTCCCGGGTTGTCTGTGACTCAGCCAGACATATAGGTAAAGGTGCATTATAACCTCGCGATAAATGCTAGCTCGAAAACGGCTGCATAGAAACATATCGAGTTTGGTGTCAAACACCTTGGAATCATACCTCCACACCAGTAACTGGTGTGGGAGGTATGATTCCACCCTTCTCAAGCGAGCTTCGTGGAGTCACCGGTCTTACCGGTGCCAGCCTTCTCGACCCAGACAGCACAAAATGGATGCTGCCGACCAGAGACACTCTTCTGCCCTCCTGCTGCTGAGCCAAGCTCGAGCAGAGGAAGGCAGCACAATAGGCATCCTGTCACAGGGAGGTGTGACCACCTCCCAGACAGGATTTAGTGTATTGGGGCTGGGTGGGTGCACTCTGAGAGTGCCTGAAAGTCTGCACTTGGGCCACATTTAGTGTCCCTGTGCATAGTTCAGCTCAATCAAGTTCTGGGAGCCATTGGCTCCTGCTCTGGCATGAAACTGGACAAAGGACATGGGTGTAGCCACCCCTCTGTCCTGCCCCTCCCCTAGGAGGGTCCCCTGCATCTGTCCAACCCTCTCCCGTGGGTCGAAAATGGGTTACCTGGCTACAGGACATTGGATTTTACGTGGACAAGATTCTACAAAGAAGAAACCACTGACCTTCGACCGTCTGGACACTTGGACTTCGCTGGACCTCGACTGGGCTCGACTTCGTCCCCCTTTCCGTCCAAAGCTTAGTTTGTGCCGTGACTTCATACAGGCTCCGTGCAGGACCTGTGGGGCACCTAAGACGACAGAAGAATCTCCCTTGGAGTGAAGGAGTCACTCCCCTGCTTTGCAGGCACCTAAAGCGCAACTGACCAGTAGCTGCTCCTGAGCTCCTGCGGACTCTGAAGATTTCAGCAACACAGGAGGTGGGTTTCTGAAGGTCCCTGAGGTTGATCTGCCCTCTTACTGAGTTTGAGGCCAGTATCCCTCGTGGGGGCTGCGTAACCTGAACCCCTGTGCACCGTGCCCATTTGCAAGTGCATATGCTTGTTGGTGATTCCTGAGCTTGTGTATTAGACCCCGTGTGGTCCTGACCCTGAGCAGTATTTGCACCAAAGAACTCCAGACTCCTTGCACCGTGTGCTCCATGGGCTGGTACTTTGCAAACTGACTCGGTCCCCTTGCGACTCCTGGTCCTTCGGCCTGTGGGTCCCATTGAGGGTCATCTTAATTGTTCTTGGGCTTTCCTGGTTGCTCCAGATGTGCCCTGACTCTCCATTGCTTGGAGAGTCCCCTGGACCTTTCTGGTCCACACCGTAACCTGTTTATCCTTCCTGCATGGGGTGCTGTTGCCAAGGCTTGTTGGTGCTCCCGCCGGACACCGACCCCTCAGCACTCGACATCCTTCGTGGGACAACTCACCTCTGGCTCCTGGTCATCCTCGACATCTCCTGGTCCTCGTGGCTGCAGAGTCAAGCATCCCTTCTTCGCACCTGAAGCACCCGACATCGGTGGGCATTCGTCTACCAAGCCCCTGGTCAGTCTGAAGTGACCCAGACTCTGTCCCCTCTGCTTTCAGGTTCCTTCCATCTAGAATCCAGGCTTGGATTCCACCGGACCCTTTTCACCTTCACGGCAGCAGCACTTCTTCACTTCCTTCCATAGAGAACGTCGAGAGTTTCCGATGCCACTTCCGACCTATGCACCCGGCTTCCCTGGGTTAGGTAACTCTGATACTACGGTATCCACGGGTAAGTTCCGAAGGGTTTGCTCAAAGTCCTCCTAGAAGGGTCCTTAAACTTTAACTTTGCAACCGCGACTTTCCCATAGAGTTGACCGGAGCACGCGCTCGTGTTTCCTCACTGCACCCGTCCTCCGTGGGTCTCCTGTGTCATCACCTTGGGTGGTTCCTTGGGGTCCCAGTGATTCTACGTGCTCTAGGCACTGTGTCTAGTCAAGTCATGATTGTTATACCACTTGTAGGAAGGTGGAATCTGACTATATGGTTGCCCCCACTTTTTTTATGGTGTCTTGCTGGTTTATGACTTAGTTGGACTGGGATCCTGCTATTCAGGGCCCCAGTCTATCTGCTTTCTCTGTAAAATGGTTTCCATGTGCCTTAGGCACATCTCTGATTGGAATCTGGAGGGCCCTTATAAGTCCCTAGTATATGGTATACTATGTACCCAGGGCATAGGTACCTCAGAGGCCTACCAGGGGCTGCAGCATGTATTATGCCACCCCTGGAAGGCCATCCAAACTGACACCACAGGTCTGCTACTGCAGCCTGGGTAAGGTGGTGCATGCACCCCTTACTGTGATATAGGCTACCTATATCACTACATACCTACACACATATAAACCTATAAGTCACTCCTATGGCAGGCCTTTTCAATCCTGAAGGCAGAGTGCATGGTTCCTATGTGAGAGGGTGCCCCTGCATAAGCAGGGCCCCTCTGCAGCGGTCAGAGACCCTTCTCTGATGCTGTTTGTAGTGCAGCCTGACCATATACTCTTAAGCGCATTATAACCTCGCGTTAAATGCTAACTTTGGGATGGCTGCACAGAAACATGTCGTGTTTGGTGTCAAACATCTTGGAATACTACCCCCCGCCAATTCTGGCGGCGGGGTAGCATTCCACCCTTCTAGAGGGAGAGACATGTTAACCCTGGCTTGCCAGGTAACTTCTTTCTAAAGCCCTGGCATCACAAAATGGATGCTGCTGCCACAGACACAAGTCTGGCCTCCTGCTGCTGGACGAAACTCCGGCAGGGGAGGCCTGGACAATAGGTTTCCTGTCGCAGGGAGGTGTAACCACCTCCCCAGACAGGATAATGTGTATTGGGGCTGGGCGGGAGCACTCTCTGGTGCTTTTGAAGTCCTGCACTGGGGGCACATTTGGTGTCCCTGCGCATACCCCAGTTCAAACCGGATCAGGGGCTTCCAGCCCCTGCTTTGGCGCGAACTGGACAAAGGGAAAGGGGTGTAGCCACCCCTCTGCCCTGACCCACCCATAGGTGGGGCCACAGAGTAAGTCCAACCCCTAAACTTAGTATAAGTATAGGAACCCAGTCCTTAGGACTTTAGATTATCCCTGGACGAAACTCTGACACAGAATCCTGGACCTTCGATGCTCTACTTAAAGATTAGAGGACAGAAGAATCTCCCTTGGGGTCAAGGAGTGACTCCCCTGCTTGACAGGCACCAAAGAAGCAATTGTCCGGTCTGCATCTCTGAAGCTCCCGCTCGGACGCCGAAGTCTTTGCATCACCAGAGGTGGATTTCCAGACTTCCCGAGGCTGCCCTAAGTCCCCAGCAAAGCTGAGGCCCGTAGCTGTCGTGGGTAACGTGGAACCGTGACCCCTGGACACCGAGCACATTTGCAAGTGCATCCTCTTCTGGGTCTCCCACGAAGTCGTGCTTTGGGCTCCGAGTAGCCCCAGCCTCCAGCACCAACTGCACCGAAGATCACTGGCCTCCACTCCACGAGTGTCCTGTGAGCCAGCTCCACGTGCACCGTCTCGAGGCTCCTTTGCGGTTGCTAGCCCGTTGGCTAGTAGCCCTTCACGAAGGCCAATCCTTTTCTTCTTGGGCTCCCTGGTTGCTCCAGGCTTGCCCTCACTTACCATTGCTGGGTGAGTTCCTC
Source organism: Calotriton arnoldi (assembly GCA_963921515.1). Taxonomy (NCBI): domain Eukaryota; kingdom Metazoa; phylum Chordata; class Amphibia; order Caudata; family Salamandridae; genus Calotriton; species Calotriton arnoldi. Next base: position 1,688,896 of record CAWUFW010003710.1, on the reverse strand, counting down.
AGACCTTGCTGGTCTGCACCATTGTCAATCTTCATTTTCATCGAGACTTGCCGTTGCCAAGGCTTGTTGGGTCCAATCCGGTCGCCGACACCTCAGCACTCGACAGACATCGTGTACCAGCCCGAATCCTGCTCCTGGTTGCCGACAACGCCTCCTGGACCTCGTGGCTGAAGAGTCAAGACGACCGTCAACCTACCTGAAGCACCCGACATCGGTGGGCATCTGCTCATCGCCTTCCTGGTCACTGGCTAGTGACCCAGACTCTGTCCCCTCTGCTTTCAGGTTCTTCAGAACTCCGATCCACCCTTGGATCCACCCGGACACTTTTCACTTGGTCGCCAGCAGCACTTTGCAGCAGATCGCCATTCAAATCGACGACGAAACCCGACCCCGAAAGGCACCTATGCACCCGGCTTCCCTGGGTGAGGTAACACGAGTACTCCGGTGCTCCCGTGGGTAGAGACTCTAGAAAGACCTAGTTCTCAAAGGGTTTGCTCCAAGTCCTTCTTTAAGTGTCCCTTTTCTTTAAATTTCTAATCGCGACTTTCCCCATAGAAGTTAACGGCGATTCGCGGTTGTGTTTACACACTGCACGCGTCCCCCGTGGGTCCCCTGTGTCACTACCTTGGGTGGTTCCTTGTGGTCCAAGCACTTCTACAGGCTCTAGGCCTAGTGTCTAGCTCAGTCGTGGTTCTTATACCACTTTATTGGTATATGGTTTGGTACGCCCCTAGGGCCCAAACGTGTATTTGTGCTATTACTGTGTTTAAATAACTTATAACTTATGTATTTCGAACTCTAGCCTCATAAAGAGACTAGAGGGGTGTGTTTAGCAATAAATACATATATTTTGAATATATACCTGGTGTGGTGCTCTTTCATTTGGTCACTCAAGAGATTATAGACTGGTAAAACAAGCTGCTTTACATTCCTTCAAGACTTAGCCTGAAGGCTGCTCTCCATAGCTACCACTAGGATAGCTTTCAATAAAGGTTGTCTTTAACCTATCTCCAATAAGGGGTTGTTTGGACTGGTGCAAGGTGCCCACTATAATTAGTGGACAGCATATACCAGGCCAACTTCTCACACCACTATTTTAGTAGTTCGGTGTCCCCCTGGAGCCCGCTGTGTATTCTGCTACTTACAACTGTTCTATTGATCCAGTATTGTGGGCTTTGTGTTCTAGCCTCGTGTAGAGGATAGTAGAGAGTGTTATATTAATAAATACATATTTTTATATAAATACTTTGTGGTTCTCCTTCATTTAGTCATTCAGGAGGTGGTATTCTGGTAAAAAACAAGCTGATTTACATTCCTTCTAGATTAAGCCTGAATGCTGCTCTCCATAGCTACCACTAGGATAGCTTTCATAAAGGTTATCTTTGACCTCATACATCATTAGGTCGTGTGGATTGGTACAGGGTGCCCACTTTAACTAGTGGACAGCATATACCAAGCCACCTTCTCACATTGGTGTGCAGCGGTTGGGATTCAAGCTTGCTATTGTTTTACCAGATTGATCTCATTAAGTGATTAACTGAAAACCACTAAAAGTATTAGGCACATATAATACTTCAAGAATTTGAATAAGTAAGTTCTACTGAACTTGGAGTTGGGTAAGTCAAGGGTCTAGCACACCCTTTCTCCAACTCAAGAGAGTTTAGTCTCCATTAGGTTAGGTAGGTGCCTACACCACATAACACTAGTATGTCTTCTAGAGGAGAAGCCAGTGGCTGTCTGCCAACTAGGTACAATGGTCTCTCATTCCAGGAATTGAAAGCCAGATGTGTGTCTAGGAAGTTGAGGACAGGGAGAAATGCAAACACCCAACGTCTCATTGAGGTGTTACTCTTAGATGATCTAAGAAAGACCCCAGGGTCCGATGAAGTAGAAAGAGTGGGTGGTACAGGAGATGAGGAAAGGCCAGGAAGTGAAACCTTCTTTGACCTGAACTCAAACCCTGACCAGGGGGATCAAGATGATTCCAACCTGGACAACTTAAATCTTCCATTACGTGGGGGAGAAGGCCCCAGTGGCCCTCTCTTTACCTCACCAGGAAGAGTACAGAGTATACCTAGGAGATCCAGATCTCCGTCTGTAGAATCTCGACACTCAGGAACTTCTGTAGGGACTTCCATATCCAATAAGAGGGAATCCTCTTATGATAGACAGTGCCAATTTCTAGAGCTTGAGAAAGTCAAGTTCAGGCTCAAGAAAGAGCAATTGGCCCTAGACAGGGAATCCCTAGAGCTCCAGAGGGCTACAAAGAGATTGGGACTAGAGTCCCATGGTGGCTGCAACAGTGTCCCTAGGGTTAAGGAGAATACTTATGACCATAGGAACCTGAGCAAGATAGTCCCTCCCTACCATAGTGGGGATGACATCCACAAATGGATAACTGCCTTGGAGAGGGCCTGTAAGGTACAGAAGGTCCCCCAAGAGCAGTGGGCAGCTATCTTGTGGCTCGCCTTTGCTGACAAAGGTAGAGATAAGCTCCTCACTGTTAGATAAGAGGATGCTGATAATTATTCAGTTCTGAAGAGTGCTCTCATTGATGGGTTTGGCTTAACCACTGAGCAATACAGGATTAAGTTCAGAGACACCCAGAAAGCACAGACTCAGGACTGGTTTGACTTTGTAGATTGTGCTACCAAGGCTCTGGAATGCTGGTTACTTGGCAGTAAAGTGAATGATTTCAAGGGATTGTACAATTTAAATATGAGGGAGCAGATCCTTAATAATTGCCAAAATCAGTTGTTGCATCAATACCTGGTTGACTCTGATCTGACTTCTCCCCAAGAATTGGGAAAGAAGACAGATAGATGGGTCAGAACCAGGGTGAAGCAGAAAACTCAGAACCAAGGTGGTGACCAAAAGAAGTCTGATTCTAAACCAGCAGATAAGGGTGGGGAGAAGGGTAAAGACCAGAAGTCTTCTTCAGGGCCCCAAAAACCTGCATCTGAGGGTGGTTCACAATCTAACAAGGGGAAAGGCAGAAAGAAGCCTTGGTGTTACCTGTGTAAGGAAAAGACACATTGGCCTAGGGATGCCAATTGTGCCAGAGCCAAGGATCCTCCTACCAACACCACTGCCCCTAAGGCAACTGTTCCCCCTAGTGCAGCTACAAGTGGTGGTACTCCAAACAAGGGTTTAGTTGGGTTGACCCTGGGAACTGAGATGGGTTCTGGCCTAGTCGAACTCCAGCGCAGGCTGTTCTAGTCTGTGATGGAGGCATGGATATTGCCTCCTTATTTGTCAGTCCCAGTAACCTGGGCAAATACAGACAACAGCCTTTAATCAATGGATAGGAGGCCATGGCATACAGGGACACAGGAGCCAGTGTCACAATGGTGACTAAGGATCTTGTGAGACCTGAACAGATCATACTTGGTGAAATGTACCAAGGGAAGCGAAGGGGTTGAACACGCACTGGCTGGTTGCTTGAATACTGAAAAAGTTGTAGCGTGCCACGGAGGTGTCATTCTCTGATCTTTGGAGTGTTAGAATAACAACTGAATATCATGCGTTCTCTACAATTAGGGAACGTCCCTCTGGGTGCAGCGGTGAACGAATCGCGTTAGCGATATTCAAATTCTGATTCCAATGTAAATAAACAATTTTGATGCTGTAATCTCAATTAAATCGGATCTTTATTCGTGCCATAAAGATGTGTTAACTTCTTTCAACATTGAAGTGCCATCCTTTATATGTTGCAAACAATGTTTAACAATGATCCCCAATGCATTTCGGGCTTATAGTTAGCCCTTCATCAGGGGAAATCTAAACACAAAAGATATAACGTAAAATTAATTCAATGAGGGACCACGTCCTGTGAGCGTTCGTCTATTCGTGTCCTATTTACAAGCATTAACGTGCGGGTACGCAAGGATGTATCACCGTTATTGAACTGTAAATTCCAGTAAATGTGCTAGAAGGTGTGCCATGGCGTGACTTGGTTCATGCTGGGGCTGTGTCTAAAGCTCTAAAGCTATCTAAATCTATATTGATAGTGAACATCTCAGATGAAATGTAGTTAGTTCCAAAGGTGCAATTATCGGCGCTTAAAACGAGGCGGGTGAAAACGGTGCTTGGAAAGAATAAAATGCGAGCGATTAAAACAAGCGGCGTTTCATGCAAAAAAAGAAACGTGAACTATTTCACGGGTCTAATGACTAGAAGCGGTGTGTTAGTACTTTTGCCCGGACCATACACCAACTGTAAACCACGCAAAGACGTTGACAAACCACTTATAACCAATTGTCACGTCAGGGTAAAGTTATCTTACCTCCCGCTTCTGTGAAGCTGCACGGAAATGTAGAGCTTGTAGCGTTGTGATTAGTACGCGTGTGGGAATACTGTTGCTGATAAAGGGTGCGCGAGATCGACGAAGGACTGAAAGTTTAACTAAAAACAAACAGCGGACCACTTATGTGCTGGTCTCTGGGAGAGAAAATAAAACCAAGCGCCATCTTGTAAAGGGAGTTATACACCATCAGTGTACTGAAAATAAAAAAGATAATTATCTGTTATGTGCTGGAATGTGTTAGGTGAAGTATTGCATGGTGATACAATGTGACGTTAATGTGAGGTCATAGGTAACAAGCAAATTACCCTCCTATTAAGTTATATGTAACGCAACCTGTGGCACCACCAACATCATCTATCTATTAAAATGCCCATGCGGCCTGATCTACGTGGGTAAAACTGAAAGGAAAATAAAAACCCGCATTCATGAACATAAAAGCAGCATACGCACGAAAAACATTAAATCAGTAGTAGCCGCGCATTTTAATGATCATAACCACAACATTTCACAATTGAAATTCACCATTCTTGAAACCATAGAGAAAAAAGACGGGAGAGATAACAACAAGTTTCTTTTACAAAGAGAAAATCACTGGATTAATCGTCTGGAATCCATGAAGCCAAAGGGACTCAATGACCGAATGGAATTTGCTTGTTACCTATGACCTCACATTAATGTCACATTGTATCACCATGCAATACTTCACCTAACACATTCCAGCACATAACAGATAATTATCTTTTTTATTTTCAGTACACTGATGGTGTATAACTCCCTTTACAAGATGGCGCTTGGTTTTATTTTCTCTCCCAGAGACCAGCACATAAGTGGTCCGCTGTTTGTTTTTAGTTAAACTTTCAGTCCTTCGTCGATCTCGCGCACCCTTTATCAGCAACAGTATTCCCACACGCGTACTAATCTCAACGCTACAAGCTCTACATTTCCGTGCAGCTTCACAGAAGCGGGAGGTAAGATAACTTTACCCCGACGTGACAATTGGTTATAAGTGGTTTGTCAACGTCTTCGCGTGATTTACAGTTGGTGTATGGTCCGGGCAAAAGTACTAACACACCGCTTCTAGTCATTAAACCCGTGAAATAATTCACGTTTCTTTTTTTGCATGAAACGCCGCTTGTTTTAATCGCTCGCATTTTATTCTTTCCAAGCACCGTTTTCACCCGCCTCGTTTTAAGCGCCGATAATTGCACCTTTGGAACTAACTACATTTCATCTGAGATGTTCACTATCGATATAGATTTAGATAGCTTTAGAGCTTTAGACACAGCCCCAGCATGAACCAAGTCATGCCATGGCACACCTTCTAGCACATTTACTGGAATTTACAGTTCAATAACGGTGATACATCCTTGCGTACCCGCACGTTAATGCTTGTAAATAGTACACGAATAGACGAACGCTCACAGGACGTGGTCCCTCATTGAATTAATTTTACATTATATCTTTTGTGTTTAGATTTCCCCTGATGAAGGGCTAACTATAAGCCCGAAATGCATTGGGATCATTGTTAAACATTGTTTGCAACATATAAAGGATGGCACTTCAATGTTGAAAGAAGTTAACACATCTTTATGGCACGAATAAAGATCCGATTTAATTGAGATTACAGCATCAAAATTGTTTATTTACATTGGAATCAGAATTTGAATATCGCTAACGCGATTCGTTCACCGCTGCGCCCAGAGGGACGTTCCCTAATTGTAGAGAACGCATGATATTCAGTTGTTATTCTAACACTCCAAAGATCAGAGAGTGACACCTCCGTGGCACGCTACAACTTTTTCAGTATTCAAGCAACCAGCCAGTGCGTGTTCAACCCCTTCGCTTCATTTTGACTAGTCTGATCAACCCGAACGCAGCACAGCCAACTTCAAATAGGAGAACCATGGCATATGATGACATTTCGAGACTTACAGACCTACGAGCTGACACATTTGCTTTCGCAGATGACGACGCTTCCAAAATCTATGCACTTATCAATGAGGACACCACGCCCACAACTAATCAAAGAAACAAGGAAAACAACATACGTCAATTATTGTATCTTACAAAGAGAGAAATCAATCAGCGTTTACACGCTAGTACTTTGATTAAGTATCATCGGGCCCAACGAATTCCAAAAGGACTCCGTGTCCCTTTGAAACCTTTGTTATGCAAGAACAGTCCCAAATTCGTAGAAAAGTGGTATGCAATACTTAACAAGTGTTCGCTAGACCTTATTCTGCTTATTATTGAAGAATTATCTAGAATCTTGGAGGATCTAAACAGAGAAATTGTACAAACCAAGACTGAATTACAAGATATAATGGAGGCCGAAGACTAGCAAAAGACTTTGGAGGATATTAACACACAACTCAACAAATATTCTCAAGAAATCAGCGAACGTAAAATTCGCAAATATAAGAGAGACACCATCGATTACAAGATGGGCGAAGTGTACTCGTGGGCCGAAGTATACGCCAAAAGACGCCAGAACAAGCCATACAGCCAAAATACCGAGACTGAAACATCATCATCTGAAGGAGAATCTAGAGACAAAACACCAAGAATCACACTTGAACAACCATCCACTTCTTCCTCGATTCAATCCACCACTGGTGTTCGTTTTTTGGAGGAAGGGCAAAAAGACCACAACGATCCAGGAGGGGCCAAAGACATAGACCAAGAAAAAATCAGTTCGAAAGCACCGCCGACAACGGGCAGGCGAAACAAGGGGAAGAAGACTTAAGCAGTAAAAACCTGGCTATCAACATTTCATCATATAGACTCAACCGGATGGAAACGCTGATTTTACAGAAAGGCACGTCCTTCGTGCCTACTTGCCACACCAACAAACTAGATCTAGAGGTCAGCTTGTTTAAACTCATGCGCAACTTACGGTTACGCCATTTCTTCGAGAACATTGTTCAACCTCAAGATCGAGAGGAGGATAACCTATTGAAAGACCTTAGAAGTAAGAGCACTTTTCAAGCGCCTATTAGTCACAAAACATTGGATTCTTTTGAAAATCTTGTGAAGAACGACAAACACAAATTCAATTTCAAAAGACATTCTAAATTACAAAATCTTACTAACAAGGAACGCAACATTCTCAAAAATCTGGCGAACAATCAAACCATTATTTGTCAAAAAGCAGACAAAGGTGGTGCCCTTGTTGTGATGGACACCAATTTTTACAAAGCTCAAGTAGACAACCATGTTAAAGATCAAGAGACTTATGGCAAAGTCACATACAACCCCACAGAACAATTTCAGAATTATCTGAGTGACATCCTGAGAAAGGCCACTGAAGAAGGCATCATTTATGAGAAAACTAGAAATTTTTTGACACAGGCTCATCCCAAAACACCGATTTTATATATGCTCCCAAAAATTCACAAGGATCCCAAAAATCCACCCTTTTGTCCAATCGTGTCTACCAGAGGGAGTGTACACGAGCCAGTAGGAAAATTCTTAGACACACACTTACAACAATTTGTTGTCAAGACGAATACCTATGTCAGGGACACAACAGACTTTTTGAACAAAATTCAACAGATACAATTACCTGAAGATGAAGAAGTCTGGATGTGCACGATAGACGTTAAGTCTCTCTACACCTCGATACCACACAACCTGGGCATATAAGCCATTGAAGAGACGCTCCTACACTCACAATTAGATCATGATTTTCAACTGTTTCTCATGGAACTTTTAACCTTCACTTTATATCAAAGCTACTTCAGATGGAATGACGAATATTTTTTGCAACTTACAGGAACCTCGATGGGCAATTGTGCAGCTCCATCGTATGCGAATATCTTCATGCACATATTTGAAAACAAACATGTCCTGAGCCTTGACACCTGGAAGAAACACACCATGTTATTCTTACGTTACATCGACGACATATTCGTTCTATGGAAAGGCACACAAGCATCCTTGACCTCCGCGTTGGACAATCTCAATACGATCAATGATCGCATTCAATTTACATTCAACATCCACAGTACAACCATTGCGTATCTTGACGTATTATTGATTAAACATGGAAATCGTCTGGAAACTACCATGTACAGAAAACCCACTGACAGGAACAACATCTTGCATTATCAAAGCTTTCATCAACTACCATTAAAAAATCACCTACCTTTCTCGCAACTATTAAGAGTCAAAAGAATTGTGTCGGAGTCAACTGACCTACAGATCCAAACAGACAATATGTTGCTTCGGTTTCAAGAACGTGGATATCCTATCAAAATCCTACAACAAGCCAATACAAAAGTTTCCAATAAACCTCGAGCTGAACTACTTCAACCTACCATTAAAACTGAGCAGTCACGCATGGTGGTGGTATCTAAATACTCCACCATGAGCCACCGTTACAACAGTCCATCAGATCACACTGGTCGATTCTAGCACTAGAACCTGACTTCAAAGGCATTTTTGGTGATCAACCAAGGTTTGCATATACTAGAGGCAAAAACATCCAGGAGCTTATTAGGCAAACCCCTCTTGAAAATTTACAAAAAGGTCTACCCAAAGGCACGATTCCCTGCTACAACTGCAGCAACTGCAATAATATAATCAAAGGCAATGTAATCACGCATCCCATGAGAGGTACTCCTATTAAGTTATATGTAACTGCAACCTGTGACACCACCAACGTCATCTATCTATTAAAATGCCCATGCGGCCTGATCTACGTGGGTAAAACAGAAAGGAAATTAAAACCCGCATTCATGAACATAAAAGCAGCATACGCACGAAAAACATTAAATCAGTAGTAGCCGCGCATTTTAATGATCATAACCACAACATTTCACAATTGAAATTCACCATTCTTGAAACCATAGAGAAAAAAGACGGGAGAGATAACAACAAGTTTCTTATACAAAGAGAAAACCACTGGATTAATCGTCTGGAATCCATGAAGCCAAAGGGACTCAATGACCGAATGGAATTTGCTTGTTACCTATGACCTCACATTAACGTCACATTGTATCACCATGCAATACTTCACCTAACACATTCCAGCACATAACAGATAATTATCTTTTTTATTTTCAGTACACTGATGGTGTATAACTCCCTTTACAAGATGGCGCTCGGTTTTATTTTCTCTCCCAGAGACATAAGTGATCCTCTGTTTGTTTTTAGTTAAACTTTCATTCCTTCGTCGATCTCGCGCACCCTTTATCAGCAACAGTATTCCCACACGCGTAGTAATCACAACGCTACAAGCTCTACATTTCCGTGCAGCTTCACAGAAGCGGGAGGTAAGATAACTTTACCCTGACGTGACAATTGGTTATAAGTGGTTTGTCAACGTCTTCGCGTGGTTTACAGTTGGTGTATGGTCCGGGCAAAAGTACTAACACACCGCTTCTAGTCATTAGACCCGTGAAATAGTTCACGTTTCTTTTTTTGCATGAAACACCGCTTGTTTTAATCGCTCGCATTTTATTCTTTCCAAGCACCGTTTTCACCCGCCTCGTTTTAAGCGCCGATAATTGCACCTTTGGAACTAACTACATTTCATCTGAGATGTTCACTATCGATATAGATTTAGATAGCTTTAGAGCTTTAGACACAGCCCCAGCATGAACCAAGTCACGCCATGGCACACCTTCTAGCACATTTACTGGAATTTACAGTTCAATAACGGTGATACATCCTTGCGTACCCGCACGTTAATGCTTGTAAATAGGATCACGAATAGATCGAACGCTCACAGGACGTGGTCCCTCATTGAATTAATTTTACGTTATATCTTTTGTGTTTAGATTTCCCCTGATGAAGGGGCTAACTATAAGCCCGAAATGCATTGGGATCATTGTTAAACATTGTTTGCAACATATAAAGGATGGCACTTCAATGTTGAAAGAAGTTAACACATCTTTATGGCACGAATAAAGATCCGATTTAATTGAGATTACAGCATCAAAATTGTTTATTTACATTGGAATCAGAATTTGAATATCGCTAACGCGATTCGTTCACCACTGCGCCCAGAGGGACGTTCCCTAATTGTAGAGAACGCATGATATTCTGAAATGTACCAAGTGACCAATGCAAGCAATGTCAGGACAGACCATTCCTTGGCAGTTGTGAATTTCAGCTGGGGAGGGGTAACTGGCCCTAAGAAGGTTGTGGTTAGCTCAGACCTCCCTGTGGAATGCTTATTGGGCAATGATTTGGAATCTTCAGCTTGGGCTGAAGTGGAACTCAGGACACATGCAGCAATGTTGGCCATCTCTGCAGACGTGTTTGCTGTGACCAGGTCACAGGCAAAAATGTCTTCCACTGAACAGGCCCTGGATCCTGGAAAAATGGACCAGGTGCCTTCCAAGAGAAGGAGCAGTAGGGGTAAGGCAGTGTCTTCCCCCAGACTCAGAGAGAGGCTCAGCCTCCTGAGGAAGATGATCCCAGTCCCTGTGAAGGAACTGTCTCAGAGGACCTTGAGCCTGATCAGGTTGAGTTCTTGGGGACAGGGGGCCCTTCCAGGGCAGACCTGAGCCTGGAGCATCACAGCTGCCCCTCTCTTGAACCCCTCAGACAGCAAGCTGCTGCTGAGGCTGCCGGGAGGGCCAGTGGGTCCCACAGGATCTATTGGGATGATGGACTCCTTTACTCAGAGGGTAGAGACCCCAAGCCTGGTGCCACCAGGAGGTTGGTCATACCTCTGAAGTTTAGCGGTTTCCTATTATTACTGGCACATGATATCCCTCTAGCAGGACACTTAGGCCAAAGTAAGACCTGGGACAGGCTTGTCCCTCACGTTCACTGGCCTCATATGTCAGAGGACACAAAGGAGTTTTGTCGCTCCTGTACTACCTGTCAAGCCAGTGGTAAGGCAGGTGGTACTACAAAGGCCCCCCTGATACCACTACCTGTGGTGGGGGTTCCCTTTGAGAGGGTTGGGATTGACATTGTTGGTCCCATGGATCCTCCAACTGCATCTGAGCACAGATTTATACTAGCGGTGGTGGACCATGCCACTAGGTATCCAGAAGCAATACCCCTTAGGACCACCACAGCTCCTGTTGTGGCCAGGGCCCCCCTGGGATTTTTTTCCAGAGTGGGTTTCCCTAAGGAGGTCTTAACTGACAGGTGCCAACTTCATGTCAAGTTACATAACTGCTATGTGGAAGGAGTGTGGAGTGAATTACAAATTCACCACACCCTATCACCCACACTGCAATGGGTTGGTTGAAAGGTTCAACAAAACCCTGAAGGGCATGATCATGGGCCTCCCAGAAAAGCTTAGACAAAGATGGGATGTCCTGTTGCCCTGCCTTCTATTTGCCTACAGAGAGGTTCCTCAGAAGGGGGTTGATTACAGCCCTTTTGAACTTCTGTTTGGACATCCAGTTAGGGGTCCCTTGTGTCTAGTGAAGGAGGGATGGGAGTTACCTCTCAAACCACCTAAACAGGATATAGTGGACTATGTACTTGGTCTCCGCTCCAGGATGGCTGAGTACATGAAGAAGGCATCCAAAAACCTTGAGGCTAGCCAAGAATTACAGAAAGCTTGGCATGACCAAAAGGCTGTTTTGACTGTGTACCAGCCAGGACAGAAGGTATGGGTGTTGGAGCCTGTGGCCCCAGCAGCACTCCAGGACAAATGGAGTGGACCACATACCATACTTGAGCAGAAGGGAGAGGTTACCTACTTGGTGGACCTTGGAACTCCCAGGAGCCCCCACAGGGTGCTCCATGTAAACAGGCTCAAGCCATATGTTGACAGGGCAGACATGGGCTTGCTCATGGCTACTGATGAGGGCCAGGAGGAAGAGAGTGACCCACTCCCTGACCTCCTCTCACAGAACCCTGATGATGGTTCAGTAGATGGTGTAGCCTTGGCAGGCAGCCTCACTGAACCTCAACAGACTGATTGCAGGATAGTCCTCAATCAGTACAGATACATGTTCTCACTGACTCCCAGTCAGACCACCTGGTATACCCATGAAGTAGACACAGGGGAGAGCTTACCTGTAAAGAACAAAATTTACAGACAACCTGACCATGTCAGGGACTGGATCAGGGCAGAGGTCCAAAAGATGTTGGAATTGGGAGTAATTGAACCCTCAGTTAGCCCTTGGGCTAGTCCAGTAGTCCTGGTACCCAAACCTCACACCCAGGGTGGTAAAAGAGAGATGAGGTTTTGTGTAGACTACAGGGGGCTCAATGCAGTCACTAGGACTGATGCTCATCCTATTCCTAGGGCAGATGAACTGATTGATACTCTGGCCTCAGCCAAGTTTCTAAGTACATTTGACCTCACAGCTGGCTACTGGCAAATCTGACTAGCTGAGGATGCTAAGCCCAAAACAGCATTCTCAATCCCTAGTGGGCATTACCAATTTATTGTGATGCCCTTTGGTTTGAAGAATGCACCTGCCACTTTTCAAAGGTTGGTGAATAAAGTTCTCACAGGCCTGGAAGCCTATAGTGCAGCTTATCTTGATGATATTGCTGTCTTTAGCTCCACCTGGGAGGATCACCTGGTCCACCTGAGAAATGTTTTGGAGGCCCTGCAAAAGACAGGCCTCACTATCAAGGCCACTAAGTGCCAGATAGGGCAGAGTAAGGTTGTGTACCTAGGCCACCTTGTGGGTGGAGGACAGCTTCAACCCTTGCAGAGCAAAATCCAGACCATAATGGACTGGGTTGCTCCAACCACCCAGACTCAGGTCAGAGCTTTCTTGGGCCTGACTGGGTACTACAGGAGGTTTGTCAAAGGATATGGATCCATAGTGACCCCTTTGAATGATTTAACTTCCAAAAGAATGCCTAAGAAAGTTCAGTGGACAGTTAGCTGTCAAAAGGCATTTGATGACCTGAAGCAGGCCATGTGCACTGCTCCCATTCTGCAAAGTCCTGACTATTCCAAACAATTCATTGTTCAAACTGATGCATCTGAGTTGGGGGTAGGGGCTGTGTTATCACAACTGAATGAAGAGGGTCAGGATCAGCCAGTAGCTTTCATAAGCAGAAGGCTGAACCCCACAGAGAAACGTTGGTCAGCTATTGAGAGGGAAGCCTTTGCTGTGGTTTGGGCTCTGAAGAAGCTGAGGCAATACTTGTTTGGCACTCACTTCATTGTTCAGACAGACCATAAGTCCCTCTTATGGCTTAAACAGATGAAGGGTGAAAACCCCAAACTTTTGAGGTGGTCCATTTCCCTACAGGGGATGGACTATACAGTGGAACATAGACCTGGGAGTAACCATGCCAATGCAGATGGACTCTCGAGATATTTCCACTTAGAACATGAAGACTCAACTGGTCAAGGTTAGTTTAATGTCCTTTCAGTTGGGGGGGGTTGTGTAGGAAAGTAGGATATGCTTCTTATGGTTACCCCCACTTTTTGCTTGATGTCTCACTGTTTTTGACTAGTCTGGCTGGGATCCTGCTAATCAGGACCCCAGCCTATCTGCTTTCTCCCTTAAATTGACATACATGTACTTTGGTACACTCCAGATTGGATACTGGGGTACCCTTATCAGTCCCTAGTATATGGTACACCATGTACCCAGGGCATAGGTACCCCAGAGGCCTCCCATGGGCTGAAGCATGTATTATGCCACCCATGAGAGGCCATGCAAAATGGAACTCTAGGTCTGCTACTGCAGCCTGTGTAAGATGGTGCTTGCACCACTTACTTTAGATATAGGTTCACTATATCTAATGGTACCTACACTTAAAACTTATAAGTCACCCCTATAGCAGGCCTTAACAATCCTGAAGGCAGGGTGCTGGGTTTTATGTGAGAGGGTGCCCCTGCATGAGCAGAGCCCCTCTGCAGCCTTCGGAGGCCATTCTCCCGGGTTGTCTGTGACTCAGCCGGACATATAGGTAAAGGTGCATTATAACCTAGCGGTAAATGCTAGCTCAAAAATGACTGCATAGAAACATATCGAGTTTGGTGTCAAACACCTTGGAATCATACCTCCACACCAGTGTGGGAGGTATGATTCCACCCTTCTGAAGCGAGCTTCGTGGAGTCACCGGTCTTACCGGTGCCAGCCTTCTCGACCCGGACAGCACAAAATGGATGCTGCCAACCAGAGACACTTTTCTGCCCTCCGGCTGCTGAGCCAAGCTTGAGCAGAGGAAGGCAGCACAATAGGCATCCTGTCACAGGGAGGTGTGACCACCTCCCAGACAGGATTTAGTGTATTGGGACTGGGTGGGTGCACTCTGAGAGTGCCTGAAAGTCTGCACGCGGGCCACATTTGGTGTCCCTGTGCATAGTCCAGCTCAAACCAGTTCTGGGAGCCATTGGCTCCTGCTCTGGTGCGAAACTGGACAAAGGACATGGGTGTAGCCACCCCTCTGTCCTGCCCCTCCCCTAGGAGGGTCCCCTGAATCTGTCCAACCCTCTCCCGTCGGTATAAAATGGGTTCAATCAATCAATCAATCACAAGATTTGTAAAGCGCACTACTTACCCGCGAGGGTCTCAAGGCGCTGAGGGAGAGGAGGGGGGGTGTTGCCGCTACTGGTCGAATAGCCAGGTCTTGAGTCGTCTCCTGAAGGTCAGCAGGTCTTTGGTCTGTCGTAGGTTGAGGGGAAGGGTGTTCCAGATCTTGGCGGCGCGGTGAGAGAAGGATCTTCCTCCGGTGGTGGTTCTCCAGATGCGCGGGACAGTGGCCAGGGAGAGGTCGGCGGAGCGGAGTTGACGGTTGGGAACGTAGAAGGAGAGTCGACTGTTGAGGTAGGCTGGGCCGGTTTTGTGGAGTGCCTTGTGTGCGTGGATCAGGAGTTTGAAGGAGATTCTCTTGTCGACGGGGAGCCAGTGCAGGTTTTTCAGGTGGGGGTGATGTGGCTGTGGCGTGGAATGTCGAGGATCAGGCGTGCAGAGGCGTTTTGGATTCTTTGCAGTCGTTTGATGAGCTTGGTCGGGGCTCCTGCGTAGAGGGCGTTTCCGTAGTCGAGTCTGCTGCTGACGAGGGCCTGGGTGACTGTTCTTCTTGTGTCTGTCGGGATCCACCTGTAGATCTTGCGGAGCATGCGGAGGGTGTTGAAGCAGGAGGAGGAGACTGCGTTGACTTGCTTGGTCATGGTGAGCGTTGAGTCGAGGATGACTCCCAGGTTGCGTGCGTGGTCGGTTGGTGTCGGGGGTGCCCCTAGTGACGAGGGCCACCAGGAGTCGTCCCAGGCTGATGGGTTGGAGCCGAGGATGAGGATCTCCGTCTTGTCTGTGTTCAGCTTAAGTCGGCTGCACTTCATCCAGTCGGCGACGGCTTTCATTCCTTCGTGGAGGTTGGATTTGGCGGTGAGGGTCCTTGGTGAGGAGAGGATCAGTTGAGTGTCGTCGGCGTAGGAGATTATGTTGAGGTCATGCTGTCGGGCGATGCGTGCGAGTGGAGCCATGTAGATGTTGAACAGTGTCGGGCTGAGGGAAGATCCCTGGGGTACGCCGCAGATGATCTCGGAGGCTTCGGATCGGAATGGGGGGAGGCGGACGCTCTGGGTTCTGCCAGAAAGGAAGGAGGTGGTCCAATCCAGGGCCTTGTTTCGGATCCCTGCGTCGTGGAGGCGTGTGCGTAGTGTGCGGTGGCAAACAGTGTCGAAGGCGGCGGAGAGGTCCAGGAGGATGAGGGCCGCCGTCTCGCCGTTGTCCAGCAGGATCCTGATGTCGTCTGTGGCGGCGATGAGGGCGGTCTCGGTGCTGTGGTTGCTGCGGAATCTTGACTGGGAGGGGTCCAGGATGCTGTTATCTTCGAGGTAGCGGGTGAGCTGTCTGTTGACGATCTTCTCGATGACCTTAGCTGGGAATGGAAGCAGGGAGATGGGCCGGAAGTTCTTGAGGTCGCTCGGGTCCACCTTGGGTTTTTTGAGTAGGGCGTTGATCTCGGCGTGTTTCCAGCTCTCTGGGAAGGTCGCGGTCTCGAAGGAGAGGTTGATGACGTTGCGCAGGTGGGGTGCGATGGAGCTGCCTGCTTTGTTGAAGATGTGGTGTGGAAAAGGGTCTGATGGGGAGCCGGAGTGGATTGTGCCCATGGTCTTGATTGTGTCCTCGGTGTTCACGTTGACCCAGGCTATCAGGGGGTCGTGGTCGATGGGGTGCGGCGGGTCTGATGTGCCGGGGCCTGTTGGGGTCGTCCGGGAGTCGAAGCTGTCGTGGATGTCGGCGAACTTGTGGTGGAAGAAGGTGGCGAGGGAATCACACAGGGCTTGCGACAGCGGGATGTCGTTGGCGTTGGAGCTGGGGTTGGATTGTTCCTTCACGATGCTGAAGAGCTCCTTGCTGTTGTGTGCGTTGATGTTGAGGCGGTCTTTGAAGGAGGTCCTCTTGGCGGACCTGATGAGGTGATGGTGGTTGCGGATGGCGTCTTTGTGGGCTGCGCGACTGTCCGGCGTCTTCTCGCTGTGCCATTTGTTCTCCAGTTTCCGGCAGGTGCGCTTGGATGCTAGGAGTTCCGGGGTGAATCAGCTGGCTCTCTTGCTGGTGTCTTTGTAGGTTGGTTTTTTCAGCGGGGCTAAGGTGTTGGCGCAGTCGTCCATCCATCGTCTGAGATTGCGGGCGGCGGCGTCGGGGTTGGAGGGGTCGGTGGGTGGGCTGAGTGCGAGGTTTGTCTGGAGTTGGTCTTCGGTGACTTTGCTCCAGCATCTGCGGGGATCTGTAGGGTGCGGTGGTGTGCGGCGGGTTTCCGGAAGGTGAAGTGGATGCGGTGGTGGTCGGTCCAGGTGAGTTCGGAGGTGTGGCTGAAGGAGACGTGGGAGCTTGAGGAGAAGATGGCGTCGAGCGTGTGTCCGGCGATGTGGGTCGGCGTCGTGACGAGCTGTTTCAGTCCGAGGTTGTCGATCAGGGTGGAGGAGTTGCTGTTGTTGTTGTTCTCCAGGTGAAAGTTCAGGTCTCCGAGGAGGATGTAGTCGGTGGAGGTCAGGGCGTGCGTGCTGATGAAGTCGGCGATGGAGTCGCTGAACTGGGGTCGGGGTCCGGGGGGTCTGTAGATGAGGGTGCCTCTTACGGTGGTGTTGGGATCCGTGTGGATCTGGAAGTGCATGTGTTCGGCGGTGCTGAGAGTGTCGTCGGTGTTGTTCGAGACCTTGATGGTGTCTTTGTGGACGATGGCGATTCCTCCTCCGATTCCGTTGGTGCGGTCTCTGCGGGTGATCTTGTAGCCGTCAGGGATGGCTATGGCGATGTCGGGTGCGGAGGATTCGTTCATCCAGGTCTCTGTCAGGAAGGCGACGTCCGGTGATGAGGTGTCGAGTAGGTCCCAGAGCTCGACGGCGTGTTTGCGTGTGGAGCGGGTGTTTAGTAGGATGCACCGGAGATGGTTGAGGTCCTTCTTGGCGGGAGTCTCGGGCTCTCCGAGGCAGGTGAAGCTGCAGTTCCGGCAGGTGAAGGGACCATGGGTGCGTTTCGGGGCGGCCTTGAAGCAGGTGGAGGTCCGTCCTGGGTTGAGAGCGATGAGGGTGCTGGCGTCGTATCGGAGGTGGTCTTCGTCGCGGATGCGGGGGCCAGGGGTTCTGGCGCTGGGCGCGGTCCAGGCACGGACGGGCGCAGACGGGCTTGCCTTAGGCGCGCCTTCGGCGCACCAGCGGCGCGGCCGCGCAGCGGCCGCCATATATGGGGAGTTAGAAGGAGGAGCAGCTGGGAAGCGGGAGGCAGGGGCAGCGAGTGGTCAGCTAGGGGGGGCGGGGCCGCAGGGGACACAGCGGCGGGAAACAGGAGAGCGAGGGGGTACAGAAATCAAAAGGGGCACAGGGGGGCACAGAACGAAAAAACAGTGCACAGCAGTGGGGGCACAGAACGGAAGGGCAAAAACTGTGAAAAACAGTGGGGGCACAGAACGAAAAACAGTCACAGCAGTGTGGGCACAGAACAGAAGGGCAAAAACAGTGGAAAAACAGTGGGGGCACAGAACGAAAAACAGTCACAGCAGTGGGGGCACAGAACGGAAGGGCAAAAACAGTGGAAAAACAGTGGGGGCACAGAACGAAAAACAGTCACAGCAGTGGGGGCACAGAACGGAAGGGCAAAAACAGTGGAAAAACAGTGGGGGCACAGAACGAAAAACAGTCACAGCAGTGGGGGCACAGAACGGAAGGGCAAAAACAGTGGAAAAACAGTGGGGGCACAGAACGAAAAACAGTCACAGCAGTGGGGGCACAGAACGAAAGGGCAAAAACAGTGGAAAAAACAGTGGGGGCACAAATATAGAGGGGAGAGACAGTAACAGTGACGCTCACAACGACAAGAACCTACCTACGGCCTACCACTGGCCACCAGGGATGAGGCGCAGGGAGCTGGACGCACAGGTGGCGCTGTGCGGATGGGGGGACGACCTACCCAGAGGTCAAGGGTCGCTCACCTCACCGTGCAGCGGCCACCATATATGGGGAGGTGGGAGGGAGGAGCAGCTGGGAGGCGGGAGGCAGGGGCAGCGAGTGGTCAGCGAGGGGGGGCCGGGGCCGCAGGAGACACAGCGGCGGGAAACAGGAGGGCGAGGGGGTACAGAAATCAAAAGGGGCACAGGGGGGCACAGAACGGAAGGGCAAAAACAGTGGAAAAACAGTGAGGGCATAGAACGAAAAAACAGTCACAGCAGTGGGGGCACAGAACGGAAGGGCAAAAACAGTGGAAAAACAGTGGGGGCACAGAACGAAAAACAGTCAAAGCAGTGGGGGCACAGAACGGAAGGCAAAAACTGTGGAAAAACAGTGGGGGCACAGAACGAAAAAACAGTCACAGCAGTGGGGGCACAGAACGGAAGGGCAAAAACAGTGGAAAAACAGTGGGGGCACAGAACGAAAAACAGTCACAGCAGTGGGGGCACAGAACGGAAGGGCAAAAACAGTGGAAAAACAGTGGGGGCACAGAACGAAAAACAGTCACAGCAGTGGGGGCACAGAACGGAAGGGCAAAAACAGTTTAAAAACAGTGGGGGCACAGAACGAAAAACAGTCGCAGTAGTGGGGGCACAGAACGGAAGGGCAAAAACAGTGGGAAAAACAGTGGGGGCACAAATATAGAGGGGAGAGACAGTAACAGTGACGCTCACAACGACAAGAACCTACCTACGGCCTACCACTGGCCACCAGGGATGAGGCGCAGGTGGTAGCCTGCGGGTGGAGGGAGGGCCTCAGATCAGCAGCAGCAGGGAGCTGGACGCACAGGTGGCGCTGTGCGGATGGGGGGCGACCTACCCAGAGGTCAAGGGTCGCTCACCTCACCGCGCAGCGGCCGCCATATATGGGGAGGTGGGAGGGAGGAGCAGCTGGGAGGCGGGAGGCAGGGGCAGCGAGTGGTCAGCGAGGGGGGCGGGGCCGCAGGGGACACAGCGGCGGGAAACAGGAGGGCGAGGGGGTACAGAAATCAAAAGGGGCACAGGGGGGCACAGAACGAAAAAACAGTGCACAGCAGTGGGGGCACAGAACGGAAGGGCAAAAACAGTGGAAAAACAGTGGGGGCACAGAACGAAAAAACAATCACAGCAGTGGGGTCACAGAACAGAAGGGCAAAAACAGTGGAAAAACAGTGGGGGCACAGAACGAAAAACAGTCACAGCAGTGGGGGCACAGAACGGAAGGGCAAAAACAGTGGAAAAACAGTGGGGGCACAGAACGAAAAACAGTCACAGCAGTGGGGGCACAGAACGGAAGGGCAAAAACAGTGGAAAAAACAGTGGGGGCACAAATATAGAGGGGAGAGACAGTAACAGTGACGCTCACAACGACAAGAACCTACCTACGGCCTACCACTGGCCACCAGGGATGAGGCGCAGGTGGTAGCCTGCGGGTGGAGGAGGGCCTCAGATCAGCAGCAGCAGGGAGCTGGACGCACAGGTGGCGCTGTGCGGATGGGGGGCGACCTACCCAGAGGTCAAGGGTCGCTCACCTCACCGCGCAGCGGCCGCCATATATGGGGAGGTGGGAGGGAGGAGCAGCTGGGAGGTGGGAGGCAGGGGCAGCGAGTAGTCAGCGAGGGGGGGCCGGGGCCGCAGGGGACACAGCGGCGGGAAACAGGAGGGCGAGGGGGTACAGAAATCTAAAGGGGCACAGGGGGGCACAGAACGAAAAAACAGTGCACAGCAGTGGGGGCACAGAACGAAAGGGCAAAAACAGTGGAAAAACAGTGGGGGCACAGAACGAAAAAACAATCACAGCAGTGGGGGCACAGAACAGAAGGACAAAAACAGTGGAAAAACAGTGGGGGCACAGAACGAAAAACAGTCACAGCAGTGGGGGCACAGAACGGAAGGGCAAAAACAGTGGAAAAACAGTGGGGGCACAGAACGAAAAAACAGTCACAGCAGTGGGGGCACAGAACGGAAGGGCAAAAACTGTGGAAAAACAGTGGGGGCACAGAACGAAAAAACAGTCACAGCAGTGGGGGCACAGAACAGAAGGGCAAAAACAGTGGAAAAACAGTGGGGGCACAGAACGAAAAACAGTCACAGCAGTGGGGGCACAGAACGGAAGGGCAAAAACAGTGGAAAAACAGTGGGGGCACAGAACGAAAAACAGTCACAGCAGTGGGGGCACAGAACGGAAGGGCAAAAACAGTGGAAAAACAGTGGGGGCACAGAACGAAAAACAGTCACAGCAGTGGGGGCACAGAACTAAAGGGCAAAAACAGTGGAAAAAACAGTGGGGGCACAAATATAGAGGGGAGAGACAGTAACAGTGACGCTCACAACGACAAAAACCTACCTACGGCCTACCACTGGCCACCAGGGATGAGGCGCAGGTGGTAGCCTGCGGGTGGAGGAGGGCCTCAGATCAGCAGCAGCAGGGAGCTGGACGCACAGGTGGCGCTGTGCGGATGGAGGGCGACCTACCCAGAGGTCAAGGGTCACTGGCTACAGGACATTGGATTTTACGTGGACAAGATTCTACAAAGAAGAAACCACTGACCTTTGACCGTCTGGACACTTGGACTTGGCTGTACCTCGACTGGGCTCAACTTCGTCCCCCTTTCAGTGCAAAGCTTAGTTTGTGCCTTGACTCCATACAGGCTCCGTGCAGGACCTGTGGGGCACTTAAGACGACAGAAGAATCTCCCTTGGAGTGAAGGAGTCACTCCCCTGCTTCGCAGGCACCTAAAGCGCAACTGACCGGTAGCTGCTCCTGAGCTCCTGCTGACTCCGAAGATTTCAGCAGCACAGGAGGTGGGTTCCTGAATGTCCCTGAGGTCGATCTGCCCTCTTACCAAGTTTGACGCCAGTATCCCTTGTGGGGATTGCGTAACCCGAACCTCTGTGCACTGTGTCCATTTGCAAGTGCATATGCTTATTGGCGATTCCTGAGCTTGTGCATTGGACCCCTTGTGGTCCTAACCCTGAGCAGTATTTGCACCAAAGAACTCTGGCCTCCTCACAGCGTGTGCTCCGTGGGCTGGTACTTTGCAAACTGACTCGAGGTCCCCTTGCGACTCCTGGTCCTTCGGCCTGTGGGTCCCCCTGAGTGTCATCTTAATTGTTCTTGGGATTTCCTGGTTGCTCCAGATGTGCCCTGACTCTCCATTGCTTGGAGAGTCCCCTGGACCTTGCTGGTCCACACCGTAACCTGTTTGTTCTTCCTGCATGGGTTGCTGTTGCCAAGGCTTGTTTGTGCTCCCGTCGGACACCGACCCCTCAGCACTCGACATCCTTCATGGGACAGCTCACCTCCGGCTCCTGGTCATCCTCGACATCTCCTGGTCCTCGTGGCTGCAGAGTCAAGCATCCCTTCTTCGCACCTGAAGCACCCGACATTGGTGGACATTCGTCTACCAAGCCCCTGGTCAGTCTGAAGTGACCCAGACTCTGTCCCCTCTGCTTTCAGGTTCCTTCCATCTAGAATCCAGGCTTGGATTCCACCGGACCCTTTTCACCTTCATGGCAGCAGCACTTCTTCACTTCCTTCCATAGAGAACGACAAGAGTTTCTGACGCCACTTCCGACCTATGCACCCGGCTTCCCTGGGTTAGGTAACTCCGATACTACAGTATCCACGGTTGGTGTGGCTCTTTAAACTCTTAAGTTCCGAAGGGTTTGCTCGAAGTCCTCCTAGAAGGGTCCTTAAACTTTAACTTTGCAACCGCGACTTTCCCATAGAGTTGTACGGAGCACGCATTCGTGTTTCCTCACTGCACCTGTCCTCCGTGGGTCTCCTGTGTCATCACCTTGGGTGGTTTCTTGGGGTCCCAGCGATTCTACGTGCTCTAAGCACTGTGTCTAGTCAAGTCGTGATTGTTATACCACTATTTTAGTATATGGTTCGGTCTCCCCCTGGAGCCCGCTGTGTATTGTGCTACTTATAACTGTTCTATTGATCCAGTATTGTGTGCTTTGTGTTCTAGCCTCGTGTAGAGGATAGTAGAGAGTATTATATTAATAAATACATATTTGTATATAACTACTTTGTGGTTCTCC
Organism: Calotriton arnoldi; assembly: GCA_963921515.1. NCBI lineage: Eukaryota > Metazoa > Chordata > Amphibia > Caudata > Salamandridae > Calotriton > Calotriton arnoldi. The sequence goes on along the minus strand of CAWUFW010003710.1, from coordinate 1,666,218 downwards.
TTCATTTAGTCATTGAGGAGGTGATATTATGGTAAAACAAGCTGCTTTACATTCCTTCAAGATTAAGACTGAAGGCTGCTCTCCATAGTTACCACTAGGATAGCTTTCATAAAGGTTATCTTTGACCTCATACATCATAAGGGTCGTGTGGATTGGTACAGGGTGCCCACTTTAACTAGTGGACAGCATATACCAAGCCACCTTCTCACAAATTTCTCCTCAATTGATTACCCTCTCAGCAGCCCCTCGTGAACACCAGTCCTGAAACTATTCACTATCCTGTGTCAGCCTCACCCTTCCAAGAGCGTGGCTGGGCCAAGGATCTCTCCAGTCAGAGGTCCCCACAGGAGGCACCGCAGTTTTGGTGAAAGCCTCCCCTGCTTCTTGTGACCTGCTTCTTCTGATCCCATTGCTGCTCCTTCTTGGGGCCTAATTCTGTTGTACTTCCTCTCATCCCGCCCATCGTATCCTCGTTCTCATCAGTGTTCCTCGCTGCTTCATGCTACATCCCTCCCTCTATTCCGTCTTTCAACTACCCATTGATGTTTCTTCTCTGGTAAAAAACATGTTTTTTATTCTTTCCACTGTTTACTTCTTTTCTTTCTTTTCCAGGTCGTATTGGAAGGAAGTCCACCTCTGATCCTTCAGGGAAGTCCTTGTATCTGTCTACCTCGTTGTTACACTGCAGTGCCCACCTTTCAAGACAAGGACGCTGCTGCGCAATTAGGATAAGAGGTGCAGAGCTGGTTACACCTGGACACGTGAGCACATGCGTGTGTGCACATGTGCCAGCTGCGCATTGGAGGCTATTGTGCGCAGGTCAGTATTTGCGCGAAAGTAGCCTAGCTCTGAAGGATTGCTACTGCCCTGGGTAGACCCTATAATAGGAGTGATATTCGTAGTGTAGGTCTGTAGTTGCTGAGAGAGGAAAGAGGCGGGGAGGAAATCTCCATCTAATAATTAGCTTGTAGCATTGCACCTTAGCTAGGACAGCCCAGGCCCACTGGAGCAAAGAGGGAATACAGCTCCTAACACAAAGCGCCCTTTAGAGACCAGAACGCCTGAAGAAAATGCTTCTGGTTGCCACGTCTGGCCACTGTAGTGTCTTCCCCAGCCCGGGAGCATGCAAATGAACATGCCACACATGGAGCTTTGTAACAAACATCTTTATTTTTCAACCTATGATCAAACTCTGCACGCACTGCACCATTCCCTTTATAACTACACCGTAACGCCTCCCATCAGATTACGTAATTCCTGTTTAGAGTCCACCCAGAACCACGAGGGTCCTAGCTCTCACAATATCAAAGACACTACATCTCCCCCTTGGTTAAATTAAAAGTACAGACAACATTAGCATCATATTTCCTCAATGAGTTGATGTGCTCGCACTGGTTCCAGATCGGGTGGTATGAGGTATTTGAGATGCACCTTGGTTATGCACCGATGACTTAGGCTCAGATGTTTGATCTGGACATTCAGGCGAGGTCGGCTCGCTCATGATCTCAGGAGCTGACGAACACTGAGGTATGTGTTTAAAGTGTGAAGAGTCCCGTGTGATGGACTTTCCGGGATGAAGTGCTGTCACCATGTGTCCTTTGCACGTTACAACCCTCAAAGGGTCAACAGCAAACAGAGTGTCAGTTTTTCGCTTCTGTTTGACCAGTACCCAGTCGCCTTAATCGAAGACTGTTTCCTGGGTGCGTCAGCGCTGATCTGCATATGTTTTTCTTTTGCACGCTTGAGAAGTGTCTGTGACACGATCCTTAGCAGCATCCATTGAGTGGCCCGATGCCCATTGTGGTAGTTTTGTTCCGATGGCTCTCTCAAATAGTAAGGTGGCAGGACTCTCAATAGTTGTGGAGTGAGAAGTTGATTGATAGGTGCAAAGGGCTTGACGGATTGACACAAGGTATGTTTAGAGCGATTCACTCTGTCAATGCTCGCTGAATTATCCTCTTGAGGGTGCCTTTAAATTGTTTAACAACACCATTGGCTTGTGGCCAGAGAGACATGTAATAATTTTTTTCCTCAAAATTCTGTTTATTGCATCTTCCATAAATCACAAAGTTTTATGTGACATTCCCTGCTTTCCTCCTTAGCTCTACAGAATATACAGTTGCACTGTTGACATGGGAACAAAGTTATGTAGACAATTCTAACACAAACAAACATTTTTTATTGAAGTAACAAGTCAAATGTTGTCTCCCCCGTCTTCCCTCAAACACCCTCTCTCCCCTAACTAAGGGAAAAAGAATAACAAAAACAGAAAGGAAAGAAACTAAAAAAAGACAATTGTCGAGTACTAACGTGTGGGACTGGTCATAGGGGCTATTTCTAGTCTATGGCTCCATGATGCGAGGAGAGAGGTAGAGAATTCACAACGTCCCTGGGCTTTGCGTCAGAGATCAGAGCTGAAAGAGGTGCAAAGCTCTCGTGGTTGGGGGGCAGGTCATCAGAGGCAGGCCCCGTGAGAGGTAAGTTATTAGAGGACCCCAGCTGTATTCAACGTTTTTTAAATCGTCCCTAAATATCTCTGCCATTCTCTCCATTGTTAATGCCCACCAAAGGCGGGTGTACCATTGCGTCAGTGCTGGAGCTTCATGTTTTTTCCATGCGGCTGCAATCTTAAGTTTGGCTGCTCCAAGACAGATCCAGAGTATCGCTCTGTCACTTTTATTTTGGTACTGCAGACTTTGATCTCGCCAGCCCAGTAGAGCGAATACGGGGGAGTGGGGTATTGGGTAACCCAGTATTTCCCTGATCTGTGCAAGAATTTCCACCCAGTAGGGCCGTATTGTTGGGCAATCCCACCAGATATGACGGAAGTCGCCCAGGAGCCCTCACCCTCTCCAACACAGATCTGAGGTGTTCGGGTATATTTTTTTAAATCTCATAGGGTACATGTACCAGCCATAGAGTGTTTTATAGTGTGTTTTCCCCATTCCCATGGATCAATTGCACTTGGTGATATTTTTCCATAGTGTTGTCCATTGCCCCTCATTGATTTCCGTTCCCAGTGTGTGTTCCCAAAATCCCATGTGGCACGGGCATGGGCAGTGTAGAATGTCCAGTAGCAAGACATATATAAAGGAGATTACCCCCTTCGAGGAGCCAGACCTTCTAACAAACCTTTTTATAGGCGTAAGTTTTCTAGTGGCCGCCTCCCTCACTTTAGGGTACAGCGCCCAGTGCTTCAGCTGGAGATCATGGAAGGGTTCATTGCTGGGGAGTAGGAAGTCTCTCTGACAGTGCTCAAAGGTTAAGATGTCAGAGTTGTGGAAAAGATCTGATAGGGCCAAACACCCACCCTCCCGCCAAGAGTTGAATGGACCTGGTGTCAAAGCCAGGGGGAAAGCTGGGTTAAAATGTATGGGTGTATATGGGGAAGGGAACATGGTCCATTCTGTACGTCTGAGCACGTCATCCCATATTTTAAGCATGGAACTCGTGAGGGTGCTTGAGTAGGTGTTCGGGGGTCGGTGTTCCTTGGGTTTCCAGAGTACATCTCATATAACCCTGCCGACTATGGCTCTGTCCATGAGCAGCCAGTGCTTATCGCATTCCCAACAGACCATTCGATGATAACTCTTAGCTGGGCTGCCTTGTGTAGTACAGGGCAAAGTCGGGCAAGGCCAGCCTTCCCTTCTCTTTAGGTCGTCGTAATAGGTTATAGGGCAGTCTAGCTCTGCCTTTCTGCCATATATAATGGGTGATAAGCGTTCGGAGGGCCGGGAGGAAGTCCAGCTCCAGGGGTACGGGTAAGGTCGGAAAAAGGTATAGCAATAGCACTGTCATTTTGATCACATGAATACGTCCTATCCAGGAAATATACAAGGGGGCCCATCTGTGTAAGTCATTTTTTAGTTGTTGCAGGAGGGGAGGGGAGTTAGTCCGGAATAGCCCCTCCAGGTTGGGAGTGATTTTCACCCCTAGGTAAGTGAGGTTGTGTTTCGCTCATTGAAATGGGCTGTCCGCCACCAGTGCAGTCATGTTGGTGGTCGAGAGAGTGAGGTTTAGCAGGAAGGATTTAGATAGGTTTACTCGAAAACCTGCTACCCCTTCAATGGTTTGTAGTTCCTTCTGCAAACCGTCAGTGAGGTTGTGGGGTCAAGAGCATCAAGAGCACGTCATCGGCGAACTGTGAGATTTTATGTTCTACTAACCCAAATCCTATGCCTTTAATCTCCAGTGTTGCCCTGATTCTGGTGGACCAGCGGCTCAATACTAAGTGCAAATAGAAGTGGGGACAATGGACACCCCTGGGGTGTCCCTCTACTCAGGGGGAAGGGTCCTGAACCAACCCCGTTGACCAGAACCCGCGACTTTGGTTGGGCATAGTTAGCTCTGATCATTGCAATGAATGTCTCACTAAACCCAAATCTAGTCAGTGTGCTAAAAAGGAATGGGCAGTCCACCCTATCAAACGCCTTCTCGGCGTCTAGTCCCACCAAGATTGCAGGAATTTGTCGTTTGGATGCTTTTTCAATCAAGTGCAGTACTCTCCTGATGTTGTTGTGGGTCTGCCTACCCTTTCTGAATCCTGATTTGTCAGGGTGGATTAGGTCCGGCATTAAATCGTCGAGCCTATTGGCTAAAATTTTAGAGTACAACTTGGCATCCAAATTGAGTAAGGCTATCAGGCTATATGAACTGCATGAGTGGGGGTCCTTCCCTGCTTTCGGAATGACAGTTATTAAGGCATCACTCATGGTGGAGGTGACTACTGCCTCTGCTGCCATATAACTAAAAAGGTGGGTTAAATGGGGTATGATATCTGAACTGAAAGTTTTATAGAAGTGGGCCGTTAGGCCATCTGGGCCATGAGACTTATGGGGCTTTAATGCAGTAATGGCTGTGCTCACCTTCTCAGCTGCATTGCCTCATATTGTATAACACAATTTCTGCACGGGATGAATAATAATGATCCACAAATTACTGAACTAGTAATTGCACTAATTAAAGAATAGAGCAGTCTCGGTGTTGAATGTAAACACAGATACACTTTCTCACCTAACAGTATATCAGGGAGACCTTATCTCAATAGCGTGGGATATATTGGGAGTTCACTTTACGCCAGCATCCGAGATAAGGATATCTGCACTGACTCTGATTGAATTACCTGCGACAGGCACAGCTCATACAAATCCCAGGCCGAACCTACCACTTCCAGATACCACACGTCCAGACGTTGTCTGGCCATATTACTCGCAGCGACTGACAATAGTCCCCAATTACATTACTAAGTTGCATTCCAGGACAGCTCATTAAGTACAGTACACACTGCAGTGAGAAGTGACCCATAGAAACAGCTGAGTACATGCCACAGAGACACAATTTGGGTAAGACAGGTACGAATTTGAGACCACACAGCTAAGAGAAGGGTGAACTATCGGTAGTGTGGTCCGGCGAGTGTGGTTCCCTTACGGGGCCTACTTGGCAGGTTGTTGTGGTCTGCCGAAGCGGGTGAGCTAGGCTCAGTGCAGTTTGTGGTCCAAAACGCCTGATTCCGTGAGCAGAAAACACTGCCCATAGTGCACTCCTATTCTCCTCTTGAATTGGTTCAACGTTTTTCTACCATTGAACATATGAGTTCATTCTATCTTCGTTCAAGCACAAACTGCGCAATTTTTGCCTGTTCATTTTTAAGTTGAGAATGTGTATTACATTTCTGCATGAATTGTTTCATATTTGTATACTGAGCTTGTGATAATTTTTTTGTGTTCCTATCTTCTATTGAAAATATTATGGTTCGTGGTGCATCAAGTGAATGCTGTGTCTAGCTTCCAAATAGCTGCCTTCACAACTCTTAATTACATTATTGTGGGCACGGTTTTAAATAGGCTCCCCTGTTTAACTGATTACACCCTGAATGATGTGCATTCAGTTCCTCGCCAATAACGCCTCGCGCTTCTCGCCTCGCCTTTCCTGTGTGCTTGGCCCGGTAGTAATGGTACTTCCACTTGAATATTCAGTCGAGTGGTAGAAAGAGGGGGAGGAAGGCTTTCGCAGGCATTTATCGGCCACGACACACAGCCACCTTTTTACATTTTCTGGTCGCTGTTACGCCCTAGACTTGGCCCAAACTTCAAATGATAGACCAACCATTGGTTCCCTGGTGACCTTCTCCTTCCATCCCCTCCCCCAATGAACAATGGCATAATATATTCAGGTCAAATAGACGCAAGATTCACACTGAAGATTACATCAGCACAAAATACTGCAGCCCCAAGATACTAAGTACAGAATAATTTACTCCTACCTGCGTCCAATCCAACAACAGCCCATGCAGTAACAAAGGTGCCACCTCTCCAGGCACAAGCAGTAGCCCGAATGCAAGCACCGATAAAGGAGGTACTGCCACAGAGCACACACAGTTGGAGTTAGCTATTACGACAGAGATCTCATGAACAAGGAAGTTAGTGACACTAGACTAAGAGCAGCGTAAATATCGGAGCAGATGGTGTTCATTGGACTGCAGAAAGGAATTAGCGAGATGGGTCTGTTCTTTTCTCCCGATTTCATGTGCGCAGAACTAGGGAGAGAAGAGGGGAGACAAATTGATGGACTGGAATGCACACTAACTACACCCGATTTTCGTCTTGGATTACACATAACATTTCCTGGCCCCAAATATTCAATGACACCGATCCCCTACCAACAGCAATACGCTTCAAAATATAGGTCCAATACATTATTCTAGGCCCTTAGGAGCAAAAGACTAGAAAATATGGCGTATTACAAAACATGCATGACTCATAATGAACGTGAGTTGGGTTTGTGGGAGCCTGTGTTTAACTTCATGGTCACAGGTTCAAATGCTACTAGGTCTACTGCACATTTCATCCTTCTGAGGTGGATAGATGCGGGGTCTGTTCAGCCCTTCATCATTCTGAGGTGGATAAAATGAGTAACATTGAGTGAGGGAACAATAAAGATCTGCTATTTAGTGCCAAAATTCCATTCTGAGTGAACGTGCGCTTTACAAGAAAGAAAGCCATATTATTTTAAAATAGGCTATATTTTGCATTACATACAATTAAGCACAACACGTGTTTAGACGTTACGTGGTGTTGAAGGGTTAATAGGTTTTTTCTTTGGCTGTCTTTAGAAGTTACGCTCCTGGCTGGCCGCAGATTCTGGGCGTTGAGCCAGGCCAGAAAGAAACAATGCAATAGTTTCCTGTGGGTACGAACGAACAGGAAATTAAATATATATATATATATATATATGTATACAGTTAGCAGAACATGGAGAGCTGTGTGAATGGAATAACAGTTTTGAAAAAAGAAAATAATAGTTTTAGTGTATAAGTTTCCAGTTTAGTACAACAGATTATGTCAAGTGCGTTGTGAACATTTTTTTTGTTTTAAAGAATGAATTGGGAGAGACTGATTCTCTTCCCCACCATGGCAGACATGCCTATATTGAACAAAGCTAGAAAAGGGGAACAAGAGAAATAAATTGCCTAGGATCACACAATTTGGTACAGGGGAGAAGCTGAGATTAAATACAGGGTTTCAGGTTTCACGTTATGCAGTTTAGTGACTGGGTATATTTATATATATATATATATATATATATATATATATATATATATATATATATATATATATTCACTGAAAAAACCATAGGTTTTAGGGACAGTTTTAGTTACTTGGACATTGCACTCGTACAAAACCCGTGAAATTCCCCCGTTATAGTTAGTTCAGCTAACTATAACTCGCGCCCCGCAATGCACTGCTGATGACGTCACATATTACATCACTCATGACATGGTCAGTGACATCACTGATGACATCACTGATGACATCTCAAATGACATCACTGATGACATCATCCAGTGACTGTGTGTTTCTGTAAAGTTTAAATATTTTTAATATATATAGGAAAAGACGTATTGAAGAATGAGTGGGTGTGTAAGTGTCTGTATGGATGATTTAGTAGGTGCGTGACTGACTCTATAAGTGAGTGATTTAACGTATCTTACTGAATGCATGGGTTAGTGACTAAACTGGGTGAATGTCTGTATCCGTCTGTCTGTTGCTGTGTAAGTGGCTGCATGTGTTTGTGAATAGCTAAATGAGTGTCTATATGAGTTATTGAATGCTTGTCTGAGTATCTGTATGGGTGCCTGAGTGTTTGTGTGGGAGGGGTGTGTGCAACTCTGTGCATAGATGTGTGAGTGGGTGATTCACTGGGTGGATGGTTTCAAGAGTGCATCTGTGATAGACTGTATGGGTGGGTAAGTGTGTGTAAGAGTGTGTTAGTGAGTGAATGTATGTCCCAGTGGTACATGTGTGAGTAACTACATATGTGAAAGGCAGTATATATGTGTGTTGGAGTATATAAATAGCTATAAGCAAGAGTGAGTGATTGTGATAGTGGCTGTATGGATGAGTGTGTGCTTGTATCTGTGATTGTATAAGAGCGTAACAATGTGCTACTATTTGTATGAGTAAGTGAGCTGGTGTGTGTATAACTGTATAGGTGAGTAAATGGCAGTGTGTTTAATTATTTGCATGACTGACTAGGTGTGTGAGTATCTCTATGGATGAGTGGCGTTGTTTGAGTGTCTATATAGGAGTAAGAGTGCATATGATAGTCCTGTACTGAGTGACCGTAAGTATGAGTGACTGTACGGGTGAGTGAGTGGATGTGTGTGTGTAGACCTAAGAATCAGTGAGTGGGTATGTAGTTATTGGTGTGTCTATGGTTTTGCGAATGGCAGTCTGTAATTTAGAGTGGGTGTATCAAAGGTTATATTAGGGTGTGAGGAGGTGCATCAGATTATCACGTGGATGATGTCATCAGTGATGTCATTTGAGATGTCATCAGTGATGTCATCAGTGATGTCACTGACCATGTCATGAGTGATGTAATATGTGACGTCATCAGCAGTGCATTGCGGGCGCGAGTTATAGTTAGCTGAACTAACTATAACGGGGAATTTCACGGGTTTTGTACGAGTGCAATGTCCAAGTAACTAAAACTGTCCCTAAAACCTATGGTTTTTTCAGTGAATTTCAAAGGTTTTTTAAATGCTAATTTGTAACTATAACGTGTCTGAAACCTATGGTTTTTTCAGTGAATTTCAAAGGTTTTTAAATGCTAATTTGTAACTATAACGTGTCTGAAACCTATGGTTTTTTCAGTGAATTTCAAAGGTTTTTTAAATGCTAATTTCTAACTATAACGTGCCTGAAACCTACGGTTTTTTCAGTGAATTTCAAAGGTTTTGTAAATGACAATTTTTAAATGTATTAATTGTTATATTAATTTTTTTCATACTGATTTACTACATTTTTAGAAACAATTTTTTTTACATATTTTATTTTTTAAATTACATTGTAATTACATTATACATTACATTACAAAAAATACTTTCTCAGAATGAATTACTTTAGTTTAAATACTTTGCAGATAGGCAATAGACTTTTAAGTACAGTAGTTACAGTTGTTGCAATGGGCAACACATTTTCAAACACAATGCAACATTCAGCTCAATGTGAATTTCTAGTTAAATGCAATTAGTTACTTTATGGATTACTTTTGTAACCACAGGACTGGATCCTAGATTCAGTCCTGGTACATCTCCTGTAAACAGTTGAGTAAAAGCGTTTTGGTTACAGTCGTGATTTTTAAGGAATATTATTGTATTTTAAAAGTTGACACAGAAACTTTTTCTCATAGAATCACCAATGTTATCCTATGGAAGGAAATTCACTTAGCAGGTAAAAACTGTTATCGTTACTTTTTCTTACTCAGTGTTGGATCCTGGATCCAGCACTGGTGCATCTCCTGTAAACAGTTGAAAAAATGCGTTTAAGTCATACAGGCGATTTTTAAGGAATATTTGTAGTTTGTGAAAATCAACACTTTGAAACTTTTTTGCTGAAAACCAGTCAATCTTAGCCTATGAAGGAAATTCAAGTTACCGGTAAGTACGGTTAAAATTACTTTTGAGGATCAGTACTGGGCTGAAAGATGCAGCACTGAGGTCTCTCCTGATAACAGGTGAGTAAATCGGAATTCGTATTTCGGCTGATTTTAGAGGAATATTTTAAAGTTCCAAAACTCCACACTTAGAAGAATTTCCAAGTGAAACCAGTCAATGTTAGCCTATGGAAGGAAATTCAAGTTACTGGTAAGTACGGTTAAAATTACTTTTCAGGACCAGTACTGGGCTGAAAGATGCAGCACTGAGGTCTCTCCTGATAACAGGTGAGTAAATCAGAATTTGGATTTCGGCTGATTTTAGAGGAATATTTGTATGTTTCAAAAATCAACACTTAGAAACTTTTTCAGCAAAAAGCAGGCAATGATATCCTATGGAAGGAAATTCAAGTTACTGGTAAGTACGGTTAAAATTACTTTTGAGGATCAGTACTGGGCTGAAAGATGCAGCACTGAGGTCTCTCCTGATAACAGGTGAGTAAATCGGAATTCGTATTTCGGCTGATTTTAGAGGAATATTTTAAAGTTCCAAAACTCCACACTTAGAAGAATTTCCAAGTGAAACCAGTCAATGTTAGCCTATGAAGGAAATTCAAGTTACCGGTAAGTACGGTTAAAATTACTTTTCAGGATCAGTACTGGGCTGAAAGATGCAGCACTGAGGTCTCTCCTGATAACAGGTGAGTAAATCGGAATTCGTATTTCGGCTGATTTTAGAGGAATATTTTAAAGTTCCAAAACTCCACACTTAGAAGAATTTCCAAGTGAAACCAGTCAATGTTAGGCTATGAAGGAAATTCAAGTTACCGGTAAGTACGGTTAAAATTACTTTTCAGGACCAGTACTGGGCTGAAAGATGCAGCACTGAGGTCTCTCCTGATAACAGGTGAGTAAATCGGAATTCGTATTTCGGCTGATTTTAGAGGAATATTTTAAAGTTCCTAAACTCCACACTTAGAAGAATTTCCAAGTGAAACCAGTCAATGTTAGCCTATGGAAGGAAATTCAAGTTACTGGTAAGTACGGTTAATATTACTTTTCAGGACCAGTACTGGGCTGAAAGATACAGCACTGAGGTCTCTCCTTATAACAGGTGAGTAAATCGGAATTCGTATTTCGGCTGATTTTAGAGGAATATTTTAAAGTTCCAAAACTCCACACTTAGAAGAATTTCCAAGTGAAACCAGTCAATGTTAGCCTATGAAGGAAATTCAAGTTACCGGTAAGTACGGCTAAAATTACTTTTCAGGACCAGTACTGGGCTGAAAGATGCAGCACTGAGGTCTCTCCTGATAACAGGTGAGTAAATCGGAATTCGTATTTCGGCTGATTTTAGAGGAATATTTTAAAGTTCCAAAACTCCACACTTAGAAGAATTTCCAAGTGAAACCAGTCAATGTTAGCCTATGGAAGGAAATTCAAGTTACTGGTAAGTATGGTTAGAATTACTTTTCAGGACCAGTACTGGGCTGAAAGATACAGCACTGAGGTCTCTCCTGATAACAGGTGAGTAAATCGGAATTCGTATTTCGGCTGATTTTAGAGGAATATTTGCACAATGGTGAAGGGAGGGGGCGGGGCCTGAGGTTACATCTGTGCAAACGCGCCCCGTGGCGCGTTTTAAGTTGGGGGATTAAGTCCCCTTGAATCCTGAGGGTCCCTAGGGGCCAACTAGCCCACCAGGAACCTCCAATATGCGCCAGGGGCTGCGTTGCAGAGACGTGTAGAGAGGCCACACCCCTTTTACACCTCTCTGCAACGCAGCTCTGTGGCGCTTTCTGGATGTACCTGTTGGGCTAGTTGGCCCCAGGGACCTCAGGATTGAAGGGATTTAATTCCCCATCTTAAAACGCGCCACGGGGCCTGTTTGCACACATGTCACCTGAAGCCCCGCCCCCTCCCTTCACCACTGTGCAAACGCACCCCGTGGCGCGTTTTAAGTTGGGGGATTAAGTCCCCTTGAATCCTGAGGGTCCCCGGAGTCCAACTAGCCCACCATATACCTCCAAAAAGCGCCACAGAGCTGCTTTGCAGAGAGGTGTAAAAAGGGCGTGGCCTCTGTACACCTCTCTGCAAGGCAGCCCCTGGCGCATACTGGAGGTTCCTGGTGGGCTAGTTGGCCCCAGGGACCCCCAGTATTCAAGGGGATTCGTTCCCCTCTGCAAACGCGCCAGGGCGCGTTTGCAGAGTGGTGAAGGAAGGGGCGGGGCCTGCGGGCCGATCGTTTTTTTTTTTTTTTTTTTTGTCCCCTGAAGGGGGCTGTGTGGCCCCCTTCCTTTTTTTCTGTTTTTGGGCCCTGGGGACCCCATCCCCCAGGGCCTTACCCCTTTTTAAAATTTCAAAATAAAAAAAACGGGAAGGGGGCCGCGTGGCCCCCTTCCCCGGGCCTGTATTGGCCCCGGGGACCCCATCTCCCGGGGCATGGCCTCTATTTTTATTTTTAATATTTTGAGGGGGGCTGCGTGGCCCCCTCCTCTGGCCATTTTAAGGCCCGGGGACCCCATCCCCGGGCCGGCCATACCCTTTTTTTTTTTTTTATTATTTTTCAAAACTTTGGGGAGGGGGCCGCGTGGCCCCCCTCCCGAGCCCTACTTGCCCCGGGGACCCCATGCCCCGGGGCTGGCCCTCTCGTTGGGGACTGTGGGGGTCCCCAAACCCCCACAGTCCCGCCGGCTCCCCGTGTCCTACGGGAGCCGGCATTGCTGTACACATGGGGAGCAGCTAACATGCTGCTCCCCATGTGGAAAAGCTATCGGCTTTGGATATTGGAAGAGAGAGCAGGTTTCCTGCTCTCTCTTCCAATATCCAAAGCAAGTTTGCAATGACAGGACGGGAGCCGCGAGGCTCCCGTCCTGTCATTGCAAACAGCAGTGTCCCGGGGTAGGCACCCCGGGACACTGCAGGAGCCGGCCCTGGGGGTGGCAGTCCCCAGGGCCACCACAGGCTCCAGGAGGGGGCCGCGCGGCCCCCTCCCATCGTGTGCACAGCCCCGGGGAGGTGGTGGTCCCCGGGGCTCTGGAGTCCGTAACGGACCCCCATATTTAAATCTTTAGTGCCCCGGGGAGGTGGCGGTCCCGGGGCGTGTGGGGGGCTGGAGCCCCCCACACAGGTTTTCATTTAAAAAAAGAAGCCCCGGGGAGGTGGTGGTCCCGGGGCTGCGGGAGGGCTCAGAGCCCTCCCGCACCATTATGCATAAAGCCCGGGGGTGGCGGTCCCCGGGGCTTGGGGAGCCCTTAGAGGCCCCCACACATAAAATTAACCCCCCAGCATGCCCCGGGACTTGGCCCAACCGGGGCCAATTAACATCGAAGCGCGGGAGACCGCGCTTCGATTTTTACGGCAGGATTCGCGCACCCTGAGCGCATCCTGCCGATTTAAAAAAAAAAAATGCTTTTTGCCCAGGGGTTAGGGTGTTTCTACCCTGCCCCCTTTGTGCGTTTTGCGCACTTGTTTCTTTTTTTTCTCTGCGGGATACGCGCACCCTAAGCGCATCCCGCCGATTTAAAAAAAAAAATCTTTTTCTGCCCAGGGGTCCTTGTGGGACCCCTGAGCAGACCTAGGGGGTCAGGGTGTTTCTACCCTGCCCCCTTTTGCGCTTTGCGCACTTGTTTCTGTCCCTCGGTTCTGCCGAGGGACAAAATGGCTGCCAACACTTCTTGATTTGGAGTGTTGACAGCCAATTAGCATGCAGCTCGTGATTGGGAGGGTACGCGGATCCGACGCGCCCATAGATATATATGTGATTTTAATTGTGAATTTCTCAGGAACTACTGAACGGATTTACACCATTTTAGCAAAAGGCACCAGTCTGAACCAAGGGCTACCTCTTTGCCAAATTTGGGGTAATTCCGTTCAGCAGTTCGGGCTGTAGCTGCGACTAAAGGTTCCTATGGAAAAATGAATGGGGAAAACGCGTTTTGGGACCCCCTTCTTTCTCGGCCCCCGCTTGACGTATCACCCCGAGACTTTCAGGGTAGGAGCGGACCGGAGCGCCCCAACAAGTTGGAAGCTTTCGCGAAGATTCGTCAACCGACGCCAACGTTATTGCAAATAGAATGTCGCGGATTTCCTATGGATAATAGGTTGTAACTATAACTATCTACTGGCGACCGCCAGTAGATAAATATATATATATATATATATATATATATATATATATATACACACATGCTTCGTTCCTCTATAACAACTGTACTGAAGACACACTACTGACTGGCAACATCTTGGCCTGGCATCAATTAAATGTGTTGTGCTGGGTTAGAGTGGTGGTGAAGAAAATAGTGGGTTTTTGGCGGCAGCAGGAAAGTCAAATACATTTTTCATCAATACGTGCATCACCACTGTTTGAGATAAAGTCAGCTAAGTGTACATGGATGTATAGATATACGCATGTCCTACAGTGACGCATTTTGCGGATTTAACGATGCCTTTTGTACTGCAGCTGCAGACTTTAGAGGTGGTTGCATATATTTTGCAGTTCGACCACTATGAGTTTTTATTTATTATTTTTGGGTTATTACCTGCGTCCCTAAGAAATGTACTAGATTTCCTGTTTTCGGGATGTTTGCGTACATATGCTCACTATTATTGTTTTCACCACCTCATGTGTGGTTAGAAATAAAATAAAAATAAAAATAAAAAAGGAGGGGAGTACAATTAGATCCCTTAGATTTCATCTATAGGCAGACTGCAACAGGAAAAGGTTTGTCATGCCACAGGCCCTACAAGTTTCCCACACATTTGGATCAAAGATGGGCCATGTGTCCACGGTGATATTAGAACAGCAACAGCTTTCAGCAATGCCTGAACGGACTGCTTGAAAATAAAGTAGGCAAGATAAGCGCCACAATTGAGGGAAGAATAAATAAATAAATAAATAATTAATTAAGAAAAAGCAAAAATAGTTTATTGCCTATGGATTGCCCTGTTTTCACTCACAAATATCCCAAGTTCTGGTCACCACCTAACGGCCCATATACTTCTCACTGACCCATTAATATATGTATCAGTCACATCAACTAGACCTAAAAGAGACACTGATATTATGAAAGCAGACATATATGTGTATTAGTTAACACGTGCTGCGAAGTTTCTTTCTACTCAGGTATCCAAGCGGATGCAGAAGGGCCCCATCATTCCTGAGCTCTCACATATCCATCCTGGAACACAGATTTTTAAAAGGCATTATAAAGTAATAGTCTATTTACCAACATCTGTCTGCATTTCTGGGCGGAAGGCATCGTGTTTCCATTGACTGTCCAAGAAGAAGAAGACGGTGACAGCTTGGTCGTTTATGGATTCAGACGTAGCCACAACACCCGCCGCACAGAAGTGTCTTATGCGAAGTTATGGGTTTGTATTATAATATTTACATTATTGTCAGAGTGGCACTAGGAAGATTTAATTAGTTCAATGTGTTAATAGAAAGGCTTGTATTACTCAAACTATTGAAGTTGCCCATACCACTGTGCACCACAAGTCACCTCCCCATCTACCTGCTAGCACATGTACTGAAAATGGCCCATGTAGGAATGCAAAAGGTTCAACATCCTTTGCCAGCCCTGTCAGCACCCCAAATACTTATGCGCACCCTGTGTCCTCATCGCCTTCCCCTGTTGGAAATAATACTGACGAGGACGGTACCATTGTTATCACACTACGCCCCCCACTATTGTCTTATCATTGTAGGGATGCCCAAGCAGTTAGACAGCATGCTGCTCATGACTCCCTTCACAGCAACATGTGGTACAGTCAGATGACAACAATAGGTAGACAGAAGACTAAGGAGTACTGTTATATGACTCATACACTCCCCATGCAGTAGGCGCAGATAGACTGATTTTCCTAGGGAAGTATTACCACACACTGTAGAATATCTCCTACACCTGTTCCTCTACAGAATACAGGGACAAGTTCAGATTATTGAGGGCACCTCCTCTGAAGTGTTTGTAAATAGAACAATATGGGACCACACCCCAATGATGCACAAGGTTATCACTGACAATTGCAGAATAGAAGGGAAGGTAACAAGGATATTTTAGATAGGTGTTCCTGATATGGACCTTAGTGTAGCTTTTTGTAGGAACAATGGGTTTATGATAACAGGATCTCTATCAGACTGTCATGGCTCTTTGCCCCACACCCTACATTGCCCATGCCAGAATAGAACAGCTTTACGCTTCTACAAATTTACGTCCATGACAAATGGAGTGCCCCAGGTTACTTGAGGTATAGAGTAGCGTCCTTAGGGCAACCTAGGGTAGACTAGGATTATGAAGATGAGATAGACTGGAAGTATACTTGGGGTGGGGAGAAAATGTCCAAAATTATAAAATTGATTACAAATTAAAGTCACCTCTTCTTTGTTTTCTAGGAAATGGCACGGTACCTGTTGGGCGCAACTCTGGATGCAACAGCACCATTTTTAATTCGGACATAAAACATGGCACCTCCAGCCTAATGGATTTTTACTGGGCCTGCGGAGAACGTCTCTATCTCCAACAGCCTTCTCGAAGGGGCAGCCTGTGCTCACTAGAACAATGCAAAGTGTCCCTGATCGTTCCAGCAGCAAATACCTCCTACATCAATGCCCATCTATGGCTCTGTTACCTTGCTCCACCGACATTGGCAGTATGCTGACTACTAAGGGTGGACAGCTTTCAAAGACATACCAAAGGAGTTTTGCCTATTGAACAGGGTCCAGCTCTTTTTTCCAACACCATCATTGTGATGTTCCAGATTAAGGCAAACGCACTCTGGCTTCGAAATATCAAGAGGAGGGTATGCCTTCGGATAAGGAGTTTGTGCTGCACATTGCCAACAATGAAGAAAATGGCTCCATCACCAAGGCCATCAACGACTTGAACAAGATAGAAAAGAAAAGGATTGCTGGAGGAGGTGCCATAGCAGACACAGCCACTGATTGGTTGAACATTGACTGGATACGTTTGTGGCTGTCTGCCATTCTAAAAGTTTTTGCTGTTGCTCTTTTTGTTGCGTCCTGCAGATAATATGTCATTGTGTGAAGAGATTCAGTACTGAAGTAGTAGGGATGAACTATGCCAAGACAGGGATATACAGGAAGTCCATACGTAGGGTCAGTGGACCAGGGAATAGGGATCAATTAGCACTATTAGAGATAGTTGAGCTCACAACGACTGACTCACACTTGTTGCAGACCCCTCCTGACGCCCACTATTAAGTACCTACCGCTCCCCCACTTCCCCCTGGTAGACACCTCGTAGGGGAGGACCCTAGTGTAGATCATTATGAACAACTAGCTGACAGGCCTGAAGGAGAGTATATAGCATTAAGGAAGATACAGGAGAGCCAATGTTCTAATATGGATGACAACCCTGGGATACACCAACTAGAAGGAGGGTCTGAAAGGTATGCTGTAAGAATTTTGTTCAAGAATGAACAAGAGGAGGGAATGAAGCAGGGTCCAGTTTAACCATATAGTGCCCCAGGCCCATTCTGTCTACACCTGAAGCATGAGACCCTGATAAGGCCCCACCAGCCAGCATACAGAGTGGTGTTAAGTTGACCATACTGTCTCAGTTGTTCTTTTAATGTAGTAGGCCCAAAATGCCTCTCTGCTGAAATACAAGTTATTTCTTCTGCGATACACACAACGCTTCAGCTCTGACTTCTTCGTAAACAAACTGCCCATAAGGCCCCCACTCCCTCGATGTGCTCTTCTTCTCTTACACCCACGTAGAAACCGCAAGAACAGAGAACTAAGAGGAACATCACGCGATACCTGATGGTGGGGGCCACTTGCCACCTGTCAATCTTTCATATTATTGTATTTTGCATTATGATTTACGGTCAAACATCAAGTGACATTTTGGTAAACTTTTGTAGTGTGGGTGTCACTTCCGTGTTCCTAAATATTTCCGAGACGTGACCAAAGTGGGTCATGGTCTGCGGTAAAAAGCGCCTGTTAATGTCGTGATTCTGTGGTCAATGGTTCGTCATTCAAAAGGGTATAAAAGATCTGCTCCTCAGTCCATTCACCGGACTACCTCGCAGAAGTGACCCCTTGGGTCGCTGACCCCTGTGTAGTCTCCCTCAGCCATCATCTTTGGCTGAGGCTATAATGCTTATTGTATTTTGAAATTGTCTCTTTCTCTCTCCTCTGCATTGCCATTATTCTAAACATTATTGCAATTGCATGTTCTTGCTCTCCAAGAGAATTTTCATTAAGGTTGCATATTTTCTAGTGTATTCTGAATGGCATTTCTCTCTGCAAATGTTTCATTGATCATGAAATACATTTCTCTCCTTGCGTTATTTTAACATATATCCTTCTCATTGCTATTATTAAGAAATATATTTCTCCCATAGCACCTATAAAAGAAGGTATTTTTCTTCTTGTGTTCTTGCATGTATTGTGACAATTGTCTCTCTGCGTACATTATCATGAAAGGTATTTCTCTATGATTTTAAGTCTCATTGCAATTGCGTGTCTTCTGCTCACTAAGACAATCTTGACACTGTTGCATATGTTTAATATATTCACAAATGTTTATCCTCTTGTTCCTGTATTCCTATTGTTCTAAAAGCATTCCATTATATGCCTTTGTTATATTTCTGCAAAAACAACAAATGATGGACAGAATGCAGAACAATGTCGTACATTCACCCCACTACAGAGATCTGGGCCTAAATCCATCGTTTTTTTGCTCACCATGCCATTCCAGTTGGGACCCAGCCATATGCAAATCAGTCTTGACCCTGTGCCCAATGGGAACAGTCCAGCCCGAACTGCCAGGCCAGGTCCTCCCTGGACTGGAAACAAGCATCCTAGGACCGGTTTCGGGCTTTCAGCCCTCATCAGCCAGGATAGCTTGACTCCAGTGGCATGGAGAGCACGGGACCCACGTCTGGGCATACCCGTCCCACTCCGGGTGACAAATGCAAAAACATTAATTGATGGACAGAATGCAGAACAATGTCGTACATTCCGTCCATCAATTGTGTGTCTTTTGCTTCCTCGCCCTAAGTGCGCCGGGTATGCCCAGACGTGGGTCCCGGGCTCACTGTGCCACTGGATTCAAGCTATCCTGGCTGAAGAGGGGTGAAACCCCGAAACCGGTCCTAGGATGCTTGTTTCCGGTCCAGGGAGGACCTGGTTTAGCAGTTCGTGCTGGACTGTTCCCATGAGGCACAGGGTCAAGACTGATTTGCATATGGCCAGGTCTAAACTGGGGTGGCATGGTGAGCAAAAGAATGATGGATTTAACCCAGATCTCTTGACTGGGGGTGAATGTTTTAATTTCTTCTGTATTCCGTCCATCAATTGTGTGTCTTTTGCTTTGTTATATTTCTAACATGTGTCCTCTGCCATTTAGTGTTTGCTAAGACACAGTGTCTTATTATTGCATTATAAAGTGTTTTCTTTACACTTCTTGTTGAAGTGGTTTCATTGTAATAAAGCACAATATTCCCTGATTCAATTCCTGTCACTCACACGTGTATTTTCTCATTTAAAACCCAGCACCCCGGTACAAATTAAGCTGCCTTGAATTATCACCCTCTAACACCTTCCTAGGGCTGCGGGCACGGACAGCACTTCTGGTAGCATCCGGGAGGGTGGGCACTGGATGATGTGTGGTGGAAGAAGAGGCAGATTTTGAACTCCCTGTGCCCGCCAACATTGAGGAGTCACCGCTGGAGTCAGATGATGTTGAGGTTGGTGTTTCCGGGCGTGATTCATCCAGGGCACTCCTGTCCCCCTCCGAGGCGCTGGTCACATCAGTGTCAGTGAGCTCATGTATAGCAGTCGTGCCAGAAGCTTCACCACTGGTGTTCGTCCCCTGTCCTTCCGTGCCCTCGGTAGATGCTGCAATAGACAGAGACGTAGGTTCAGTATAGTGCTATACTCACAAACATCATATGCAAGCAAAGCACATAACTAGAAAATGATCCCCCCATGTTGCCCACCACCATGTGCAGTCTGCATGTGCAACCTTTATGCAATCATCAGAAGATGCATGGAAACATGTATAGTTGACATTAATGACCCATGTGACGTTGACACAGCCAAATAGCTGGCCCGTGCCTCCTTGTAACCTAACATACTACTCTCTGTAAGCATACCTACGTGCCTGTAGGTGAGATAGATATACAGCTCAACATGTTGTCTCTGTCACATATGGAGTCACTTTAAGGGAACACCACAGATACGGACTCCCAAATGTCCTTTTACAATGGCCATAAGCTCCTGATATCCACCATGTTGTGCTTTGAAGCACAACTACAGTTGCACATTGGTGTCAGATGTGTAGTTCTCACAAATTTTAAGTTGTGCACAGCACACATCTACAAAAGCACACTAAGATGATGCTCACTGCTGATCACTGCCAGGTGATGTCTATGACACCCATAATGCAGCATATGTCACAAGGCCACATCTCATCTTGCAATGTCAAGGGTCATTGTATTAAACACATGAGAAACTACATGTTGTGAAAATGCATGACAGCTGCACTCAACACAGAGGCCACTTAGAAGCCATTGCATCACTCTAGAAACATCACAGAGTTCCGCACTGGCTCAGGGTTGGAATTCATGCAGTCACTCACACCCAAAGTCACCCTTCGCAGAATACTCATCCCCAACTTGCTGCTGATGGGCCCTCAAACGTCCATCCTGCTCTGGCTGTGTCACTGCCAAGATGCAGGCCATTAGTGGTGTCATGCTCCTGGGCGCCAACCTGCCACTCCGAGGGAGCACCCCCAGCGTCATCTCTGCCACGTTTTTGCTCAGCCGGCAGATGTCATCCCACCTCTTGTGACAATGTGTATGCCGTTGGTTGGAGACACCCAGAGCCAACACCTTGCGTGCAATGGCCCTCTATATGGCCTTACGCTGGTGGACCTTAAGCTGCAGGCATGGGAGACAAGAAGAGGAAGTTTCAGTGACACTGTTTCATGTACCACTGTGTGTCAGTACATGAGCATGAAAAAACAGAGCACACCAAGATATAAATGTTGAGCAGAGGCCATACAGCATGACACGTAGTATACTTGCATTAAATACTTTCATAGACATGTATACATGTATGAGGATGGACACAGTACATGGCCATCTCATACACATGCAGAGTGCCAGCACAGAAACCAATGTGAAGAAGACCCTCATCTGTGATGCAGTATGTGAGTGAGCAAGACATACAATACATTTGAAATGATGTGTTGGGGCAGACTCACTGTGTCCAACACTACACACCCCTCAATGTCCTTGGCCAGTGAATGGCTACCTGTGTAATGGAGGTCACATTTAGGGCCATGATCTTACATTCTCACACTCTTCTCACAAGGTGTAGTCCTGTCTTGTGCAATCCTCAGGCCTAAGATAGCTCATTGAGAAATAGGGTGGCAGACAACACATATGTTTCACTCTGTCCATTTACTGATGGGTCCTTGTCAAATTCGGTATTTTCTGTGCAGGCCAGGGGGACTCACACTGAGGTTAAACGTGGACCATCAGAACATTAAATGCATGTACAATATGAGAGGGCAAACAGTGCCTACACATGCCAGTCAGTACACATAATGAAAACAATGGAAGGCTGATATCTCAAAATTACATTTATCTGATGCGTCATAGGTGAATTACCACCAAAAGTGTTACACTCAGGCATTTTACTCTTGTGCATAATGCACACATATCCATGGGGGCAATATGAAAACTGTACACCCATTCTTCATTACCCTCTGGAAGACATACCTTTGCAGTGTCACAAATGAGCATGTGAAAACCTCGTGGACTATGTCATCACATAGCCCAGGCAATGTTTTTACAGACTTCGACTGTGCAAACCAGCAGTGTGACAGTATGGCTGCAAAAACACTGCATGTCCCTCCCATCCTTCAATGCAGCCATGGTTCTGTGGAAATAAGGCTACACACCCCATCGACATGAAGTCAGCATGCCAGGCAGTGTATCACTCATTTACATCACCCAGTCTCAGACCTACGTTTGTATTTTACTTGCTGGAGAAGGGCTGTAGAAATGTCCATGTTGCCATCCTCCACAAATAGTCAAGTGCAATATTTACTAGGCCAGGTATGGAGCATGGTACATCAAAAATGAGGATGCATGCACATTAACTTGCACACACAGGCACATACTACTGCAGAGCAATATCATGTGAGCACTCTCAAACTGTCACTCTGAAACACTTACCAGTACATCTGGAGCACCATATAGCCTCCCATACTGTGAAAGCACCTCGTCCACCAGGGCCTCCAGCTCCTCTGTGGTGAACGGACGGGCCCTGATGTTCTCAGTTCTCGCCATCACTGGGTCCAGGAGACAGGAACAGCAGCAGTTGGGGATGAAGAATGGCAGGCAGCAGTGTCTGGATGCAGTGGAAATGTGTGGCTCTCTCACAGACATATATAGCCCCCTGGGGTTGTTTCAGTGGTACTCAGCTGCTGCAATTGGTGTTCCTGGTCAGCTTTTTTCAAATGTAACCAATGACCGGGACCGATTTTCAAATGTGTAATTCACTACCGCGATCGCGGTTCCCATTGGTTGGTAGGGCATGGGCATTGGCGGTGTCACACCGCAGGGGCCAGGCGGTCGCTACCGCAATCGTGCATCTTTTGATAGTACCCAATGACCGGGCCCGCGGTAGCGGAGCACGCCTACCGCGGGTTTCAAATGTGTAATTCACTACCGCGATCGCGGTTCCCATTGGCTGGTAGGGCATGGGCATTGGCGGTGTCACACCGCGGGGGCCAGGCGGTCGCTACCGCAATTGTGCATCTTTTGAAGGTACCCAATGACCGGGCCCGCAGTAGCGGAGCACGCCTACCGCGGGTTTCAAATGTGTGATTCACTACCGCAATCGCGGTTCCCATTGGCTGGTAGGGCATGGGCATTGGCGGTGTCACATCGTGGGGCCCAGGCGGTCGCTACCGCAATCGTGCATCTTTTGATAGTACCCAATGACCGGGCCCGCGGTAGCGGAGCACGCCTACCGCAGGTTTCAAATGTGTAATTCACTACCCCGATCGCGGTTCCCATTGGCTGGTAGGGCATGAGCATTGGCGGTGTCACACCGCGGGGGCCAGGCGGTCGCTACCGCAATCGTGCATCTTTTGATAGTACCCAATGACCGGGCCCGCGGTAGCAGAGCACGCCTACCGCTGGTTTCAAATGTGTAATTCACTACCGCGATCGCGGTTTCCATTGGCTGGTAGGGCATGGGCATTGGGGGTGTCACACCGCGGGGCCCAGGCGGTCGCTACCACGAATTGGCATTTTTCAATTGGGGCCAATGACCGTGATTGCGGTGGCGGTGCACGCATACGGCACCTATGGACACATCATGCTGTAGCAATGGCAATGGCCACTTCTCATCATTGAACACTAGACACTTACAATGAATCATGTCACCTGATTGGTAAATTCAATGCTAGTGTGACATTGAACTCACTGATGACTACACATGCCATGTCAGTGCACAGGATTACATGCATTGGCATGTACTTCCTCACATGTCACATATGATATTTGTGTGCATGTACACAGATCTGTTGTGTAATGGACTCTCATATTTGTGAACATGTCAATGTGTGAGATGGCTAATCAACCCACAGTAATGATGGACTGACTACATAATGTGCCTATTTAACTGTGTAGATTGCTGAAATCATTTTGATAGTTGATCTGCTTACACACACTGTGCTCATTGTGTTGAAAATGTGTGCTCTGTCCGATTTACGCAAGAAGGTGTGGCAGGTACAGCAGCTACGTAGAAGCCAGCAGTGTTGCTGTTTCAAACATGTGCTGTGTCAACTACTCTCAGGGCTGGTGACACAAGATGTCGGAATGTACCATTTTCCATTCACATAGTCAGAATCTGTTTAGGGGGTACTCAGTATGTACATACTGAACACATGTACAACTACTTGAGATCAAGGTGTCTCTGCATGTGACTTGTGCTTTAAGCTGTTGTTTCAGTCCAGTCATTGTTGGTGCTGTGTCAGTCAAGACGTAAGATGTTGGACACATCTCATAGGGGAATTGAATTGACATGTGTCCACTTTCATTTTATGTAGGAGACGACCAAATGTGCATCGTCCGTTCACATTGCTGGCGGACATGGAGGATGAGGACATCATAAGGAAATTCCGTTTGGATCGACTTACCCTTCAAGACCTATGTGGTCAGTTGGAGCCCCATCTGAGGCCTCACAGAACCTATCCGACTGCTTTGACACCAACAGTTAAGGTGATGGTGGCCCTGCATTTCTTTGCAACTGGTTCGTTCCAGTACACGGTGGCCAGCGCAGGTGGGATATCTCAACCAATGTTCAGCATGGTGCTACGTGATGTCCTGTCCGCAGTGATGACATACAAGGACTGCTACATCCATTTTCCCAGGAGACATGAATTGGCAGCTGTGAAGGGTGATTTTTATGACCTTGGCAACATACCGAATGTTGTTGGCGCCATTGACTGCACACATGTTGGCCTGGTTCCACCACAGGCACGTGAGCACATATACAGGAACGGGAAGCATTTCCATTCCATTAATGTGCAAGTGGTGTGCCAAGCGGATATGATCATCTCCCATGTCTGTCCCAGATTTCCAGGATCAGCACATGACTCCTACATACTGCGTAACAGCATCATACCACAGCTGATGGCAAATCTGCATCCGGAGCGTGCATGGTTTGTTGGTGAGTACGCAGAGTCAAGTAGTGTGCTGTATGTGTGACATGCTGTCCTCAGCTACTGTTTATATTACAAAATTGCTCTGTGTATCTCACACCTAGGTGACTCTGCGTATCCCAACCGGCCTTGGTTGCTGAGCCCACTGAGGAATCCCAGGACCCCGGGTGAAGTCCGCTACAATGATGCACATGGGAGGACACGTCGTGTGGTGGAGCGTACTTTTGGGCTTCTGAAGTCTAGATTCCGGTGTCTGGACAAGAGCGGAGGTGCACTACTCTACTCTCCCCAAAAGGTGTGTCAGATCGTAGTTGCATGCTGCATGCTCCACAACCTGGCCTTGCGCAACGAGATCCCCCTGCTCCTGGACGATGATGAGCAGCAGATGCCCTCCCTGCAAACCCACACATGTCCAGTGACGACGATAGTGGAGAGGAGGAAGGTGTCGACCTGCGTCAACAGCTCATCAACAACTACTTCCCTTGAGTGTGAGTGACATTGTACAACAGTGACATTGTCTGTTGTCTTTGATGGTAGTGACAAGGCCTAGGAGAGCTTTTTGACTGCTGGCTGTTGTTGGCTCTGTGCTAATGGCTGATGTGTGTGGCACAGGGTAGTTAAGACCAGCTACATAGTGTCTATGTTGATATTGTTGCTCATTGTAATGTGTGCTGGTTTGTGTACCTTGATGACTAGTGGTGTGTTCTAGCTGTGATGCCATCACCTGACAAGTAAATGTCATTCTCTTGTGTCTTTCTAGGTCCCTTCACCCTCTCAATGCCTCATCACAATCAGAGCTTGTGGTACATTGGAATCTGAGTAGACATTGTACATACTGTGATAAACATGGAGCTGACACAAAGACATAGGTGTGTAAAGAGTGTTTATTTACAATGAGTATTTGTGACAGAAAAGTGATTATTTACAAAATGGTGCTAAGTGAATTTATGAGTTGTCAGTGATGGTAAATGAGACAGTAGAGTAGTCACCACATTGATGTAGTCACACAGTCCAACAGACACCTGCCATCAACATGGCAGTGTGGGTAAGGATAGTCAACAAAGTCAAGGTCAAGGGGAACAGAGGTGCCATCATGGCTGGCTCGGCGACTAGCGTTTGGATGGTGCATTGCCACGTGATCCTCCCCTGATGTTTTTCGGACGGCCCCTTGTGCGTTTGGCAGGGGGGGCCACTGCTGCGGGCTCAGCGGTGTCTGAGGAGTCATTTTGTTGCAGCTCACCCCTCTCTGTGGCCGCAGCTGAGGTGGTGGGAGTATCATCCTGTGGGCCACTGGAGGGGGGTTGAGCTGTCCTTTGGGCCGCATGTCTGTCCCTCAGAACACCCACTAGCTGGCCCATGAGGTCCACAATTTGGCCCATACGCGTGTCCATGGACCTCAGCAGCAGGCGGAGCTCACGCACTTCTTCCACAACCTGGCCCATGTGTCCCTGGGTCTGCTCATATGCCCCAAGGACTCTGGCGATGTTGGCCAGGGCTTCGGTCCCAGTGCCCTCTGGAATTTGTCCCCCAGTTGCCCTCCCACCTGCCCTACTGTCCCTGACCTGTGGCGTTGGCACTAGACGTACCTGCAGACTCTCCCTGCCCTCCTCTGATTGTGTGGTGGTGTTGGTAACCACTGAGTCAGGGAGAGTGTTGCAGGCAGCAGTGGTAGTGGTGGTGGTTGAGGCCGCACATGTCGTAGCAGCAGGGGTCAGCGCTGTTGTTGTTGCTGTGGTGGTGATGGTGGGGACAATGGGGGCCCGGGACGTGGTGCGCCCTGGCAGTCCGAATGGGCCAGGTAGTTGCTCCTCATCCGAGAAACTTAGGGAGTCTGCATCCGAGAGTTCATGTTCTGGGGGGGAGACTGGCTCTGCAGGTTGGTGTTGTGTTCTGCAGCAGTTGCTTGTGGATCTCCTGTTGAACAGAGGTGAAATGGTCATTGAAGTGCACTCCACAAGCTTGGTGTTAGACGTTTGGATGTTACATGTGATACACCACACAGTTTACATTGAAATCACTTTATATGGCTGCAATGTACTGAGCATCATGACATGATGTGGAGGTACTGTGAGCACTAGACCAGGTTGAGTGGGCACTGTCCCTCCCACTACAAGAATGCCAGGACCAAGGAAGAGGATATGAGGAAGTCGTCTCTTTATTATCCTTGTTACAGGTTCGAGAGTGCGTCCCTAGACCATAGCACGTCCCTTCCCTGTTAACAGTTTCAGAGCAGTTAGAGTCATACACAGTCAAAGAAAATGGTGCTTAAGGTGAGTAACAAGGCTGGAATTGAGGCAGTGACAGAAGGCTCCTCTGCTTCTATGCCTGGTTGTGGTCTCCTCCTCGGGGAAGGCTCCGTTCTTCTCCTCGGTTTGGTACCGTAAAGAAATGAAATAAAGAGAAAAGAAAAAAGGCATCAAAATCCGCTGTCTCTGCGGAAGATAAAGGGAAAGGTAAAGTACCACTGTCACCCGTGCGCTGCTCCTGTGATGTGTCTAGGTGAAAGGGTCTTTAGGTGAGGTGCCCCGCACTCCCGCCCAACAGCCCCTAAAGGAGAAGAACCCCGGCACATGCCTGCACCCACGACCCTCCTGGGCCGTGGGGAGGGGAGTCACGGCCTCCGCTTTCATTGCTGGAGTACCAGACTCGTGGGCGTTGCTCCTTGAGCTGTTTGCCTTGACGTGGTCCCCTTCTTCCTGACGCGGCCCTCCTGACAGCGGCAGCTCCCTGCTCCCTCCGCACAGGATGAAGGTCTTGTCCTCTGCTCCCGGTTGTCCTCCGTCTTCCGTCTTCTCTCTCGTTTCTCCCTCTCCGTCTGGTGTTTCCGGCATTAAAGCCCGTCCCTCGGCTCCACCTCCTTGCCCCGTAGCTTCCTGTACCGTTGTTCCAGCTGGACCGCATAACCCACTTCCGGTCGGGGTTTTGGCGGCCACCATGTTGGAGTGGTCGGGTCGCTCCGTGCTGGAGAAGAATCCACCACACTGCCTCCCCTCCAGGAATGGACAAGTGGGCCATTCGAATACCGGATAGCGGGAGAGGAAGTCCACGTTCGTCTGTAGTTTCCCCGGGACATGCAAAGTATGGAAAGAAAAAGGTTGTAATACAAGGAACCAACAGAGTACTTTCGGGTTCAAGTCTTTATGTAGGGACAGCGAGGTCAAGGGGGCATGATCCGTAAGGAGAAGGAACTGTCGTCCTAGTAGGTAATGTTGTAGGGCCTCTACTGCCCACTTGATGGCCAAGCATTCTTTTTCTATGGTGGCGTATTTTGTCTCTCTGGGGAACAGTTTTCTGCTTAAATAAAGGATGGGGCGTAGGTCGCCCCCTTCGTCGGGCTGGGAGAGGACAGCCCCGAGTCCCCAACCGGAGGCGTCAGTCTGGAGTACGAAGGTTTTTGTATGATCAGGACAGGAGCATTACATAGACTCTTTTTTAATGAGGAGAAGCTGAGTTCCTGCGGAGAGGCCCACGGAAGAGATGTCCCTGACACCTTTTTACTCAGAAGGTCGGTGAGGGGGCTAGCGATGTCCGAAAAGTGGGGAATGAACCTCCTATAATATCCGACCAAGCCTAAGAAGGAACGGACATCTTTCCTGGTGATGGGGCGGGGAATGTTTGTGATGGCCTCTAGTTTGTTTACCTGGGGTCTGATTTCCCTGCCTGTATGTCATATCCCAGGTATTCTATATGGTCCATACAAAACGTGTTTTTTTTAGGGTTAATAGTGAGGCCTGCTCTCCTGAGGGTATCTAGTACTGCCTTCAAATGTGTAAGATGTGTCTCCCAGTCAGGGCTGTGTATGACTATGTCGTCCAGGTATGCGACGGCATAAGTATGGTGTTCTTGCAGTATAACATCCATTAGACACTGAAATGTGGCTGGAGCGCCGTGAAGGCCGAAAGGAAGAACCTTAAGCTGAAACAGGCCAGCAGGGGTGGAAAAGGCGGTCTTTTTCTCTGGCTTCCCGAGCAAGGGGGATCTGCCAGTATCCTTTCGTAAGGTCGATTGTGGACATTACCCGGGCATCCCCCAATCGCTCTATCAGCTCATCGACGCGGGGCATAGGCTACGTGTCGAACTTAGACACAGCATTAAGTTGACGGAAGTCGATACAGAACCTGATGCTCCCGTCAGGTTTGGGAACGAGGACTACTGGGGAGGACCAGGCGCTGTGGGAGGGCTCGATAATGTCTGCCTCTAGCATGGCTTTTACTTCCTGATCCACCGCCTGCCTATGTGCAGCGGGTATACGATAGGGTTTTAATTTTATCGGTTTTACCCCGGCTGTGTCTATCGTGTGTTCCACTAAAGCCATTCGTCCTGGTGTACCTACCAGTACGACGGAGTAGGCCTTAAATAGGGTTTGCATCTGGAGTGTTTGTGTATGTGATAGTTGTTTTCCTAACTGAACAGACTCCTTTCCTATGGGGGAGGGAGTGGCTAAAGGGATGTCAAGGGGTTTATCAAAGGACACATGTAGTACCGGTCGGTCTTTAGACGTTGGTAAGGGGCCTTCCCAGGCTTTTAAGAGGTTCACGTGATAGGTTTGGCCTGTTTGAGTTCTGTGGGGAATGGCTATACGGTAAGAGACAGGGGTGACCCTATCCAGTACCTTTTAGGGGCCCTGCCACATGGCTAACAACTTTTTTTCGGTGGTGGGAAGAAGGATCAGAACATAATCACCTGCTTTGAACTCTCTTAGTTTGGTGTTCCTATCATAATGGTTCTTCTGTGTGGGTTGTGCTTTCTCCATGTTTGTATGGACCTCTTCCCAGAGGGACGCCAGACTGTCTCTCAGGTCCTTGCTGTATTGTAATAAAGGCTTGCTTTCATCCTCTTCCTCCACCCACTGTTCAACCGCCATGTCAAGGAGTGTGCGTGGTTTCCTCCCGAACAGTAGTTCGTATGGGGAGAACCCCGTGGATTTTCGGGTATGGGTCCGGATGGCGAGCAATACCAGGGGTAGCTGTCGGTCCCAGTCTCTCCCTGCTTTGTTAATGGACTTTTTGGGCATGGTCTTAATCGTTCTATTATACCTCTCAACAAGGCCGTCTGTTTGAGGATGGTATACAGCTGTGTGTATCTGTTTGATCCCCAAGAGGTCACATGTCAGCTTCATGAGGCGAGATACAAATGGGGTACCCTGGTCGGTCAACAACTCGCGGGGAAAACCCACACGAGAAAAGAAGGAGACCATAGCCTGAGCCACTGCTGTGGTGGTGGTGCTGGTCAGGGGTATCGCTTCTGGGTACCGGGTGGCATAGTCCACTAACACAAGCAGATACTGGTGTCCCCGAGAGGAAGGAATAAGGGGTCCCACGAGATCCATCCCAACCCTCTGAAAGGGAACATCTATTATCGGAAGCGTGTGTAACGGGGCCTTAGGTAGTGAGGGATTATTGACTAATTGACATCTGACACAGGAGGTGCAATATCTGACTACTTCATGATAAACCCCGGGCCAGTAAAACCTGTCTAAAAGATATCTCAGAGTGTGCTCCTTCCCATAATGACCCCCTCCTGTTTGACTATGGGCGAGGTCCAATACTTGTTCTCGGAACGGTTTTGGAACCAATAACTGTTCCTTCTGGTGTCCCGCCTCCCGGGTTATTCTATATAGTAAACCCCTTTTTACACAAAACAGCGGGCCTACCTTCTCTGGATGGTCCTCTTGTACCTGCCCCCAGGCGTGTTGTAGGGTGCCGTCCTCCCTCTGAGCAGCACGGAAGTTCTGGCTTGGCGTCGGGAATGCATCTAAGGAAGAAACAATAGGAGAGGGTATGGTACAATGGTTCTTGAGGTATAAGGCCCGTTCTTCTCTCTGTTCCCTACGGGTCTTTGTTCTTTTGGGTACGGGGCTTTCTATTCCTTCTTTGGAGAAGGGGGCGTGAGCCAACCACCCCAACACGGGGGACGAAGAGCTGAGGGACGAGAGGACCTCCTGGAATCTGGGCAGGTCAGTCCCTAAAAGGACGGATTCAGGGAGAGAAGGCATGACTCCCACTTTCCTCAACTGGGGCTCCCCGTCTATCTCCAATAGGACCTCAGCAAGGGGATACATCTTCTTTTCACCATGCACGCATGTCACCTGTATGTAGTCTCCCCCAAGTATCTGTGATTCGTGTACAAGTCCTTTGCTAACGACGGTGTGGTGACACCCTGGTCCAGGAGAGCCACTACCGGCTTCCCGTTAACGTGTATCTTCTTTGTGTAGAGTTGAGGGGTTTCTCCAGTGACTAGAACACAGCCACGGGGTACCCCACTTCCATGGGTTCTTGGGGAGGGTTACGCGCAGGGCACTGGCGGGCAATGTGCCCCCACTCCACACAGTGGAAACATTGAGGACCCTGTAATGATGGTATGCCCTGGGTCTATGTCTCCCTGGGTCTGGAACTCGGTTTTCCATGGTTGTCTTTGCCGGGGGCCTGGGTCTGCTTACGGGGTACCTCTGGGGTTGGGCCTTGAATTCAGGAGACCTGTGAAAGGCACATGCCAGGTCCACTGCCATGGTCACGGTTAAGTGTGGATGTTGCTTAACCCATGTCCTCGTGCTAAGGGGAAGGGCCTCGAGGTATTTCTCTAGGTAAACCTTTTCTGTTAAGTCGTCAATGGTTGAGGAAGCAGGTTGTAGCCACCGATTCCCAAGGTCACGTATCCTATAATATAGGGCTCTGGAGTTATCCCCTGTTGTCCATTTTTCCTTGCGGAAGCGGTTGCGATAATCCTCGTGATCGCAGCCCAGCCTCTCCAGGATGGCTCTTTTTATTTCAATGTAGGGAGTGGTGCCTGCCGGGTTGGCGGCATGAAAAGTGGCCTGTAATTCACCAGACAACAAGGGGGCCATGTACTGACCCCACCTCTCTTGAGGCCAAGCCGCGGTGGAGGCGACCCGCTCGAAATTCACAAAAAAGAAATCAGGGTCGTCCCCCTCCTGGAACTTCTGAAGTACGGTGCCTGGCACATTAGGGTGTACCCTGGTGCTCGATATGACATCGGTCAATCGCATTATGGCTGTGTCCTGCACCTGTTGGTTAGATGCCATGAGAGAAGCCTGGTCTTTCAAGGCGGTGTGTAGGGCTTCTCGTTCCTGTTGGGCCAACTTGGTTTGCTGTTCGAAAACGAGCTGCAGGTGGCATTGGCCCCCTGCCAATTGCGAAATCATGGACTCCATGGTGAGGGGTTGTGTCATGGTGGCTAGACACTGTATCCCACTTTTGACACCACTGTGAGCGCTAGACCAGGTTGAGTGGGCACTGTCCCTCCCACTATAAGAATGCCAGGACCAAGGAAGAGGATATGAGGAAGTCGTCTCTTTATTATCCTTGTTACAGGTTCGAGAGTGCGTCCCTAGACCATAGCACGTCCCTTCCCTGTTAACAGTTTCAGAGCAGTTAGAGTCATACACAGTCAAAGAAAATGGTGCTTAAGGTGAGTAACAAGGCTGGAATTGAGGCAGTGACAGTAGGCTCCTCTGCTTCTATGCCCGGTTGTGGTCTCCTCCTCGGGGAAGGCTCCGTTCTTCTCCTCGGTTTGGTACCGTAAAGAAATGAAATAAACAGAAAAGAAAAAAGGCATCAAAATCCGCTGTCTCTGCGGAAGGTAAAGGGTAAGGTAAAGTGCCACCGTCACCCGTGCGCTGCTCCTGTGATGTGTCTAGGTGAAAGGGGTCGTGGTGTCTTTAGGTGAGGTGCCCCGCACTCCCGCCCACCAGCCCCTAAAGGAGAAGAACCCCGGCACTTGCCTGCACCCACGACCCTCCTGGGCCATGGGGAGGGGAGTCACGACCTCCGCTTTCCTTGCTGGAGTACCAGACTCGTGGGCGTTGCTCCTTGAGCTGTTTGCCTTGACGTGGTCCCCTTCTTCCTGACGTGGGCCTCCTGACAGCGGCAGCTCCCTGCTCCCTCCGCACAGGATGAAGGTCTTGTCCTCTGCTCCCGGTTGTCTTCCGTCTTCTCTCTCATTTCTCCCTCTCCGTCTGGTGTTTCCGGCATTAAAGCCCGTCCCTCGGCTCCACCTCCTTGCCCCGTAGCTTCCTGTACCGTTGTTCCGGCTGGACCGCATAACCCACTTCCGGGCGGGGTTTCGGCGGCCACCATGTTGGAGTGGTCTGGTCGCTCCGTGCTGGGGAAGAATCCACCACAGGTACATACATTACTTGTCCATGGTGTGACATGTAAAAAGAAACCATGTGCCACGTACAGATTGTGTGATTACAAGGACATGTCGTCATCTAACAACTTGCGGCACATCAACTTTATGTGATGCGCCTTTTTGGTTTGCTCTGCATGGAAGATGTTTCCTCTGAGCAAGAACTAGCCATTGTAATGTTATGCATACCTTTTTCATATCATGTACTTTCATTTGTTTTTCTGATTGACCATGCATGTTTTGTGTTCATATGGGCCTTCATGCTCTGACACCATGGCACTTACACATAGCATTCAGTGATGTGCATGATTGGGCCCTGAATTTCTTCTACATGTGACTTGGTGAGTCAAAGTTTAATTTCAGTTACGTACGCTTAGCTTTCTGCACACTGGATGTGGCTTTTGGATCTATGCCAAGTTGGATGACATGTGAG
The DNA here is from genome assembly GCA_963921515.1 of Calotriton arnoldi. Classification (NCBI taxonomy): domain Eukaryota; kingdom Metazoa; phylum Chordata; class Amphibia; order Caudata; family Salamandridae; genus Calotriton; species Calotriton arnoldi. The sequence continues at coordinate 1,632,987 of CAWUFW010003710.1, read as the reverse complement.
GGCTGGTGTGGTCATATGGCTCCATGCTTTTTGAGAAGGATGGCAGGGTGCATGCACTGTCTACCTACCTGTTCTGTGACACAGTGGAGGGAAATTGCTGCCACATGGTCATGAGTGGGAGGGGTGTACCTTCCTGCTGGGCTGGCTTCCCACCCACAAACACCCCTCCCTGTTAAGATGGCTACCTCCCTGTGAAGTGGAGCAGAGGAAGGGAATAGGTTACACATGGCTCTTGGATGGGGGGAGTGTTCCATCCTGCTCAGGGGTGGGACAAGAGAGCATAAGATGGCTACCTACCTGTAAGTTTGAAGAGAGCAATGCAATAGCTGCCACATGGTTCTGGGTGTGGGGAGTGCTCCATCCTGCTGAGCTGTGGGACAAGGGAGCCTGGTGGGACTTGTAGTGCTGGCTTCCCACCCACAAACACCCCTCCCTGTTAAGATGGCTACCTACCTGTGAGTTTGAAGGGAGCAATGCAATAGCTGCCACATGGTTGTGGGTGTGGGGAGTGCTCCATCCTGCTAAGCTGTGGGACAAGGGAGCCTGGTGGGACTTGTAGTGCTGGCTTCCCACCCACAAACACCCCTCCCTGTTAAGATGGCTACCTACCTGTGAGTTTGAAGGGAGCAATGCAATAGCTGCCACATGGTTGTGGGTGTGGGGAGTGCTCCATCCTGCTGAGCTGTGGGACAAGGGAGCCTGTTGGGACTTGTAGTGCTGGCTTCCCACCCACAAACACCACTCCCTGTTAAGATGGCTACCTACCTGTGAAGTGGAGCAGAGGAAGGGAATAGGTTACACATGGCTCTTGGATGGGGGGAGTGTTCCATCCTGCTCAGGAGTGGGACAAGAGAGCATAAGATGGCTACCTACCTGTAAGTTTGAAGAGAGCAATGCAATGGCTGCCACATGGTTGGGGGTGTGAGTGCTCCATCCTGCTCTGCTGTGGGACAAGAGGGCCTGGTGGGAGTTGTAGTGCTGGCTTCCCACCCACAAACACCTCTCCCTGTTAAGCTGGCTACCTACCTGTGAGTTTGAAGGGAGCAATGCAATAGCTGCCACATGGTTGTGGGTATGGGGAGTGCTCCATCCTGCTGAGCTGTGGGACAAGGGGGCCTGGTGGGAGTTGTAGTACAGGCTTCCCACCCACAAACACCCCTCCCTGTTAAGATGGCTACCTACCTGTTAGGTGAAGGTGAGCAATGTAATGGCTGCCACATGGTTGTAGGTGGGGGAGTGCTCCATCCTGCTGAGCTGTGGGACAAGAGGGCCTTGTGGGAGTTGTAGTGCTGGCTGCCTGTACACATGCCCCCCTGGGAATGTTGCTAGCTACCTTTGGGGTGATTCAGAGGGATTAAATGTTAGATCTGTGAGACATGTGTTGGGAAGAGTGTGTTGCACATAAGTGCATTTGGGCCTAGGAAGTGTAGCTTTGAAGTTGTGCAAGACAATACATAGCAGTGTAATAGGAGACATTTTTTGTAACTTACCAGCCTCCACTCCCCCGACTATTCCTGTGAGACTCTCTGGATGCAGTATGGCAAGCACCTTCTCCTCCCATTCAGTGAATGTTAGTGGTGGAATGGGAGGGCCACCGCCAGTCCTCTGAGCCAGCTCATGGTTCTTGTTGGCACGCTCTTTCACCCTGGTCTTGAGGTCATGCCACCTCCTCCTGATGTCCTTCTGGGTGCGCGGGGTGGTCCCTACTGCATTGACTTTGTTGACTATCCTTGCCCACATTTGATTTTTTGTGGCTACTGGTGTCTGTTGGACCATGCTTCCAAACAAATGTGGTTCTACTCTGATTACCTCATCTACCATCACTGACAACTCATTGTCAGTGAATTTGGGCATCTTCTTCTGTGACATGGTGTGTGATGTGCAAATGGGGGAACAGTGCAGGCGTGAATTTGGTGGTGGTCGTGATGTTTGTGGTGTGTGTGTGGTTGTGATGGTGTGATATGTGCTGATTTGCCTCTCCTTTGTGCTGTGGGGTTGGGCCCTTCAGTTGTGGAGTTGTGCAAAGGATTCTGGGCAGGGAAGGGGCTGGTTTTATACTCAGCTATGTGGGTGGGTCAAAATGTAGTATTCATGTCAGGTGTGTTGTGTGGGTTGACCTGGGATTTGTATTTTTTACTTGCCATGGGGATTTGTCATTGGGGTGTGTTGGGTGTTTTTTGAGGCTGAGCCAGATTAATGGCCACACTTGGTAGCTTTGTTGTGTGGTTGCTTTCGACCGCCATTACTCTTCCGGAGCGACCGCGGCGGTCGGAATACAACAGCCCTTCCGCCGGCTCTCCCATTCATCAATTGTTGCGATCGCGGCGGTCGGAAACAACTGATCGTTCTGCTGTCACCGCAATCGCATCCTAATTTCAAGTGCGGTCAATCCGCTGGTCGTGCAGCAGTTTTGGGTCTTTCCGCAGCAAATCCGACTGCCGCGGATGGATTTTCACCTGCTCCGGACGGTCCCAGCGGAGTTTTGTGGGATCCGTCCGCCGCGGTCGGATTTTTCTGGCGGTTCATCCTAATCTGACTGCCGGTTTTCCCGCGGTACATGCAGACGGTTAATTTCCGCTACCACGGCGGTCGGAATGGTTTTCCGACCGCCATCCTAATTGACCCCTTAATGTAGGTTTTAATAGTAATAGTATATCATATATGTTTATTAATATAATAATTTAAAACAGGTTTTACATTTTAGTGAATGGTTTTTATTGCAATTATGATATATCTGAATAAAAATAGAAATTAAGTAAATAAAAAGATTTAGATTTAATTTTTCAATTTATCTTTATTGAAAAAATGAAGAAAATAAATTTAGTACACTTTATTTTATGTACAATATTTTGTATGCAATTTTTATAAAGCAAGACAATAATACATTTTTTATTTTTTGTAATATAACATATTTTGTAATTATTGTAACATAAATAAAAACATGTTTAAACATATTTAACATTTAACAATTTTATTTTATATAATGAAAAGGTTTGGAAACATACATTTTTATCAAATGTGACAATGTTAATTGGGGTTTTTGCATACATATATTCATTTAATTATTATTTTGTAACAGTTATACAATTGTTCATATTTTTTAAATATATATTAAATAATTATATAAAATGTATATTATTTAATATAATTTTATAAAATGTTTGTGTTATTTCCTTTTTTTAATATGTTTGATATTAAATGATATTATAGTTGCTATAATATTATTTAATGTATGAGAAAAATAAACATTACATAGTTAGGAAAACATTGTGTAAAAGTAATTTTTTTTCCAACACAATATACATTTTTTATATTTTTCTAAACAGTTAATCAAAATTTGTTGTAACAAAAAAATATGAAATGTTTTTTAATGTATAGTAAAAATATTATGTATGTTGTAATATTTATTACTATATATTGTCCGATTTTTAACATATAATAAAAAATATTTTCAAAATTTGTTACATTGGTATATATTTTATATACATTTTTATATTTAAGATTTTTATTTTCCATTGAGTTCAATAGGGAATATTCTTTTTTTAAATTTCAATTAGAAGGCCACTTTTGTTTTTAATAACTCGTATTTTTTAGTCTATCTGTGCTGTTTTTGGGTCATTTCTGAAGGGAGAAGCTTGCAGTTGGAAATTGTGTCGCATCAGTTAAGGTAATTTTCTTTTAATTAAATTTTTAAGGTAATTTAAGAGCAGCGTGAAGGTAGTTAGGCACTGTTTAGGGTTTGTCGTTGTGTTTTTGTTGTTGTGTATTGAACTAGGTAGATTGTTTTATTTGAGGTATGGTTAGTGCATCATATGTTTAGTGTTATGGTTTGTTTTAGAGTGTTACTTATGTGTAGGGTAGTATGTGTTAATAGTTGTAAGTATGTTTTTGTTTGTTATATACTATTATTATTGTATGTTTATGCAGGAGAGATTTGTGTTATTTTTTTTTCCAGGTACTGTTCATTTTAGACCTGGCATTGGAAGAAGGTTTCGTTTTTTTTTTTTTATTAAAGGAAATATGTCTTAGTTTCGAGTAAACTAATAATTATTTTACATTTGCTTTATTTTTCGGGTTTTCTTGGAGCGTTTCTTTTTAAAATCTATTTTTCAGTTTTTTTGTGGTTCTACGCTACGGATATTGTGTTGGAAGATTTCGTTTTGGACAGTTGTATATTTCCAATTTTTTGGGGGTTCTTATTCATCAAGTAATGGATTTTCGACAATTTTGGATTTTTCCTTGCTTTGTGGATAACATTCTTCAGCTACGAAATCGTAAATAGTTTTAAATTATTTATAGTGGGGGAAATGTCAGTTATATATTTGTTATTGTTATTTATTTTAATGATGTGTTTATATTTGTTTTCTATATAGGTAGGATTGTTATATAGTTTTTTGTTTGTTGTGCTTTTAGATGATATCTATATATTTAGATATTTTTAAGATATAAAATATTATTGTAATGTCAAATATCTTTTTATATGAATATATTATTTTACATTATATTTATATTTTATATCTTAAATATAATTTTATGGTTTTGTTAGAAATCTAATTTAGATATTGGGGCTTTTTAGGTAGGTGTGGAAGTTTTTTAGAGTATGGATTTTGCGATGGTTTCTAAGTATTCTAGTCCTTTAGTGTTTGGTTAAAGCCTTACTTTGACTTGGAAATGCTCATACATTGTTTTAGTTTGTTTTGTTAATTTGGGACATAGTTGTGTTACAGATTGCTGTAGTCTTAATTGTTGATAGCTTGGTTCTTTTTGGATCGATTCTAGTAATTTATGTAGGGTGCGTTGGGGTCGTCCCATTGTGGCTTGGAAGGCATTATGCCATCCTTCCACTGAGTTATTAGTTTTTGATTCCTGGTTTAATGTACTGTTGTACACATTCCACCATGGAATGTGGAATTTTGGTTGTCTTCTATGTCCAGATCTATGTAGTCTTCCCACCCAGGTATCCTCGAAATAGTCTAGTAGGGGACTTAGGGGGTCATTACGATGGCGGACAGAAAAGCCCTCCGACCGCCGTGCTTCCGGAAAAAAACCGCCTGCATGTTCCACGGCAATTCTGGCGGTCACATTACTATGCAATGGCAGTAAAATCCGACCGCTGCGGTGGGATTTGACAAAACACTGTCCACCACGGTCGGGAATCCAGAAAATCCGACCGCGGCGGGTGGAAAAGCTGTTTCCTGAATCAAAAAGGCCGATTCACCAGCGGTATGTCCACACGGCAAATTATGATGATTTCACGGAACTGTCGTAACAAGCATTGCGTTACGACCGCCGCGGTCATAACGGAAAAATACACCTGATGGTCATTCCTCAGGTGGACACAACCACACAGCAGAGTATAAAACCAACCCCTTCCCTGACCATCATCCTTTGCAAAACTACAGCATTGAAGGGCCAGACACCACAGCTGTTAGGAGAGGCAAATTATCACACAGCACACCATCACACCCACCTATCTCCACACACCAAAACTTTTCACCCACACACCTGACACACCTTACACACCTCCACCACCACCTTCCTTTCTGAACTTGTCTAATATTTGCACAGCATACACCATGTCACAGAAAAAAATGCCCAAATTCATAGACAATGAGTTGTCAGTGATGGTAGATGAGATAATTAGAGTAGAACCACATTTGTATGGAGCCATGGTCCAACAGACCCCACTTGTTAAAAAAACATCAAATGTGGGAAAGGATTGTCAACAAAGTCAATGCAGTAGGTACCACGCTGCGCACACTGTGTGACATCAAGAAGAGGTGGCATGACCTCAAGAGCAGGGTGAACTGCCGTGCCAACAGACACCATGAGTCGGCTCAGAGAACTGGCGGTGGCCCTCCCATTCCACCACTAACATTCATTGAATGGGAAGAGAAGGTGCTTGCTATCCTGCATCCAGAGAGTCTCACAGGAATAGCTGGGGGTGTGGAGACTTCTAAGTACCAAGAAATGTATCCCATCACAATGTCATGTACTGTTGTGCACAACCATTGAGCTACAATTGCCAGTCAAAAATTAAGTTATGTACAATGCACTCTTTCCAAAACATGTCTCACATGGCTAGCATTTCCTTCCTCTGCTTCACCTTACAGGTAGGTAGCCATCTTACTAGGGAGGTGGTTGTTGGGACCTGAGAACAACACTACGACTCCCACAAGACCCTCTGGCCACACTCCCAAACAGCATGGTGCACCCTCCCCACCCCAGAGCCATGTGGCAGCCATCTCCCTCCTCTGCTTCACCTTACAGGTAGGTAGCCAGCTCATGCTCTCTGGCATCACTCCTAAACAGCATGGAGCACCCTCCCCACCCCAGAGCCATGTGGCAGCCATCGCCCTCCACAGTGCCTCAGTACAGGTCAATCAATCAGGGAATTGTAAGCGCGCTACTCACCCATGAGGGTCTTAAGGCGCTGAGGGGGGGGGTCCGCAGATCTGTTTAGCCGAAGAGCCAGGTCTTGAGGGTCTTCCTGAAGGTGTTCAAGGAGGGGGCGCGTCTGATGTCTGCCGGTAGCTCGTTCCAGGTCTTAGCTGCAATGTGAGAGAAGGATCTTCCGCCTGCTCTGGCGCTGTGGATACGCGGGGTTTCGGCCAGTGCGAGGTTGGAAGATCAGAGGTTTCTTTTGGGTACGTGGAAGTTGATTCTGTCGTTGAGGTATTTGGGTCCGTTGTTGTGTAGGCATTTGTAGGCGTGAGTGAGGATTTTGAAAGTGACTCTTTTCTCCACAGGGAGCCAGTGGAGACTTCGTAGGTGTTGGCTGATGTGTTCGTGTCGGGGGATGCCGAGGACGAGTCTGGAGGCGGTGTTCTGTACTGTCTGGAGTTTGCGGAGTAGGGACTTGTAGATGCCGGCGTAGAGTGCATTTCCATAGTCCAGTCTGCTGGTGATGAGTGCGTGGGTGACTGTCTTCCTTGACTCAGGGGGATCCACTTGAAGGTCTTGCGGAGGATGCGGAGGGTGCTGAAGCAGCTGGAGGTGACGGCGTTGACCTGTCGGTTCATGGAGAGTGATGAGTCGAGTACGATGCCGAGGTTCTTGGCGTGGTCTGAGGGGGTAGGTGGGCTTCCAAGGGCGGTCGGCCACCAGGTACTGTCCCATGCAGAAGGGGTGGTACCGAGGACGAGGACTTCTGTCTTCTCGGCATTGAGCTTCAGGCAGCTGTTGGTCATCCAGACTGTGAAGTCTTGCATTCCTTTCTGGAAGTTGAGTTTGGCAGTAGTGGGGTCTTTGGTGAGGGAGAGGATGAGCTGGGTGTCGTCGGCGTAGGATACGATGTTGAGGCCGTGTTGTCGGACGATGGCTGCGAGGGGGGCCATGTAAATGTTGAAGAGGGTGGGGCTCAGTGATGAACCCTGTGGGACTCCGCAGGTGATTTTCGTGGGGTCGGAGAGGAAGGGTGGGAGTCTGATCCTTTGGCTTCTTCACGTGAGAAATGATCGGATCCAGTCCAGGGCTGTTCCTTGTATGCCTGCGTCGTGTAGTCTGACGACTAGTGTGCGATGGGAGACGGTGTCGAAGGCCGCTGATAGGTCGAGTAGGATGAGGGCTGCGGAGCGGCCTTGGTCCAGGAGGGTGCGGATGTCGTCTGTGGCGGCGAGTAGGGCGGTCTCTGTGCTGTGGTTGCTTCGGAATCCGTATTGGGACGGGTCGAGGACGGCGTTCTCTTCAATGAATCGTGTCAGTTTCCTGTTGACTGTTTTCTCTGCAACTTTGGCTGCGAAGGGGAGGAGCGAGATGGGCCGATAGTTCTTGAGGTCGGTGGGGTCAGCTGTGGGCTTCTTGAGCAGGGGTCTGACTTCTGCGCACTTCCAGTCATCTGGGAAGGTGCCTGTTTTGAAGGTGGTGTTGATGGTGCGTTGTAGTTTGGGTGCGATGGCGGCCACGGCTCTGTGGTAGATGTGAGGGGGGCAGGGGTCGGTGGGGGCCCCCGAGTGGATGCTTTTCATGGTCGAGGCGGTGTCTTCGGCCGTGATCTGTGTCCAGTTGGACATGGTGGGCTGGCTGGTGTTTCTGGGGGCGGGGGGCCGTCAGTGGCGCCTGGTGGATGGTCGATGAAGTTGTCGTAGAGGTTTTTGATCTTGAGGTGGAAATAGGTTCCAAGCTTGTCGCAGAGGTCTTGGGATGGGGTGATGTCTGTGGCTTCGCTGTGTGGGTTGGTGAATTCTTGAATGACACTGAAAAGTTCCTTGGAGTTGGTGGAATTGGCCAGGATTTTGTTGTGGATGAAGTTCCTTTTGGTGGCTCTGATCTGGTTGTGGTAGTCCGTCATGGCGTCCTTGTAGGTGGTGTGGTTTTCGGTTGTCTTGGTGTTTCTCCAGTTCTTCTCCAGGCGTCTGCAGGTGCGTCTGGCTTCTTGGAGAGCGGTTGTGAACCAGGCGGCTTTCCTGGGGCGTTGTCTGTCGGGGTTGCGTAGAGGGCGAGCTCATCTGCGCAGTTGGAGATCCAGGTGTGGAGTTCTCTGGCTGCGTCGTTTGCGCTGTTTGCGTCGGGTGCCCAGGTGTGGTTGTCTCGGCTGAGGGTGGAGTTAAGTTGCTCGTCGGTAACCTTGCTCCAGTTCCTTCGTGGTGGGCGTGGGGCTGGTTTGGGTGCCTTGGGTTTGTTGATGGCGAAGTGTACGCAGTGGTGGTCGGTCCATGGTGGCTGCGTTGTGTGGCTGAAATGGACGCTGTTTCCTGCCGCGAAGATGGGGTCGAAGGTGTGTCCTGCTCTGTGGGTCGGTGTGTTGACGAGTTGTTTAAGTCCGATGCTGGTGAGGTTGTCACGAAGGATAGTGGAGTTGGGGTCACTGGGGTTGTCGAGGTGGAAGTTCAGGTCTCCAATGAGTATGTAGTTTGTTGAGGCGATCGCGTGGGGTGCGATGAAGTCAGTGATCGTGGTGGCAAAGGGTGTTCGGGGCCGGGGGGTCTGTAGACGAGGGTTCCTCGGAGTGTGGCTTTGGGGGTGGTCTGGATCTTGAAGTGCAGGTGTTCGGCAGAGGGGAAGGTTTCACTGGAGGTGGTGGCGGAGGGTGCTCTTGTGGGCGATGGCGAGGCCCCCTCCTGGGTGGTTGGGGCGGTCTTTCCTCTGGATCTTGTATCCGTCTGGGATGGCGGTGCTGATGTCGGGGGCGGAGGATGCGTTGGTCCAGGTCTCTGTGAAGAAGGCGATGTCGGGCGAAAGAGAGTCGAGTAGGTTCCAGATTTCCATGGCGTGTTTGTGTACGGAGCGTACGTTGAGGAGGATGCATTTTAGGGTGTCGCTGGTGCTGGCGTCGGCGGTGTTGGAGGCCGGGGTGGCGGTGAGGGTCTGGTGGCAGTGGAGGCAGGAGAACTGGCCGTGGGTCGTGTTCGGTGAGGCCTGTTGCCATTCTCTAAGTCTTCCAGGGTTAAGTGCGAGGAGGGTGGTGGTGTCGTAGTGATGGGTAGTGGGAGGTCCAGGGTTCCTGGCGCTGGCCACGGTCGGGTCGCGGACGGGCGCAGACGGGCGCAGACGGGCTTGCCTTTGGCGCGACCGAGCAGCGGCTCCCATTAAGTAGGGGAGGTGGGAGGGAGGAGAGGCTGGGAGGCGGGAGCAGGGGAATTCCGGGGGGGAGGGGCCACAGGGGCAGCAGCGGCGAAAGGCAAAAGGAACAGGCAGGCACGAGAAAATAAAAACAGTGGTGGAATTAGAGCAAGACACACATGGGCACAATAACAGTGGCACAACAGCGAAAAAATTAAGAAAAAAAAAAGCGGCTGAGAAGGTTACGGTGTTGGAGGCAGTCTGGTCCCAGTTGGAGCGGGCAGCAGCCTCGAACCTCCCAAGGAGGAGGTCGGGGTCTGGAGGCAAGAGACGGCACAGCGGAGCAGTGGGGAGAGAGTGGACCTAGACCGAGATAGCATCTTACTAGGGAGGGGGTTGTTGGGACCTGAGAGCAATACTACAACTCCCACAAGGCCCTCTGGCCTCACTGAGAAACAGCATGGAGCACCCTCCCCACCCCAGAGCCAAGTGGCAGCCATCTCCCTCCACAGTACCTCCTTACAGGTAGGTAGCCATCTTACTAGGGAAGGGGTTGTTGGGACCTGAGAACAACACTATGACTCCCACAAGGCCCTCTGGCCTCACTCCCAACCAGCATGCAGAACCCTCTCCACCCCAGAGCCATGTGGCAGCCATCTCCCTCCTCTGCTTCACCTTACAGATAGGTAGCCAGCTCATTCTCTCTGGCCTCACTCCCAAACAGCATGGAGCACCCTCCCCACCCCAGAGCCATGTGGCAACCATCTCCCTCCACAGTACCTCCTTACAGGTAGGTAGCCAGATCATGCTCTCTGGTCTCACTCCCAAACAGCATGGAGCACCCTCCTCACCCAGAGCCATGTGGCAGCCATGTCCCTGCTCTGCTTCACTTTACAGGTAGGTAGCCAGCTCATGCTCTCTGGCCTCACTCCCAAACAGCATGGAGCTCCCTCCCCACCCAGAGCAATGTGGCAGCCATCCACCTCCACAGTACCTCCATACAAGTAGGTAGCCATCTTACTAGGGAGGGGTTGTTGGGGCCTGAGAACAACACTATAACTCCCACAACGCCCTCTGGCCTCACTCCCAAACAGCATGGAGCACCCTCCCCACCCCAGAGACATGTGGCAGCCATCTCCCTCCACAGTACATCCGTACAGGTAGGTAGCAATCTTACTAGGGAGGGGGTTGTTGGGACCTGAGAACAACACTACGACTCCCACAAGGCCCGCTGGCCTCACTCACAAACAGCATGGAGCACCCTCCCCACCCCAGAGCCATGTGGCAGCCATCTCCCTCCTTCTTCACCGTACAGGTAGGTAGCCAGCTCATGCTCTCTGGCTTCACTCCCAAACAGCATGGAACACCGTCCCCACACCAGAGCCATGTGGCAGCCATCTCCCTCCTCTGCTTCACCTTACAGGTAGGCAGCCTGCTCATGCTCTCTGGCCTCACTCCCAAACAGCATGGAGCACCCTGCCCACCCCAGAGCCATGAGGCAGCCATCTCCCTCCACAGTACCTCCTTTCAGGTAGGTAGCCATCTCATTCTCTCTGGCCTCACTCCCAAACAGCATGGAAAACCCTCCCCACCCCAGAGCCATGCTGCAGCCATCTCCCTCCACGGTACCTCATTACAGGTAGGTAGCCTGCTCATGCTCTCTGGCCTCAGTCCCAAACAGCATGGAGCACCCTCCCCACCCCAGAGCCATGTGGCGGCCATCCCCCTCCACAGTACCTCCGTACAGTTAGGTAGCCATCTTACTAGGGAGGGGTTGTTAGGACCTGAGAACAACACTACGACTCCCACAAGGCCCTCTGGCCTCACTCCCAAAGAGCATGGAGCACCCTCCCCACCCCAGAGCCATGTGGCAGCCATCTCCCTCCTCTGCTTCACCTGACAGGTAGGTAGCCAGCTCATGCTCCCTGGCCTCACTCCCAAACAGCATGGAGAACCCACCCCACCCAGAGCCATGTAGCAGCCATCTCCCTGCACAGTACCTCCATACAGGTATGTAGCCATCCTACTAGGGAAGGGGTTGTTGAGACCTGAGAACAACACTATAACTCCCACAACGCCCTTTGGCTTCACTCCCAAACAGCATGGAGCACCCTCCCCACCCCAGTGCCATGTGGCAGCCATCTTCCTCTTCTGCTTCACCTTACAGGTAGGTAGCCAGCTCATGCTCTGTGGCCTCACTCCCAAACAGTATGGAGCACCTTCCCACCCCAGAGCCATGTGGTAGCCATCTCCCTCCACAGCACCTCCTTACAGGTAGACAGCCTACTCATGCTCTATGGCCTCGCTCCCAAAAAGCATGGAGCACCCTCCCCAACCCAAAGCCATGTGGCAGCCATCTCCCTCCACAGTACCTCCTTACAGGTAGGTAGCCTGCTCATGCTCTCCGGCCTCACTCCCTAAGGGCATGGAGCACCCTCCCCACCCCAGAGACATGTGGCAGCCATCTCCCTCCACCGTACCTCTTACAGGTAGGTAGCCATCTTACTATGGAGGGGGTTGTTGGGACCTGAGAACAACATTACGACTCCCACAAGGCCCTCTGGCCTCACTCCCAAACAGCATGGAGCACCCTCCCCACCCCAGAGCCATGTGGCAGCCATCTCCCTCCTCTGCTTCACCTTACAAGTAGGTAGCCTGCTCTTGCTCTCTGGCCTCACTCCCAAACAGCATGGAGCACCCTCCCCACCCCAGAGCCATGTGACAGCCATCTCCCTCCACAGTACCTCCTTACAGGTAGGTAGCCAGCTCATGCTCTCTAGCCTCACTCCTAAACAGCATTGAGCACCCTCCCCACCCCAGAGCCATGTGGCAGCCATCTCCCTCCACCGTACCTCTTACAGGTAGGTAGCCATCTTACTATGGAGGGGGTTGTTGGGACCTCAGAACAACATTACGACTCCCACAAGGCCCTCTGGCCTCACTCCCAAACAGCATGGAGCACCCTTCCCACCCCAGAGCCATGTGGCAGCCATCTCCCTCCTCTGCTTCACCTTACCGGTAGGTAGCCATCTTACTATGGAGGGGTTGTTGGGACCTGAGAACAACATTACGACTCCCACAAGGCCCTCTGGCCTCACTCCCAAACAGCATGGAGCACCCTCCCCACCCCAGAGCCATGTGGCAGCCATCTCCCTCCTCTGCTTCACCTTACAAGTAGGTAGCCTGCTCGTGCTCTCTAGCCTCACTCCTAAACAGCATGGAGCACCCTCCCCACCCCAGAGCCATGTGGCAGCCATCTCCCTCCTCTGCTTCACCTTACAGATAGGTAGCCAGCTCAGGCTCTCTGGCCTCACTCCCAAACAGCGTGGAACACCCTCCCTACCCAGAGCCATGTGGCAGCCATCTCTCTCCACAGTACCTCTGTACAGGTAGTTAGCCATCTTCCGAGGGAGAGGGTTGTTGGGACCTGAGAACAACACTGCGACTACCACAAGGCCCTCTGGCCTCACTCCCAAACAGCATGGAGCACCCTCCCCACCCCAGAGCCATGTGGCAGCCATCTCCCTCCTCTGCTTCACCTTACAAGTAGGTAGCCTGCTCGTGCTCTCTAGCCTCACTCCTAAACAGCATGGAGCACCCTCCCCACCCCAGAGCCATGTGGCAGCCATCTCCCTCCACCGTACCTCTTACAGGTAGGTAGCCATCTTACTATGGAGGGGTTGTTGGGACCTCAGAACAACATTACGACTCCCACAAGGCCCTCTGGCCTCACTCCCAAACAGCATGGAGCACCCTTCCCACCCCAGAGCCATGTGGCAGCCATCTCCCTCCTCTGCTTCACCTTACAGATAGGTAGCCAGCTCAGGCTCTCTGGCCTCACTCCCAAACAGCGTGGAACACCCTCCCTACCCAGAGCCATGTGGCAGCCATCTCTCTCCACAGTACCTCTGTACAGGTAGTTAGCCATCTTCCGAGGGAGAGGGTTGTTGGGACCTGAGAACAACACTGCGACTACCACAAGGCCCTCTGGCCTCACTCCCAAACAGCATGGAGCACCCTCCCCACCCCAGATTCATGTGGTAGCCATCTCCCTCCACAGTACCTTCTTACAGGTAGGTAGCCAGCTCATGCTCTCTGGCCTCACTCCCAAACAGCATGGAGCTCCCTCCCCACCCAGAGCAATGTGGCAGCCATCCACCTCCACAGTACCTCCATACAAGTAGGTAGCCATCTTACTAGGGAGGGGTTGTTGGGGCCTGAGAACAACACTATAACTCCCACAACTCCCTCTGGCCTCACTCCCAAACAGCATGGAGCACCCTCCCCACCCCAGAGACATGTGGCAGCCATCTCCCTCCACAGTACATCCGTACAGGTAGGTAGCAATCTTACTAGGGAGGGGGTTGTTGGGACCTGAGAACAACACTACGACTCCCACAAGGCCCGCTGGCCTCACTCACAAACAGCATGGAGCACCCTCCCCACCCCAGAGCCATGTGGCAGCCATCTCCCTCCTTCTTCACCGTACAGGTAGGTAGCCAGCTCATGCTCTCTGGCTTCACTCCCAAACAGCATGGAACACCGTCCCCACACCAGAGCCATGTGGCAGCCATCTCCCTCCTCTGCTTCACCTTACAGGTAGGCAGCCTGCTCATGCTCTCTGGCCTCACTCCCAAACAGCATGGAGCACCCTGCCCACCCCAGAGCCATGAGGCAGCCATCTCCCTCCACAGTACCTCCTTACAGGTAGGTAGCCATCTCATTCTCTCTGGCCTCACTCCCAAACAGCATGGAAAACCCTCCCCACCCCAGAGCCATGCTGCAGCCATCTCCCTCCACGGTACCTCATTACAGGTAGGTAGCCTGCTCATGCTCTCTGGCCTCAGTCCCAAACAGCATGGAGCACCCTCCCCACCCCAGAGCCATGTGGCGGCCATCCCCCTCCACAGTACCTCCGTACAGTTAGGTAGCCATCTTACTAGGGAGGGGTTGTTAGGACCTGAGAACAACACTACGACTCCCACAAGGCCCTCTGGCCTCACTCCCAAAGAGCATTTGAGCACCCTCCCCACCCCAGAGCCATGTGGCAGCCATCTCCCTCCTCTGCTTCACCTGACAGGTAGGTAGCCAGCTCATGCTCCCTGGAATCACTCCCAAACAGCATGGAGAACCCACCCCACCCAGAGCCATGTAGCAGCCATCTCCCTGCACAGTACCTCCATACAGGTATGTAGCCATCCTACTAGGGAAGGGGTTGTTGAGACCTGAGAACAACACTATAACTCCCACAACGCCCTTTGGCTTCACTCCCAAACAGCATGGAGCACCCTCCCCACCCCAGTGCCATGTGGCAGCCATCTTCCTCTTCTGCTTCACCTTACAGGTAGGTAGCCAGCTCATGCTCTGTGGCCTCACTCCCAAACAGTATGGAGCACCTTCCCACCCCAGAGCCATGTGGTAGCCATCTCCCTCCACAGCACCTCCTTACAGGTAGACAGCCTACTCATGCTCTATGGCCTCGCTCCCAAAAAGCATGGAGCACCCTCCCCAACCCAAAGCCATGTGGCAGCCATCTCCCTCCACAGTACCTCCTTACAGGTAGGTAGCCTGCTCATGCTCTCTGGCCTCACTCCCTATGGGCATGGAGCACCCTCCCCAACCCAAAGCCATGTGGCAGCCATCTCCCTCCACAGTACCTCCTTACAGGTAGGTAGCCTGCTCATGCTCTCCGGCCTCACTCCCTAAGGGCATGGAGCACCCTCCCCACCCCAGAGACATGTGGCAGCCATCTCCCTCCACCGTACCTCTTACAGGTAGGTAGCCATCTTACTATGGAGGGGGTTGTTGGGACCTGAGAACAACATTACGACTCCCACAAGGCCCTCTGGCCTCACTCCCAAACAGCATGGAGCACCCTCCCCACCCCAGAGCCATGTGGCAGCCATCTCCCTCCTCTGCTTCACCTTACAAGTAGGTAGCCTGCTCGTGCTCTCTGGCCTCACTCCCAAACAGCATGGAGCACCCTCCCCACCCCAGAGCCATGTGACAGCCATCTCCCTCCACAGTACCTCCTTACAGGTAGGTAGCCAGCTCATGCTCTCTAGCCTCACTCCTAAACAGCATTGAGCACCCTCCCCACCCCAGAGCCATGTGGCAGCCATCTCCCTCCACCGTACCTCTTACAGGTAGGTAGCCATCTTACTATGGAGGGGTTGTTGGGACCTCAGAACAACATTACGACTCCCACAAGGCCCTCTGGCCTCACTCCCAAACAGCATGGAGCACCCTTCCCACCCCAGAGCCATGTGGCAGCCATCTCCCTCCTCTGCTTCACCTTACCGGTAGGTAGCCATCTTACTATGGAGGGGGTTGTTGGGACCTGAGAACAACATTACGACTCCCACAAGGCCCTCTGGCCTCACTCCCAAACAGCATGGAGCACCCTCCCCACCCCAGAGCCATGTGGCAGCCATCTCCCTCCTCTGCTTCACCTTACAAGTAGGTAGCCTGCTCGTGCTCTCTAGCCTCACTCCTAAACAGCATGGAGCACCCTCCCCACCCCAGAGCCATGTGGCAGCCATCTCCCTCCACCGTACCTCTTACAGGTAGGTAGCCATCTTACTATGGAGGGGGTTGTTGGGACCTCAGAACAACATTACGACTCCCACAAGGCCCTCTGGCCTCACTCCCAAACAGCATGGAGCACCCTTCCCACCCCAGAGCCATGTGGCAGCCATCTCCCTCCTCTGCTTCACCTTACAGATAGGTAGCCAGCTCAGGCTCTCTGGCCTCACTCCCAAACAGCGTGGAACACCCTCCCTACCCAGAGCCATGTGGCAGCCATCTCTCTCCACAGTACCTCTGTACAGGTAGTTAGCCATCTTCCGAGGGAGAGGGTTGTTGGGACCTGAGAACAACACTGCGACTACCACAAGGCCCTCTGGCCTCACTCCCAAACAGCATGGAGCACCCTCCCCACCCCAGATTCATGTGGTAGCCATCTCCCTCCACAGTACCTTCTTACAGGTAGGTAGCCTGCTCATGCTCACTAGCCTCACTCCCAAACAGCATGGGACACCCTCCCCACCCCAGAGCCATGTGGCAGCCATCTCCCTCCACAGTACCTCCTTACAGGTAGGCAGCCATCTTACTAGGGAGGGGGTTGTTGGGACCTGAGAACAACACTACAACTCCCACAAGGTCCTCTGGCCTCACTCCAAAACAGCATGGAGCACCCTCCCCACCCCAGAGCCATGTGGCAGCCATCTCCGTCCACAGTACCTTCTTACATGTAGGTATCCATCTTACTAGGGAGGGGGTTGTTGGGACCTGAGAGCTACATTTTGACTCCCACAAGGCCCTCTGGCCTCACTTCCAAACAGCATGCAGCACCCTCTCTCCACTGGTCTCTGGAATCTTTGCTCTCTGTACTTTTGCTGCGTGCTCCGCGCAGCACTGAGTATGAATGCATTCTTGATTGAACCTGCCCGGGTTCTTTTTGATTTTCTAAAATGGCGATTAAGGGTTCCGGATATCTTGGTTTAATGAAGGGCCATAGCTTAATGCCCCAAGCGTTGAGTTTAGTGTGTTCTTTTAAGACTTTATCGGCTACATTTGGTGTGGCCCAAACTGTTTTAGTTGCTTCCACTCCCGGTTGATCTGGAGACTCCACAAATTCAATTGATTCCAGGTCATTGGTGTTTAGGTTCTTCAAGCTACTGATGGACTTTAATAGTCGTAGAATGTTTCCCCTATTTAATATGTCGACCCGTCCCTTTGACTTGTACTCGGGATGGAACATGATTGTTGTAGAGTCCAGATGTGCTATTTGGTCTATAGGCTAATCCTGTCTAACTATTGGTCTTTCTGCTGACTCAGGAGGTTCACTTATTATTGTTATTTCAGTACCGAACGTGTTCCTTCCACATATTGGATCTGTCTCAGTGCGGAGGCCTGTTATAATTGGACCCCCATGTGTGCATCCTCTGCCTTTCCAGGGTTTGCTCTTAGGGTCAGCGCCACCGCTTGTGATTGTGTTAGGGGTGATGCTTCCTTTTGCTTCTGTCCCCTCTTTCCGAGTCAGGCATTCTGATGACTCTTGATCAGGTTCTGTCGCGTCACCCACCTGCATTGAAGTGTCTCGAGGATCTTCCTTTAGGTCATTTCCAGAATCATGACTCTTCCCCCTGCAAGATGATATAGTCTGTATTAGTTTTTGGTTTCGCCCCTTCCTCCTCTGTTTCCTCCACTGTTTGGAGGTTTGCAGGCTAATTGTTAAAACTATCTTTCCAGAGGGAGAACTTTTGAATGCTGTGTTGCACTTTGAGGATGTTGGCGATTCTTGCCTTATTTGATTTTATTTTACATCTGTTCTTGTCGGGTACAAGCCCTCATTGGGCGGTCTTGCTTCTGAAGTCAGATCCAGAGTATACTGGGTTAGATCTTGGGTTGTTGAGTTTATTGGTTGTTGCTCAACCTTTCTCCTAATGGCTAGTTTTTTTGCTGGTTTGTGTGTCACAGCATTTCTTATGTCAGAAAGGAGATTATCCATTACCGTTGGGAGGGTTGTCAGCTTGTCTACGATTGTTACCCAGGTACAGCTGGCCTGTACAATTTGTGTTTCCGATTGTGCCCTTCTGATCAGATTGTTGAGATCTGCCAATTTGTCGTCGATGTTTGCAACGAAGATCAAGAGTGAATTGAGGACTGACAGTTGGATATCCATTTTGTCGGACTGGTATTGCATTGCATTTACCGACATTTGCATTGTATGCAGTAGTGTGGTCCAGATATCTTCTTTTTCATGCGGTTTGGCCTGTTTCATGTTAAGCTTTGGAGAGCTGTTTCTTCCTTGGGGCTCTACTTGGGGCGCGAGGAAGTATGAGGCAACCAGTTCCTCCCATTCCTCTGGTGTGAGGTAAGATGATTCTGGTTCAGTTTCCTGAGTTGTTGAAATGTATGGCCCTTGTGTTTTTGTTTTTGGTTCGGCTTGCGCAGTGCCAGCTAGGAGTTGGCCATGCAGTTGCTCCTGGGTTAGTTGGTCCGGCCTTTGTGACGTTGTCTGTGGAAAGAGTTTAGTTTTTCCGGCCACCATTCTGGTAGGCATTTGTGTGGGGTCTTTATTACTCATCGTGGCCTCCATGGGCTCAAGTGCTTATAGGGATGAGAGGCTGGGTTGCGTTTCTTGATTGGAGTCTTCTTCTGAGTATTCTTTGTGTTGTTGGGGGAGTTCAGGAGACCCTGATTCTCCCCTTAAGATGGTGGTATTGTTGGTGGGGTTTCCACGTTCTTGTAACTTCGCCTCCCCTTTTCCCAGTTGATGTGTTGAACATTTAACCGGAGATTCTTTCTTGATGAGACTGGGAGGGGTATGAATGTTGGTGCTTTCATTTCCTTCCTCTTCCATTGCCTCTGCATAGCTTATGGCCTGTCCTGGGCCGTCTTTCTCCCTCCCATTAAGTTTATTTATGTTTTTTAGCACGATCAGCTCTGCTTGGTTCTGTATGGCATTGATTGTTTGTCCGAGTTCCTTGTTCCCGTTGATCTTCTCATCTTCTTCACTTGCATTCCATAGTCTTGCTGCGCTCGGCCTTTGGTGGCTGCAGACTCTCCGCAGTCTACCTTTGACTGCTGTTGCACTATTTGGTGTGTTTTAATTGGTTGAAGAGGAGTAGAGAGGTTGCTTTCCTTACCACTCAGGCATAAAACCGGCCCGGCGTCTTTTATGAAGGAGAATTTAGTGTATATTTTTAGTTGATGGCTTGATTTAATCAGAGTGGTCCGAGTGATTGCATCGCTTGCTTTGGTAGTTGGTTGTGCCTGCGGGCTGGTGAAGAGTGGTGAGATCAGGGGGATTTCCCCCTTCTCCTTCTTCTTCTTCATCAAATCCTCTTCGCTTTCTTTAGAGAATGCCTTCTTTGTTGCCCTGCACGTTTTCTTATTAGGGTTCGATTCCACCTGCTGCCTTGCCTTCCCCGATCTCATTGTTGTGGTTGTTGTTGTAGTTGTTATCAATGCCCCTTCTCACTTATTCCCCGCTTGTCCTTGCCAGACGGACGCTGCCTTGTTTGTCTTTTTTTCCCTTTTTTCGTGTTTCTTTTCCTTTCCCCTATATTGCCCGATAGAGTTGACTGCAACGCAGTTTCCCACGGTTTCCTTAGTTTCCTTGATTTCCTTGGACGACCTTGCCTGCTCTTGAGTACCCTTGCCTCGCTGTCTTTGTTATCCATGTCCTCCTCGGCGGGTCGGGGTTGGAGGTAGGCTGGGTGTGGACTAAATTGAGTTGGTTAAGTTGGTGCAAGGAAGTTGGATACTTGGATATTGCCTGTGTGGGCTAGGGTCTTGCATGAGCTGGCTCGCTTTTATACAAGCCGCTCGGATCAGGAGAGATGGATCCAGTGCATACAGTGCGTGCTGTGTATGCTCACTCAAGTGGCGCCTCCTGCAGTGCCTTCTTCCTTATGCCTTTATGCTCCTTTATGCTCCTTGTTCCTGTGATCTTGTAGTCATGTGTCCTTATGGCCTTATGGCTTTGTGGCGTTGGGGGGGTTAACAGGATCACAGTCCTCGCTTTAGGTTGTTTAATTTTTGTGTTTCAATGCTTTCATTCTGCCCCCCCACACCGGCCCTCCTCTTCTTACCGCCTTGCTGCAGCCCCCTGACAGTTTTAGATGGAGTTTCCAGGGAGAATCTAGTGTGGTCCGGTAGGCAGCAGAAGTGGCTGGGCGAGGGGCGGCAGCAGGTTTTCTCTGGGGCGTCGTGTTGCGCAGACTCAGGTGTGTGAGCCTTGATAATGTCAGCCACGCTGGTCCGCTAGTTCACTGAGCCTGTGGTCAGTGGGTTGCAGCCTGGTCGCCTGGTCACCACACCTGCACCCACGCCCAACCACGCCCACGCCTCCGGGCACCTCCAGGCGTCCCAGGCACCACGGGGGCAGCAGACGAGTGGGTGAGCAGAGGCGCAGGTGAGCAGATGAACAGGTGGGCAGGTAGGCAGGTCTAACAAGGGGCAGAACACAACAGAGCGGGCTCCCCCTGCTGCTCAGCCCCACTCTCTGCCTGGATGCAGACGGCAGCCCGCGCGTCGCGCCGCACCGTGCCCGCAAGCCGCACCCAGTGCGATCACCACTGTAGCTACCGGGCCGCTTCCGTGGGGGGGGGGGACGTGCGGTGCTGGTTGCCGGCACAGGCTCAACGGCTGCGACGCTCCCCCAGCTCCGAAACGCCAAACGCCACCAAACGCCACAGCTCCGGAAGTGCGTCAGTTCCAATGCCTGAAATGTATTGTGATAATCTGTATATTGATAAACGAAATGTCACTCTGACAGGTTGGCATTATCAGGATCTGACAGTCACTCAAAAGGCAGGTATTTATCCTGCTTGTTGCCCAATAATAAATAGTACTGATGCTTATTTGTATCTAAATTGTTCTGGATCAATAGTGTATAAAAATATATTGCGTTTAGGAAAAAAGTATGCCCCTAGTATGAAGGGCAGAAATACTAGATATGCTGCATTGGATTATCAGGGTCCGCTTTATGCACACCCAGGTTTCTATTTTCTGTCAAATGGTACCTATTCTAATATGTACAACGGCACAGAGGATGTGGCCTTGGGAATGGTTTTACCCCTCTGGGTGCCTTGTAAGTATAGTAAACCAAATACAAGATGGGTAAAAAGAACGTTGACCAAGGAATTTTGTGAGGGAGTTACTGACTTGGAAGTCAACAATTACAGTAACGGTATTACTTTCGGATATATCCTTTCCTCTATTATCACATTTGGTGGCACTGCCGTGGCCAGGGGTGAACGAGCTAGAGAGTATTTTGGGTGCAAACTGCAGATTTTGTCTAATTCTACGGTGGCAGCTTTACGTGACATCACTACCCAGTTAGAAAGTATGCGCATATACTCTGAGCAAACGAGATATGCGGTCGATTTTATTTTAGCCAAAAACTGTGGTGCATGCGCAATAATAGGAGAGCAGTGTGTGGTCGGTATCACGAATATGGAAAAGAATATTACACAACATATTTTAGACATTTTGGAAAATGTTCGAGGAATGGAGAGCGGTAATTGGAGTTGGTCTTTATTTGGTGGTTGGGGTTGGATTCTAGAAAAGGTGATATATTTCATTGTCCTTTTAATTTGTTGCTGTGTTTTGATTCCGTGTCTTCCTTTATGCTGCTCATACTGTGCTACTTATCTCTCTCCCAAAAGGATTTCAGTTAATGATACAAATGCAGCAATAATGCTTCAAAAAGAGCTTGATACAATTCAACAAATTGATGAGGGTGTTTTTGGTTCAACTACTTCTCTTGCAGGTTCTGTTCCTGATGTTACTTGTACTGCTAATGTTTAGTGTCATTTTCCTCCATATGTTTTAATACGCATATAATACATATATACAATTATACCTGACATGTTATAACCTGTATCTCTATATTTTTTCCTACCTTTAGAATTGTAAAGACCTTTACCTGATAGCAAGAATACAGGTGTCCGTATTAGCTTATAAATGCTAAAAGGAGGGTCTGTTAGAATTGAACCATATTATTGCCATATGACTCGTATTTTACCTGATATTATGTTAGCATTTATATAGCTAATTCATTATATATGCATACTGTATGCATATGCAACTAGTAAATGCAGATGTTACGTTTGTTAGGTTGACATCTGTGCCACCATTTTACCTCTCGAAGACGCCATTTTCTATTATAATCGAAACTGTTACTTGATTATTTACGAGAAATGGTCCTTGGTAAGTTTCGTTTCTTCAAAGCTGAATCTTGCTCATTAACGCATGGAGGCCTTCTCCCAACTCTCTAGTGGGGAGGATAAGCCAGACAACCTTGAGCAGTAGATAGCTTGTGCCAGGCTGCGGAATTGAAACTTCTGTTCTGTACCCCCATTGTATTACGACAGCTACCAGTGTTTTTCCATAGTAGGCCGGTCTTTGTGGGCTCCGCAACATACATAATGTGACTTTATGCTTGTTAAGTCAGTCCCTCGTCAGCCATCATAGGAGGCTGGTCAGATTGGACGTCACTGCAGTGTACTCTGTGAATAAACTAGTTTGCTTGTATTCTCTACTGCGTCATCGACTCTTCATTTCTTGGAAGGCTAGAGTGACCCGGGTGGCCCTAATCAGGTCGCTTCCTTCAACGGTTTCGAATGTCATAAATTATTTGGGGAGCTGTACCACCAAAACACTGCTCCCACAAACTAATCAATGTAGCCGACATATGCTTAAGGGCATGCTGCTGCACGAACGG
The DNA here is from genome assembly GCA_963921515.1 of Calotriton arnoldi. Taxonomy (NCBI): domain Eukaryota; kingdom Metazoa; phylum Chordata; class Amphibia; order Caudata; family Salamandridae; genus Calotriton; species Calotriton arnoldi. Next base: position 1,610,249 of record CAWUFW010003710.1, on the reverse strand, counting down.
CTCAAAATCTATCATCCCACTCCATACATCCTCCACACTATAAATCGGACTCCGAGCCCATTGCACTGCCTGATTTGCTACCATCTGTTTCTCCTCATCACCCACATCAGATCGAATCAATACCCGCTCCATTCGCTCCTGTGCTGCCACCCAATTCCCCTCGTCCGACCCGCGCACCGGTGTCCCAACGCTATGCGACACTGAGGATGAAATATCTGGAGAAGACACAAGAGATAAAGACACAGGTAACCAAGTTAGCAATGACGGGGTTGTAGGTGTAAGAGAAGAAGAAGAAACATTAGCAGAAACAACAGACACTGCGGGGGTGTCTGCAGTCCCCAGACTCGCAGCTTGCGAAACCAGGGGGGGAACAAACGGGGCTGGAGCCGAAGGAGGCGAGTCCGCTTAAAGACTGGAGGGAGGCGGAGGAGCAACAGGGGCCTGAGATGACGGAACAACAGGATATATTCTCTGCGGGGCATAGGGAAGTGGGCGGCGAGTTTCCAACAGATCCTCCACAAAGGGATCATCATCCTCTCGAACAACATAGGACTTATTACATTGTAATCGAAACTTCCTATCAGCACACTCAATACCTTTTTCTGTTTGCTCTCTATCATAAGCTACAGCTTTCTGAACCACTGTCTGCATTCCCTTTTTCCTAGTCTCCTTCTCAGCCCGTATACGCCTCTGCTTAGCTTCCTTCTCCCACACCTGTAGAGTGTCAAACATCGACTGCCTACTCCTTCTAGTAAACAATTTGTCCTGCAAATAATTCAATTTTTGTTCATCAAAGGTACCATCCAGTGGCCACTGAAGCTCAGCATTGTCCCTCGTATACTTGTGCCATAATGTACGAAACATAATAGGGCCAATTACGTGCTTCACACACATGTCAAAATCCGGATTGCCTTCTGGAGGCGCAGGCTACCTCTCCTCCAGCCGATGCTCAGCAGAACAACAGTGGCACCCCAGACACCACACTTTACTTCAACAAGGCATCCTAGCATCAGACACATTTACTATCCACACAATCAACACACACGCAATAAAACACACACAAACAAAGAACTTTCAAAAACAGTCCTCAGACTGCACCAAGACAAGTCAGTCCTCAGACTGCACCAAGACAAGATAGACTTTAGCCCCAGGCCATTTCAAGAATAAGCCAAATCAACAAGTGGCCTGGCGGAACATTCAAAACGCTCCATATCACAAGGGTCTACAGACCACAGCGCCATTTTTTGTTTTTTACCAAGAATCAAGACAAACTCACCCGGTACATGCAGGTCAAAAAATATTATTCTCCACTGCCGACTCTTCGGACCAAACGGTCAGATCCAAGGGTTTCGCCTTTTTAGGACCCCAGCCGAGATGACCACTAGACGAGGAGCCGCCCGATCAGACAGGCGGGGCAACCACGAGAACCAGGCTCTGTCATGTGGGGATCCCCGATCTGCCCGGACGCAACCCCGACCCCCACAACCCGACTACGGGTGGGATGGGTCACCTGGTGGAGTCCCTGTTCGTGCGCCAACTGAAGGAAGTGGCCAAACTAGGGTCACCCGGGTCACTCTCGACCTCCTCTAGCCTTCCAAGAAATGAAGAGTCAATGACGCAGTGGAGCAGGCAATCAAGCTGGTTTATTGGAAGAGGTGTGGTGCAGCGGCCAGGGCAGCTGACTTCGGAGCACAGGGCTCACGGTTCGATTCCCCGGTTCCGGCGGCAGCTCAGCTCAGCACCTTGTGACTCTGGGCAATAGCTCACTTAATTTCCACGACGGCCCCCAGCGCCTTGAGACCCGTAAGGGTGAGTAGTTCGCGCTTTACAAATACGGATTTACATTTACATTTTATTCACAAAGTACACTGCAGCGGAGTCCAGTCTGACTAGCCTTATAGGACGGCTGTTGAGGGGACTGACTCTAAAAGAAGCCAAGTTTCAGCATTTGAGAAACGAAGCTTACCAGGGACCATTTCTCGTAAATGATCAGGTAGCAGTTCCAATTATAATACAAGATGGCGCCTACTGACGGTAAAACGGTGGCACAGATGCCAACCCAACTTACATAGCGTCTACACTTATTAATTGCATACATTAAGAATTATTATGAAATAGCTACATAATTGCTAACATAATACCAGGTAAAATACAAATAATATGGCAGTGACATGTTTCAATTCTATCACTCCTTACATGTAGGTAACCTGCTCATGCTCTCTGGCCTCACTCCCAAACAGCATGAAGCACCCTACCCACCCCAGAGCCATGTGGCAGCCATCTCCCTCCACAGCATCTCCTTACACGTAGGTAGCCATCTTACTAAGGAGGGGGTTATTGGGACATGAGAACAACACTACGACTCCCACAAGGCCCTCTGGCCTCACTCCAAAAACAGCATGGAGCACCCTCCCCACCCCAAAGCCATGTGGCAGCCATCTACCTCCTCTGCTTCACCTTACAGGAAGGTAGCCAGCTCATGCTCTCTGGCCTCACTCCCAAACAGCATGGAGCACCCTCCCCACCGAAGTCATGTGGTAGCCATCTCCCTCCACAGTACCTCCTTACAGGTAGGTAGCCATCTTACTAAGGAGGGGGTTGTGGGACCTGAGAACAACACTACAACTCCCACAAGGCCCTCTGGCCTCACTCCAAAAAACAGCATGGAGCACCCTCCCCACCCCAGAGCCATGTGGCAACCATCTCCCTCCTCTGCTTCACCTTATAGGTAGGTAGCCAGCTCTTGCTCTCTGGCCTCACTCCCAAACAGCATGGAGCACTCTCCCCACCCCAGAGCCATGTGGCAGCCATCTCCCTCCTCTGCTTCACCTTACAGGTAGGTAGCCAGTTCATGCTCTCTGGCCTCACTCCCAAAAGCATGGAGCACCCTCCCCACCCAGAGCCATGTGGCGGCCATCTCCCTCCACAGTACCTCTGTACAGGTAGGTAGCCATCTTACTAGGGAGGGGGTTGTTTGGACCTGAGAACAACACTACGACTCCCATAAGGTCCTCTGGCCTCACTCACAAACAGCATGGAGCACCCTCCCCACCCAGAGCCATGTAGCAGCCATCTCCCTCCACAGTACCTCAGTACAGGTAGGTAGCCATCTTACTAGGGAGGGAGTTGTTGGGACCTGAGAACAGCACTACAACTCCCACAAAGCCCTCTGGTCTCACTCCCAAATAGCATGGAGCACCCTCCCCACCCCAGAGCCATGTGGCAGCCATCTCCCTCCAAGGTACCTCCGTACAGGTAGGTAGCCATCTTACTAGGGAGGGGGTTGTTGGGACCTGAGAACAAAACTATAACTCCCACAAGGCCCTCTGGCCTCACTCCCAAACAGCATGGAGCACGCTCCCCACCCAGAGCCATGTGGCAGCAATCTCCCTCCTCTGCTTCACCTTACAAGTAGGTAGCCTGCTCGTGCTCTCTGGCCTCACTCCTAAACAGCATGGAGGACCGTCCCCACCCCAGAGCCATGTGGCAGCCATCTCCCTCCACTGTACCTCTTACAGGTAGGTAGCCATCTTACTATGGAGGGGGTTGTTGGGACCTGAGAACAACATTAAGACTCCCACAAGGCCCTCTGGCCTCACTGCCAAACAGCATGGAGCACCCTCCCTACCCCAGAGCCATGTGGCAGCCATCTCTTTTCTCTGCTTCACCTTACAGGTAGGTAGCCAGCTCATTCTCTCTGGCCTCACTCCCAAACAGCATGGATCACCATCCCCACCGAAGTCATGTGGTAGCCATCTCCCTCCACAGTACCTCCTTACAGGTAGGTAACCTGCTCATGCTCTCTCGCCTCACTCCCAAACAGCATGTAGCACCCTACCCACCCCAGAGCCATGTGGCAGCCATCTCCCACCATAGTACCTCCTTACAGGTAGGTAGCCATCTTACTAAGGAGGGGATTGTTGGGACCTGAGAACAACACTACAACTCCTACAAGGCCCTCTGGCCTCACTCCCAAACAGCATGCAACACCCTCCGTACCCCAGAGACATGTGGCAGCCATCTCCCTCCTCTTCTTCACCTTACTGGTAGGAAGCCAGCTCAAGCTCTCTGGCCTCACTCCCAAACAGCATGGAACACCCTCCCCACCCCAGAGCCATTTGGCAGCCATCTCCCTCCACAGTACCTCCTTACAGGTAGGTAGCCTGCTCACGCTCTCTGGCCTAACTCCCAAACAGCATGGAGCACCCTCCCCACCCAGAGCCATGTGGCAGCCATCTCCCTCCTCAGTACCTCCGTACAGGTAGTTAGCCATCTTACTAGGGAGGGGGTTGTTGGGACCTGAGAACAACACTACAACTCCTACAAGGCCCTCTGGCCTCACTCCCAAACAGCATGCAACACCCTCCCCACCCAGAGCCATGTGGCAGCCATCTCCCTCCTCAGTACCTCCGTACAGGCAGTTAGCCATCTTACTAGGGAGGGGGATGTTGGGAGCTGAGAACAACACTATGACTCCCACAAGGCCCTCTGTCCTCACTCCCAAACAGCAAGGAGCACCCTCCCCACCCCAGAGCCATGTGGCAGCTATCTCCCTCCTTCTTCACCTTACAGGTAGGTAGCCAGCTCATGCTCTCTGGCCTCACTCCAAAACAGCATGGGGCACCCTCCTCACTGCAGAGTCATGTGGCAGCCATCTCCCTCCTCTGCTTCACCTTACAGGTAGGTAGCCTGCTCATGCTCTCTGGCCTCACTCCCAAACAGCATGGAACACCCTCCCCACCCCAGAGCCATGTAGCAGCCATCTCCCTCCACATTACCTCCTTACATGTAGGTAGCCAGCTCATGCTCTCTGGCCTCACTCCAAAACAGCATGGGGCACCCTCCCCACTGCAGAGTCATGTGGCAGCCATCTCCCTCCTCTGCTTCACCTTACAGGTAGGTAGCCTGCTTATGCTCTCTGGCCTCACTCACAAACAGCATGGAACACCCTCCCCACCCCAGAGCCATGTAGCAGCCATCTCCCTCCACATTACCTCCTTACATGTAGGTAACCTGCTCATGCTCTCTCGCCTCACTCCCAAACAGCATGTAGCACCCTACCCACCCCAGAGCCATGTGGCAGCCATCTCCCACCATAGTACCTCCTTACAGGTAGGTAGCCATCTTAGTAAGGAGGGGATTGTTGGGACCTGAGAACAACACTACAACTCCTACAAGGCCCTCTGGCCTCACTCCCAAACAGCATGCAACACCCTCCGTACCCCAGAGCCATGTGGCAGCCATCTCCCTCCTCTTCTTCACCTTACTGGTAGGAAGCCAGCTCACGCTCTCTGGCCTCACTCCCAAACAGCATGGAACACCCTCCCCACCCCAGAGCCATTTGGCAGCCATCTCCCTCTACAGTACCTCCTTACAGGTAGGTAGCCTGCTCACGCTCTCTGGCCTAACTCCCAAACAGCATGGAGCACCCTCCCCACCCAGAGCCATGTGGCAGCCATCTCCCTCCTCAGTACCTCCATACCAGGTAGTTAGCCATCTTACTAGGGAGGGGGTTGTTGGGACCTGAGAACAACACTACAACTCCTACAAGGCCCTCTGGCCTCACTCCCAAACAGCATGCAACACCCTCCCCACCCAGAGCCATGTGGCAGCCATCTCCCTCCTCAGTACCTCCGTACAGGCAGTTAGCCATCTTACTAGGGAGGGGGATGTTGGGAGCTGAGAACAACACTATGACTCCCACAAGGCCCTCTGTCCTCACTCCCAAACAGCAAGGAGCACCCTCCCCACCCCAGAGCCATGTGGCAGCTATCTCCCTCCTTCTTCACCTTACAGGTAGGTAGCCAGCTCATGCTCTCTGGCCTCACTCCAAAACAGCATGGGGCACCCTCCCCACTGCAGAGTCATGTGGCAGCCATCTCCCTCCTCTGCTTCACCTTACAGGTAGGTAGCCTGCTCATGCTCTCTGGCCTCACTCCTAAACAGCATGCAGCACCCTCCCCACCCCAGAGCCATGTGGCAGCCATCTCCCTCCACAGCACCTCCGTACTGGTAGGTGGCCATCTTACTAGGGAAGGGGTTGTTGGGACCTGAGAACAACACTACAACTCCCACAAGGCCCTCTGGCCTCACTCCCAAACAGCATGGAGCACCCTCCCTACCCCAGAGCCATGTGGCAGCCATCTCCCTCCTCTGCTTCACCTTACAGGTAGGTAGCCAGCTCATGCTTTCTGGCCTCACTCCCAAACAGCATGGAGCACCCTCCCCACCCAGAGCCATGTGGCGGCCATCTCCCTCCACAGTACCTCTGTACAGGTCTTTAGCCATCTTACTAGGGAGGGGGTTATTGGGACCTGAGAACAACACTACGACTCCCATAAGGGCCTCTGGCCTCACTCCCAAACAGCATGGAGCACCCTCTCCACCCCAGAGCATTTGGCAGACATCTCCCTCCACAGTACCTTCTTACAGGTAGGTAGCCTGCTCATGCTCTCTGGCCTCACTCCAAAACAGCATGGAGCACCCTCCCCACCCCAGAGCCATGTGGCAGTCATATCCCTCCTCTGCTTCACCTTACAGGTAGGTAGCCAGCTCATGCTCTCTGGCCTCACTCCAAAGCATCATGGAACACCCTCCCCACCCCAGAGCCAAGTGGCAGCCATCTCCCTCCACAGTACCTCCTTACAGGTAGGTAGTCAGCTCATGCTCTCTGGCCTCACTCCTAAACAGCACGGAGCACCCTCCCCACCCCAGAGCCATGTGGCAGCCATACCCCTCCTCTGCTTCACCTTACAGGTAGGTAGCCAGCTCATGCTCTCTGGCCTCACTCCCAAACAGCATGGAACACCCTCCCCACCCCAGAGCCATGTGGCAGCCATCTCCCTCCACAGTACCTCCTTACAGGTAGGTATCCAGCTCATGCTCTCTGGCCTCACTCCTAAACAGCACAGAGCACCCTCCCCACCCCAGAGCCATGTGGCAGCCATCTCCCTCCACAGCTCCTCCGTACAGGTAGGTAGCCATCTTACTAGGGAGGGGGTTGTTGGGACCTGAGAACAGCACTACAACTCCCACAAGGCCCTCTGGCCTCACTCCCAAACAGCATGTAACACCCTCCCCACCCCAGAGCCATGTGGCAGCCATCTCCCTCCTCTGCTTCACCTTACAGGTAGGTAGCTAGTTCATGCTCTCTGGCCTCACTGCCAAACAGCATGGAGCACCGTCCCCAGCCAAGAGCCATGTGGCAGCCATCTCCCTCCTCTGCTTCACCTTACAGGTAGGTAGCTAGTTCATGCTCTCTGGCCTCACTGCCAAACAGCATGGAGCACCCTCCCCACCCAGAGCCATGTGGCAGCCATCTCCCTCCACAGTACCTCCGTACAGGTAGTTAGCCATCTTACTAGGGAGGGGGTTGTTGGGACCTGAGAATAACACTACGACTCCCACAAGGCCCTCTGGCCTCACTCCCAAACAGCATGGAACACCCTCCCCACCCCAGAGCCATGTGGCAGCCATCTCCCTCCTCTGCTTCACCTTACAGGTAGGTAGCTAGTTCATGCTCTCTGGCCTCACTGCCAAACAGCATGGAGCACCCTCCCCAGCCCAGAGTGATGTGGCAGCCATCTCCCTCCTCTGCTTCACCTTATAGGTAGGTAGCCAGCTCATGCTCTTTGGCCTCACTCCCAAACAGCATGGAGCACCCTCTCCACCCCAGAGCATTTGGCAGACATCTCCCTCCACAGTACCTTCTTACAGGTAGGTAGCCTGCTCATGCTCTCTGGCCTCACTCCGAAACAGCATGGAGCACCCTCCCCACCCCAGAGCCATGTGGCAGCTATATCCCTCCTCTGCTTCACCTTACAGGTAGGTAGCCAGCTCATGCTCTCTGGCCTCACTCCCAAACAGCATGGAACACCCTCCCCACCCCAGAGCCATGTGGCAGCCATCTCCCTCCACAGCTCCTCCATACAGGTAGGTAGCCATCTTACTAGGGAGGGGGTTGTTGGGACATGAGAACAGCACTACAACTCCCACAAGGCCCTCTGGCCTCACTCCCAAACAGCATGTAACACCCTCCCCACCCCAGAGCCATGTGGCAGCCATCTCCCTCCTCTGCTTCACCTTACAGGTAGGTAGCTAGTTCATGCTCTCTGGCCTCACTGCCAAACAGCATGGAGCACCCTCCCCAGCCCAGAGCGATGTAGCAGCCATCTCCCTCCTCTGCTTCACCTTATAGGTAGGTAGCCAGCTCATGCTCTCTGGCCTCACTCCCAAACAGCACCCCCTCCCCACCCAGAGCCATGTGGCAGCTATCTCCCTCCACAGTACCTCCGTAAAGGTAGTTAGCCATCTTACTAGGGAGGGGGTTGTTGGGACCTGAGAACAACACTACGACTCCCACAAGGCCCTCTGGCCTCATTCCCAAACAGCATGGAGCACCCTCCCCACCCCAGAGCCATGTGGCAGCCATATCCCTCCTTCTTCACCTTATAGGTAGGTAGCCAGCTCATGCTCTCTGGCCTCACTCCCAAACAGCATGGAGCACCCTCCCCACCCCAGAGCCATGTGGCAGCCATCTCCCTCCACAGTACCTCCTTACAGGTGAAGGAAGTGACCCACTAGGGTCACCAGGGTCACTCTCGACCTCCTCTTGCCGTCCGAGAATGAAAAGTCAATGACGCAGTAGAGAATGCAAGCAAACTAGTTTATTCACAAATACACTGCAGTGGAGTCCAGACTGACCAGCCTCCTATGATGGCTGACGAGGGACTGACTCTAACAAGCATAAAGTTACATTATGTAGGTTGCGGAGCCCACAAAGACCCGCCTATTATGGAAAAGTACTGGTAGCTGTCGTAATTCAATGGGGGCACAGAACATAGTCTCGATTCCACAGCCTGGTACAAGCTAGCTACTATCCAAGGTCGTCTGGCCTATTCTCCCTTATAGACAGGTGGGAGAAGGCCTCTATGTAACCGAAAAGGCATGCGTTAATGAGCAAGTTTCAGCATTGGAGTAATGAAACTTACCAAGGACCATTTCTCATAAATGAGCAAGTAACAGTTTCGATTATAATAGAAAATGGCGTCTTCGAGAGCTAAAATGGTGGCACAGATATCAACCTAAGTAACGCAACATCTGTATTTACCGATTGCGTCTACACACAATATGCAGATATAATGTATTAGCCATATAAATGCTAACATAATTTTGGATAAAACACAAATAAGATGACAATGTTACGTTTCAATTTTATCAGACCCTCCTTTTAGCATTTTATGCTAATACGGATAACCTTTATTCTTGCTATCAGGTAAGGGTCTTTATAATTCTAACAGAGTAAAGGAAAATATAGTTATACAAACGATAATATAGCGGGTACGACTATTTATATAGACATAGCCATCGTAAAGGGAAATATGACACTAAGCATGTGCAGTACAAGTAACATCAGGAACAGAACCTGCAAGAGAAGTAGTTGAACCAAAAACGCCCTCATCCAGCTGCATGATGGTATCAAGCTCCTTTTGAAGCATTATAGTTGCATTTGTGTCATGAATCGAAATTCTTTTGGGAGTAAGATAAGTTGTACAATATGAGCAACATAAGGGAAGACACTGAATCAAAATACAGCAGCATACTAAAAGCACAAAAAAAATATCACCTTTTCTAGAATTCAACCCCAACCACCGAATAAAGACCAGCTCCAATTTCCGCTCTCCATCCCTTTTACATTTTCCAAAATGTCTAAAATATGCTGTGTAATGTTCTTTTCCATATTCGTAATACCGACCACACACTGCTCTCCTATTATCGCGCATGCACCACAGTTTCTGGCTAAAATAAAATCGACTGCATATCTCGTTTGTTCGGAGTATATGCGCATACTTTCCAACTGAGTGGTGATATCCCGTAAAGCTGCCACTGTAGAGTTAGATAAAATTTGCAACCTACACCCAAAATACTCTCTAGCTCATTCACCTCTAGCCATGGCGGTACCACCAAACGTATTAATAGAGGAAAGGATATATCCAAAAGTGATACTATTACTATAATTATTAACTTCTAAATCAGTAACTCCCTCACAAAATTCCTTGGTTAATGTTCTTTTTACCCATCTTATATTTGGTCTACTATACCTACAAGGTACCCCAAGAGGTAGCACCATTCCCAAAGCCACGTCCTCTGTACCGTTGTACATATTAGAATACGTACCATTTGATAAAAAATAAAAACCTGGATGTGCATAGAGTGGACCTTGATAATCTAATGGAGTATATCTAGCATTCATTCCCTTCATACTAGGATCATCCTTTTTCCCTAAACGCATTACATTTTTATGCACTACTTCTCCAGAACAATTTAGATACAAATAAGCGTCAGTACTGTTTATTTCAGGGCAACATGCAGGATAAATACCTGCCTCTTGAGTAACTGTCAGATCTTGGTAGTGCCAACCTGTCAGGGTGATATTCCTTTTACCAAGGTACAGATCACCACAATACATTTCGGGCATGCATCCAGGGTACCCTGTTCCTCTCGGCTTTCTGTAATATAGGCAAGGTACAGGATATGCCAGGCCAAATTCACCTTTTACCTCTACGAATTGGGGAGGACGAACATATGTGTAATTCACCAATGACAAGGGGTAGGTGGTCCATAAACTTGTAGCAGAATAAGTGGGATAACAAGCTGTGTTATCCCCAAAGAATTTTCAATGTGTATCTAAGAAGACATTGCTATACATGGCTCTTTTGCTACGATCTGAGGAAACAGCCTGATACAGAACACATGATGAGGTAACTTCAGAGCACTCCAATATCCAGTACAGCCCCCCACCCACCAATAGGAACAACAATATAACTACAACCCAAAATATTTTCTTCCTGAGCAACCATTCAAAACCAACCTGCCCCGGGCGCAGGGCAACGAGAAACTGTTCATCTTCTGCAAGAGGTCGACCAAACAGATCCATCTTTTCCATGGTTTTACAAATCAAATCACCAGAGAAAGAGACGTCATATGATGGAGCCAATGATGGAAAGAACAAAAAACAAAAAGAATAAAACGTAAAAAAAGGAATCAGGGTCCGTTCCAAGCCTCCCTGGCAGGCTTCTATTGTCCAATCCTCGGTGGTGCTATTTAGCACGCCACAGTGGAGCCACACTGTTGTAGCCCGTCTGCAAATGTTCAATGTTCCCAGGATAGGGCACTTTCCCTCCTTGGAAAATACCCTCAGCTTATCCTGTTCTGCGTCACAGGCAGTGCACCAAATCTTCCACTTCCTAATCTAATGGAAAAATGCAGAAACAAGAGGCATTGGCACTAATCTTATCCAATAAAGCCCATCCCTAACTACACTCACTTCTCTTTTGGTGCACTACCCTTCCGTCGAGGACGCAAATTGTACCTTTCTACTCCAGGCACTGTCTCATCTTGGAGAAGAATCTGAAATTCAGGGGGTGCCGAAGACTGAGACTCGTGTTCCTGCGGATCAGACGCAGTGGAAACCTGAGCATCCCTAATTTCTGGGGGAACTGCTGCATTCAAAACGGCCTCGTTTTCTTCCTCTGTCTGTGTCCAAACTAGTTGGGCATCGGAGAACGGAAGAAATCTTGGGACTTTCTCTGTTTCGTGGTCTCCAATGCCATCACGCACCCAAGCGTCTTAGGGAAGGGGTAGTGGCACCCTTCTACAGTGGGAAGCTTGGATCCAATGCTTCCGACCTTCCACTCTTACCGCTGTCCTTGTTGTGATGAGGACCAGATAGGGTCCCTTCCATCTAGGCTCCAAACTGTCTCGTCTCTGGAAGCTCTTCACCAATATATAGTCACCGGGTTGAATGGTGTGCCCAGGCCCCTCAGGTGCTGAAGGTAACACCTCATGTATCTGTTGGTGAATAGAACGCAAGCTTTTAGTGAGTTCATACAAATAATCAACCAATAAAGGATAATCTATCTCAGAAAACTTCTTCGGTCTAGGGACACCCCACACATTTGCTGGACGACCAAAGATCACCTCATAGGGTGATAATCCTGTTCTAGAATGGGCTGTCATTCTGGTGGACAATAGGGCAAGAGGTAAGGCATCTGGCCATTGCAATCCAGTACTTTCCTTAATTTTTGCCAATTTAAGTTTGAGAGTACCATTGTACTTCTCAACTAAACCTGCTGACTGAGGGTGATTGGCTGCATGGAATTTTTGCTTGATGTGCAGACCATCGCACACCAGTTGGATCACCTTTGCGTTGAAGTGACTTCCGTTGTCACTCCAAATCAAATGGGGCAAGCCGTAGCGCGGGAAAAACTCCTTAAAAAGAGCCTTTGCCGTTGCCATGGCAGTGTTTTCCTTTGTTGGGTAAGCCTCAATCGATTTGCTAAATGCACAAACTATCACTAACACATATTTCAAATTATTAACTCACTGTAGCTCTGTGTAATCCATCTGGAGTACCTCAAAAGGGAAAGAAGGGGGGTGCAAAATTACCAGAAGGTGTAGGGGTACCCTTCCCAGGATTGTGTTTCAAACAAATCATACAGTGCTTCACTAGATGAACAGCAACTTTTGAAATATTGTCATTTTGCCACACAGGTTCTAGCAATTTACAAATGCCTTTGGCGCTGATATGGGCCGGACCATGTGCCATGGTAAGTACGGGAAGTACATATTCATCTGGTAGCATCCATCTCTGTTTCTCAGATTTGTCAGTCCAGCACCCTTCGTCATCTAAACGCCCTGTACTCTCCTGCCACACTGCCAACTCCTCTACTGTTGCCTCACTCTGTATCTCTCTAACACTCTCCAGTGAATTCTCAAACATACCAACGTCTGGTACCCATCTAGCAGGACCTGCCACAAACATTTTCATTGTTCTCGACCTGGCTGTCTCTTTCGCTATCTGATCTGCAAAGGCGTTTCCCCTCCCCGCATCATCCGTAATTGCTTTATGAGCACTACATTTGACTATTGCCAATCGTTTGGGAAGAGTCAAAGCTGTGAGAAGTCTCTCTATCAAGGACCATGTTGAATTTTGGTCCCATGTGAAGGCAAGAATCCTCTCTCTGCCCAGAGGCGTCCAAAATTATGGGACACCCCGAAGGCATACTGGCTGGCAGTATAAATATTGACGGCCAGTCCTGCACTTAATTCACATGCTCGCAAAAGAGCTATCAGCTCCGCAGCTTGCGCTGATTGATGAGGAGCACGTGACGTCTCAACTACAATGCGCAGCGTGGTAATAGCATACGCCGCTGTGGTGGTGCCATCTGACAATTTGAAACAAGAGCCATCAACATATAGTTCCCCTTGAGGATCAGATAGGGGAACATCAGTCAGGTCTACCCGTCCCTTCGTCTCCTCCTCTGTCCGAAACAGACAATCATGGACATCCTTGTCCTCTTCTTCAGAAGGGAGGGGTAGTAACGTGGCTGGATTCAGTGTGGCACATCTTTTGATAGTAATATGAGGTGCAAACAATGATAATTCGTACCCAGTCAAACGAGCACTGGTAATGTGCTGTGTTTTTGTTTTATTCAAAAGTACATCCACTGCATGTGCTACCATTACTGTGAGATCATGATTGAGAACAAGCCCTGCTGATTGTCGGATAGAGACCGCCGCAGCCCCGGCGGCTCTTAAACAGCTCGGGAGGGCTCTGGCGACGGGGTCAAGCGTAGCAGAAAAATGAGCTCACGGCCTCTGCTTACCTCCAAAGGCTTGTGTTAACACAGAGAGTGCACATCCAGCCGCTTTGTGTACGTACAACACGAAGGGCTTCTTATAATCAGGCGTGCCAAGCACAGGTGCAGAGCAAAGTGCAACTTTTAATTGTTCAAAAGCATGCTGACATTCATGCGTCCAGGCAAGGGTTCATGCACATCTTTAGTTGTTAAACGAAGCAAAGGCTGTATTAATAAAGAGTAAGCGGGTATCCAGTGTCGACAATACGAGGTGAGGCCTATGAAAGCACGCACATCCCTCTGAGTCACAGGGACAGGCATCCTAACAATGGCATCAACTCGCTCAGGTGTTAGCCTCCGACCCTCCTTCGACAGCAGGTGACCTAAATAGGTGACCTGCTGTTGACAATATTGGAATTTGGAAAGGGACACTTTATTTCCCGTGTTTGCCAAATGCTTTAACAATTTGACCGTGGCATCCCGACAACCCTCTTCAGTATCGGAGGCTATCAAAATATCATCCACATACTGCAATAATACATTACCTGCGGGAAGAGAGAGAGAGTCCAATTGACTTTTCAAAGCTTGGCTATAAATACTAGGACTTTCGGTATACCCCTGAGGAACTCTACAGAATTGAAAGCTTCTGCCAGCTAAAGCGAAGCCAAATAAATACCGGCTGTCAGGATGGACAGGAAAGCTAAAAAAAGCATTTTTCAAATCAATAACAGAAAAGAATTTAGCTGTGAAAGGAATCATTGTTAAAAGGACGGTAATATCAGGAACTACCGGAAACTGGGGAACAACTAATTTGTTTATTTCCCGCAAATCAATCACAAAATGATAGACATCAGGATGTGCATCGGGGGAATCCACAGGTGCCTTTTTAAGAATAGGGAGAATGGGGCTATTGCACACATTCGCTACTGTCTCCTCTATCACCCCCCGATTTGATCAGATCCTGTATAATCTGCATCAAAGCCTGTTCCCCAGCCCGTGATATTTTGTATTGGGGAATACGAGGAAGTACAACGTTATCTTTGACCTTTATTGAAACTGGTGGTATCTGTGACAACACAAAGAAAAAGAATCCCCTTTTCAAAGAGATCAAATATAAACAAAATGGATATGCAAGTAGATGTTAAAACCCACCCAAGGTTTGGATCATGTGGTATAAGTACTTGTGGTATCACAGGCCAAATACTACTAATATTGTCACTAAAGAGAGAAATGACAAAACCTTTTAGATGAAATTACAAGTTGCTGCGATGTGTAACAATAATTACTCAATGATCAATAATGTACTCAAGTTTCAATTATTTATTTAAATCCTTTGTAGAAAACCACGAGGAGCCAATGCTGGAGAGGTGAGTATAAGAGGACTTTATTTCAATCTCTCTTAGGGTACAACAAGGTTCTGTTTCCGGCATGACAGTCCTTCCTTTCTTTAATTAGGGGATGACGTATGGCGTCCAGGAGCCCTCCTCTTCTCCCGAGGTCAGGTGAGGACAGTCGTCATGTAGAAAATAATAAAAAGGAGAAAAAAAAACGGGTGTCACGCTTGTGTTCTCGGCCCACAATAAGAGTGTGAGGGAGCAACACCGGGACCGTCACCATGGGGTAGTGAACTCGTGCAGTGGGATTTGTATTAGCACGTTAGACCCGTCCCTCCTTATTAAGGGGCCTAGCGCCCGTGTCCCCTTTCTTTAACCACCCCCGGATTCGGGCCCGTACCTCAGGGAGCCACACTCCTCCTGGGGTGTGGCTGGCGTGCTTGTGGTACCGGATGGGGTCCGGCTCCCTTTCACGGAGGTCGCGTTGGTTCCTCGAGTCAGGTTCTGGTCTCGCCGAGTCGGTCTTTTTTTCAAAGGTCGTGGAGGGGTCTTCTTCCTTTGGTTCGACTGTTACTCCTCCGGTCGCGATGCAGCCTTGGTTCCAGAAGTAGGCAACGCTCTTCCGGTTCGTGACTCCGCTTAAGAGGTATTCCTCTTCCTCACTCGGACTTCCTATTGGGTCATGTGACCCGGTCACATGGACGGGAGAAGCTGCAGAATTAAAGGGACCGCTACGGTCCAGTCTTTGTATGTCCCATGGCAACTGCAAGTAAAGAACAGGAGAGACATAAGGGGGCATCTGATCACTGTTCTCCTCCTCCTCTAGCGTATGGACAGGCACTTCGTGACACCCTTATAAAAACACAAACAAAAACCAGATTGTCTCGAAATCCTACAAGTGCAGTTTTATAAAGTGCAAGTTCGTATAGCCACCAGTATATTTCAAAACAGTGATTTTCTTAACAAATTGGTATACTTTTTTATATTCACTTCATTATTTCAAACAACAAATAAAAAATACAGATTTAAAAAATATCACATTAAAAAACAGAGAAATTGTCGACGTGGCGTTTCGGCAGAAAGTTTCTTCGCCTTCTTCAGGACAGAAATTATTTCATTTTATCGAATAGAATTATTATATTGAGACCCAAAAGAAGTCGTCTCTTGCTTAAAATGGCAAAAACCACAGATGGAAGAAAACTACCTTCTTCTCCTGTGGTCCACTGATCATGGGAATCTATGTGGTCATCTATAGAATTTACACGACACACACTTTAACATCATTGATTGATTTCTCACGATATACAGTTAATCCGAATCATTGAGGTAGAGTGTAGAGAATATCTATGATGGAGTCACAAAGACAACATACCTGGGATTTGAGGATAGAGACATACGGCCGGGGGAGCCGTGATACGACTGTGCAGAGTCCAGCGATTGTTCAACCTGGTCAACTAGAATCAAGCCATATAGCAATACATATTAGCTAGGAGGACCCATTTTAAGGAATATTGTGGGAACGCCATCACAAGCAACGCCATAATAAATATGTTGTCTTTGTAACTCCATCATAAATATTCTCTACACTCTACCTCAACGATTCGGATTAACTGTATATCGTGAGAAATCAATCAACGATGTTAAAGTGTGTGTCGTGTAAATTCTATAGATGACCACATAGATTCCCATGATCAGTGGACCACGGGAGAAGAACGTAGTTTTCTTCCATCGGTGGTTTTTGCCATTTTAAGCAAGAGACGATATCTTTTGGGTCTCAACATAATAATTTTATTCGATAAAATGAAATCATTTCTGTCCTGAAGAAGGCGAAGAAACTTTTGCCGAAACGCCGCGTCGACAATTTCTCTGTTTTTCAATATGATATTTTTTAAATCTGTATTTTTTATTTGTTGTTCGAAATAATGAAGTGAATATAAAAAATGATACCAATTTGTTAAGAAAATCACAGTTTTGAAATATACTGGTGACTATACGAATTTGCACTTTATAAAACTGCACTTGTAGGACTTCGAGGCAATCTGGTTTTTGGTTGTGTTTTTATAAGGGTTTTAAATAAATAATTGAAACTTGAGTACATTATTGATCATTGAGTAATTATTGTTACACATCGCAGCAACTTGTAATTTCATCTAAAAGGTTTTGTCATTTCTTTCTTTAGTGACAATATTAGTAGTTTTTGGCCTGTGATACCACAAATACTTATACCACATGATCCAAACCTTGGGTGGGTTTTAACATCTACTTGCATATCCATTTTGTTTATATTTGATCTCTTTGAAAAGGGAATTCTTTTTCTTTGTGTTTCACGGACCCGTCCCTTTTCCTAGCATCAGGGTACCTCCCTTATATTGTTGGGTATCTGTAACAACCCCACATCTGTATCCCCTGTGGCCCACAATGAAGACGGCACATCCTTAAATTCAACAGGAAGCGGTGCATCTTTCGCCAAACACTGTTTTGCACTTACCACATTAGGTCCAAAAGTCAGATAAACACCATCCGGGGAACAATAAATGGTGGCATGTAACTTCTTCAACAAATCCAGTCCTAATAAATTATCCCCACAATTTGCCGTTAACAAAAATGGGGAGTCCACAGTAAAAGGACCAACAGTAAAAGCAAGAGGTCGGGATATGGGGCACACAACCGGTACGCCTGAAAAACCTACTGAGACATTATTACGGCCAGACAGGGTTGCCCCGGGGACCAGCGAATGAGAAACAGAGCTATTCATTGCACCTGTATCCACCAAAATTTCTGTGCCGAACCATGCATATCTGCCGTAACATAAGGACCACGCTGATCTACAGGAATTTGGACTGGTCCCTCACCCTGTCCCTTGCTGTCCTAGCTATAGGACATCCCTGCTGTTTCATCCATATCATAATCATCATGATAGTACTGCCTTCCCCAGAGGTCATCAAAATAATTCTGATCTGAACAACCCCCTGAAGATGTAGCAACTTGATCCTCATCCCGACCAACCTGTCCACGGCTCCTTCCACCTGGGCCCGCCCTCTGGGTACTGCAAGTTTCTGTAACAGTTCCGGACACTCGCTTCGCCAATGTCCCTCCTTTTTACAATACGCACACTGATTAAGCCCCAAGGGCGCACCACCTCTACTACCACCCGTGACCTTTGAGCCGAACCAGTGCCTCAACCCCTTCCAGACCCCCTTGCAACCTGTGGTAGCAACAGCTTCGTCTTCAAATCTTTACTCTTTTTCTCCACTTTATCCTTTGCCTCATTTTCTCGATGCTCATAATATTGAGCCATACTCAATATCACTGAAGGAGAGGAAGTAGTCCAAGTACTCTCAGAAGCTTGCAGCCGAGCCGCAATTTCAGGAAGCAAATTCGTAACAAACCTATTAACAAACAAACGAACACCGCCTTCAACTGACAAATCCTGCCCACTGAAATCTAGAAACATCCCTTCAAAACGAGTGAAAAAATCTGACACACTCTCCTCTTTCTTCTGACGACATGCCGTTAACTTGTCCCAATCCACTCGTCTAGGTGGGATAAGAGAATGCATATAGGTAATAATGTGGCTTGGCAAGGCCAAAATTTCAGCTTTAGGCTTTTCACTGACCTTTCTCTCCTTATCCCATGCCCTAATCTCAGTCCAAGTACCACCCAGCTCCGCTGCATGATCCTGCGTATGCACTTGCCGCCAAATGTCCACTGGCACCAAAAGCCCGAAAAACATCTCAATGTCTGCTAAAGTCATAACTGATGAGGAGGCAGCCTCTGTTAATTCTTTATAGTATGCGGTAGCATTTTTCCTAGGGTCCGGTAACTGACTTTTAAGGGCAAGCACCTCACTTCTCTTCCATGGGGTATAGACCCATTGTTCCCGAAAATGAGCCTCTACCCGCTGCTGAACAACATCTCCATTCTGGCTACACTGTTCTGGGATCTCAGGGTAAAAAACAGGGTGCACCTCTCTCATTGGAAATTGGGACACTGTAGTTGGAGTGATGCAATCTTTCTCAATAACTAAGGAGCGTTCCAACATTACCAAAAACTTCTGCAGGGGCCATACCAACTGAATATACACGATCTCGAATATCATAAATAACTTAAGGAGCTGTGCCTCCAATACACTGTTCCCACAAA
Source organism: Calotriton arnoldi (assembly GCA_963921515.1). Lineage (NCBI taxonomy): Eukaryota > Metazoa > Chordata > Amphibia > Caudata > Salamandridae > Calotriton > Calotriton arnoldi. The sequence goes on along the minus strand of CAWUFW010003710.1, from coordinate 1,591,132 downwards.
CCAATCAATATAGCCGACATATGCTGAAGGGCATGCTGTTGTACAAACGGGTCAAAATCTATCATCACACTCCATATATCTTCCACACTATAAATCGGATTCCGGAACCATTGTGCAGCCTGATATGCAACCATCTTCTTCTCCTCTTCACCCACGTCGGACCGAATCAATGCCCGCCCCATTCACTCCCGTGCCGCCACCCAATCCCCTCCATCTGACCCTCATACCGGTGTCCCAACATTACTCAACACCACGGATGAAATGCCTGGGAAAGACACAAGAGGTACAGACGCAGGTGACAATGTCAGCAATAACTGTGTGGTGGGTGTAAGAGAAGGAGGAGAAACATCAGGGGAAGCAGCAGACACTGCGGGGGTGCCTGCAGTCACCACACTTGTGTGTTGTGAAACTGGAGGGGAGACAGATAGGGCTGGAGCCGAAGCTGTTCAATCTGCGGAAAAACCAGAAGGGGGCGGTGGGGCAACGGAGGACTGAGACGATGGAACAACAGGATATATTCTCTGTGGGGCATAGGGAGGTGGGGGACGGGTGTCCAACAGATCCTCCACAAAAGGATACTCATCCTCTCGAACAACATAAGACTTATTACTTTGCAATCAAAACTTCCAGTCTGCACACTCAATACCCTTTTCAGTTTGCTCCTTATCATAAGCTACCGCTTTCTGAACCACTGTTTGCATTGCCTTTTTCCTAGACTCCTTCTCGGCACGTATACGCCTCTGTTTAGCTTCCTTCTGCCATACCTGCAAAGTATCAAACATCGACTGCCTACTTCTTCTAGCAAATAATTTGTCCTGTAAATAATTCAGTTTTTGTTCATCAAAGGTACCTTCCAGTGGCCACTGAAGCTCAGTATTGTCCCTTGTATACTTGTGCCATAATGTACGAAACATAATAGGGCCAATACCGTGCTTCACATACATCTCAAAACTCGGAGTGCCTTCCGGGGGCACAGGCTGCCTTTCCTCAAGCCGATGTTCAGCAGAACAACAGCGGCACCCCAAGCACAATACTTTACTCCAACAAGGCATTCTAGCATCAGACGCATTCACTCTCCACCTAAATCAACACAAGAACGCACAAACCAAAGAGCTCTCCAAATCAGTCCTTAGACTGCACCAAGACAAGTCAGTCCACAGACTGCACCAAGACAAGATAGGCTCTAACCCCAGGCCTTTTCAATATTAAACCAAATTCAGCAAGTGGCCTGGCAGAACGTTCAAAACGCTCCGTATCACAAGGGTCCACAGACCACCAAGTTAATCAAGATGGCACCACACTTAACAAAATCACCCGGTGCACACAGGTCAAACAAGATTATTCTCCACTGCCGACTCTTCGGACCAAACGGTCAGATCCAAGGGTTTCGCCTTTTCAGGACCCCAGCCAAGATGACCACTAGACGAGGAGCCGCCCGATCAGACAGGCGGGACAGCAGCAAGAACCAGGCTCTATCATATGGGGATCCCCAATCCGCCCATCCGACCAGATGGAACCCCGACCCCCTCAATCCGATTACGGGCGGATTGGGTCACCTGGTGGAGTCCCTGTTCGGGCGCCAAACTGAAGGAAGTAACCCACTAGGGTCACCTGGGTCACTCTTGACCTCCTCTTGCCTTCCGAGAATGAAAAGTCGATGATGCAGTAGAGAATGCAAGCAAAATAGTTTATTCACAAATATACTGCAGTGGAGTCCAGTCTGAACAGCCTCCTATGATGGCTGACGCGGGACTGACTCTAACAAGCATAAAGTTACATTATGTAGGTTGCGGAGCCCACAAAGACCCGCCTATTATGGAAAAGTACTGGTAGCTGTCGTAATACAATGGGGGCACAGAACATAGTCTCGATTCCGCAGCCTGGTACAAGCGTTCTACTATCCAAGGTTGTCTGGCCTATCCTCCCTTCTAGACAGGTGGGAGAAGGCCTCTATGTAACAGAAAAGGCATGCGTTAATGAGCAAGTTTTAGCATTGGAGAAACGAAACTTACCAAGGACCATTTCTCGTAAATGAGCAAGTAACAGTTTCGATTATAATAGAAAATGGCGTCTTCGAGAGCTAAAATAGTGGCACAGATGTCAACCTAAGTAACACAACATCTGTATTTACCGATTGCGTCTACACACAATATGCAGATATAATGTATTAGCCATATAAATGCTAACATAATTTTGGATAAAACACAAATAAGATGACAATGTTATGTTTCAGTTCTATCACAGGTAGGTAGCCAGCTCATGCTCTCTGGCCTCACTCCTAAACAGCATGGAGCACCCTCCACACCACAGAGCCATGTGGCAGCCATCTCCCTCCACAGCACCTCCGTACAGGTAGGTAGCCATCTTACTAGGGAGGGGGTTGTTGGGACCGGAGAACAACACTACAACTCCCATAAGGCCCTCTGGCCTCACTCCCAAACAGCATGGAGCACCCTCCCCACCCCAAAGCATTTGGCAGACATCTCCCTCCACAGTACCTTCTTACAGGTAGGTGACCTGCTCATGCTCTCTTGCCTCACCCCAAAACAGCATGGAGCACCCTCCCCACCCCAGAGCCATGTGGCAGCCATCTCCCTCCTCTGCTTCACCTTACAGGTAGGTAGCCTGCTCATGCTCTCTGGCCTCACTCCCAAACAGCATGGAACACCCTCCCCACCCCAGAGCCATGTGGCAGCCATCTCCCTCCACTGTACCTCCTTACAGGTAGGTAGCCAGCTCATGCTCTCTGGCCTCACTCCTAAACAGCATCGAGCACCCTCCCCACCCCAAAGCCATGTGGCAGCCATCTCCCTCCACAGCACCTCTGTACTGAAGGAAGTGACCCGATTAGGGCCACCCGGGTCACTCTCGACCTCCTCTAGCCTTCCAATAATGAAGAGTAAATGACGCAGTAGAGAATGCAAGCAAACTAGTTTATTCACAAGGTACACTGCAGTGGAGTCCAATCTGACCAGCCGCCTATGATGGCTGACGAGGGACTGCCTCTAACAAACGTAAAGTTACATTATGTATGTTGCGGAGCCCACAAAGACCTGCCTACTATGGAAAAACACTGGTAGCTGTCGTAATACAATGGGGGTACAGAACAGAGGTTTCAATTCCGCAGCCTGGCACAAGCTATCTACCGTTCAAGGTCGTCTGGCTTATCCTCCCCACTAGACAAGTGGGAGAAGGCCTCCATGTAATAGAAAAGGCATGCATTAATGAGCAAGATTCAGCTTTGAAGAAACGAAACTTACCAAGGACCATTTCTCGTAAATGATCAAGTAACAGTTTCGATTATAAGACAAAATGGCATCTTCGAGAGGTAAAATTTTGGCACAGATGTCAACCTAACAAACGTAACATCTGCATTTACTAGTTGCATATACATACAGTATGCATATATAATGAATTAGCTATATAATGCTAATATAATATCAGGTAAAATACAAGTGATATGGCAATATTACGTTTCAGTTCTAACAGACACTCCTTTTAGCATTATAAGCTGATACGGGCACCTTTATTCTTGCTATCAGGTAAGGGTCTTTACAATTCTAATAATAAAGAAAAATATAGTCATACAGATAATAACATGTCAAGTAAGAATATATATATGTATATATGCATAGCCAACGTAGAGAAGAAAAATGACACTAAACATTAGCAGTATAAGTGGCATCAGGAATAGTATCTGCAAGAGAAATAGTTGAACCAAAAACCTCTTCATCCATTTGCATGATGGTATCAAGCTCTTTTTGAAGCATTATACTGGCATTAGTATCATGAACTGAAACCCTTTTGGGAGAGAGATAAGTGGCACAATATGAGCAGCATAAGGGAAGACACTGAATCAAAACACAGCAACAAATCAAAAGGACAATGAAATATATCACCTTTTCTAGAATCCAACCCCAACCACCAAATAAAGACCAGCTCCAATTACCGCTCTCCATCCCTCGAACATTTTCCAAAATGTCTAGAATATGTTGTGTAATATTCTTTTCCATATTCGTGATACCGACCACACACTGCTCTCCTATTATTGTGCATGCACCACCGCTCTTGCCTAAAATAAAATCGACCGTATATCTCATTTGTTCAGAGTATATGCACATACTTTCCAACTGGGCGGTGATGCCACGCAAAGCTGCCACTGTAGAATTGGACAGAATCTGCAGTTTACACCCAAAATACTCTCTAGCCTGTTCACCCCTAGCCATAGCAGTGCCACCAAATGTGATAATAGAGGAAAGGATATATCCGAAAGTAATACCGTTACTGTAATTGTTGACTTCCAAATCGGTAACCCCTTCACAAAATTCCTTGGTCAACATTCTTTTTACCCATCTCGTATTTGGCTTACTGTACTTGCAAGGTACCACAAGAGGTAACACCATTCCCAAAGCCACATCCTCTGTGCCGTTGTACATATTCGAATAGGTACCGTTTGATAGGAAATAGAAACCTGGGTGTGCATAAAGCGGACCCTGATAGTCCAGTGGAGCATATATAGTGTTCCTGCCCTCCATACTAGGGTCGTCCTTTCTTCCTAAGCGCAATATATTTTTGTACACTATTGATCCAGAACAATTCAGATACTAATAGGCATCAGTACTATTTATTATTGGACAACACGCAGGATAAATACCTGCCTCTGGAGTGACTGTCAGATCTTGGTAATGCCAACCTGTCAGAGTGATATTTCGTTTATCAATATACAGATTATCACAATACATTTCAGGCATGCAACCTGGGTACCCTGTCCCTCTGGGTTTTCTATAATACAAGCAAGGGCCTGGATATCCCATACCAAATCTGCCTTTTGCCACTACAAAATGGGGAGGACAAACGTATGTATAATTCACCAACGATAATGGGTAAGCAGTCCATAAACCTGTAACAGAGTCAGTGGGATAGCAAGCTGTGTTATCTCCGAAAAACTTCCTGTGCGTATCTAAGAAAACATTACTTTGCATAGCTCTTTTACTACGATCTGAAGAGACAATCCGATGTAAAGCACACGATGGGGTATCGCCAGAACACTCCAGGACCCAAAACATTCCCCCTCCCACCAACAAGAACAGTAATATGAAAACAATACAGAACACCTTCTTTTTGAGCAACCAATCGAAACTGAGCTGCCCCGGTCGTAGGGCAACAAAAGGCTGTTCATCTTCTACAATGGAACGACCAAACAGATACATGTTCACTATAAATTTTACAAATAGAATCACCAGAGAAAGAGATGTCCGGTAATGGAACCAATGATGGAAAGGACACAAAAAAAGGAAAAAAAAAACATTAAAAAAACGTTAAGAAAATCAGGATCCGTTACAAGCCTCCCTGGCAGGCCTCTATTGTTCAATCCTTGGTGGTGCTATTAAGCACTTTACGGTGGAGCCACATTGTTGCAGCCCATCAGCAAATGTTCACTGTTCTCAGGATAGGGCGCTCTCCCTCCTTGGAAGATACCCTCAACTTATCCAGTCCTGCGTCACAGACCGTGCACCAATCTTCTGATCCATAGTCTAATGGGAAAAAGCAGAAACAAGGAGCATTTTCACTAATCTTATCCACAAAGTCCATCCCTGCTACACTCACTTCTCTTTCGGTGCACTATCCTTCCGTCTAGGACGCAAATTATGCAAACACAAGGAGATGATGGACGGAGCGCTGAAACTTTTCAGACACTCACCCCCAGTCACAGATCTGGGTAGAATCCATCATCATTTTTAGCTCACTTTGCCACCTCAGTTCAGACCCAGCCATATGCAAATCAGTATTGACCCTGTGCCTCATGGGAACAGTCCAGCCTGAACTGCCAAGCCAGGTCTTCCCTGAACCGGAAACAAGCATCCAGGGACCGGTTTCTGGGTAACACCCTTCATCAGCCAGGCTAGCTTGAATCCAGTGGCAAAGTGAGCAAGGGACCCACGTCTGGGCATACCCTGCCAACTTAGGGCGAACAAAGCATACACAAGGAGATGATGGACGGAGCGCTGAAACTTTTCAGACACTCACCCCCAGTCACAGATCTGGGTTGAATCCATCATCATTCTTTAGCTCACTTCGCCACCTCAGTTCAGACCCAGCCATATGCAAATCAGTCTTGACCCTGTGCCTCATGGGAACAGTCCAGCCTGAACTGCCAAGCCAGGTCTTCCCTGAACCGGAAACAAGCATCCTGGGACCAGTTTCTGGGTAACACCCTTCATCAGCCAGGCTAGCTTGAATCCAGTGGCAAAGTGAGCAAGGGACCCACGTCTGGGCATACCCTGCCAACTTAGGATGAACAAAGCAAACACAAGGAGATGATTATACCTTTCTACTCCAGGTACTGTCTCATCACAGAGAAGAATCTGAAATTCAAGGGGTGTTGGAGACTGAGGCTTAGGCTCCTGTAGATCAGATGAAGGAGAAGCCTCGGCAGCCCTGATTTCTGGGGGAACTGCCGCTTTCAGAACTGCCCCGCTCTCTTCCTCCATCTGCGCCCAAGTCAGCTGGGCGTAGGTGAAGGAAGTAACCCGATAAGGGCCACCTGGGTCACTTACGACCACCTCATAGCCTTCCAAACAAGTGAAGAGTCGGTCAGACAGCAGAGAATACAAACAATCATTTATTAGTAAAATACACTGCAGCGGAGCCCAATCTGACCAGCACCCGGAGATGGCTGTTGAGGGGACTGGTTCCCCAACACTTAGGAACGCATAATCATTCTTCTGACAACCCCAACCACGTCCCCAGTGGAAAGTTACCGGCTTGAGCCGTACATGAACAAAGAAGGCACAGAGGGATGGGCTGCCACCTGCGCGGTGGGTACACACTATCACTATCTCAAGGTTGCCTTGCGGAGCTCGGCTCCTCATAACGTGGGAGCAGGGCTACGAAGAAGGATAGGCATGCAGAGGCAGATTGGCCTATTCATTAGTGAGTCGGAATCCAACCTTGAACACAAGAGAAAAAAATAGCTGAACACAGTCTTTTGTTGAGGCAAGAAATACAGATAGAGGGGCTTGAATCAGTCACCACCTAACATGGCCTACGAACTACAAAATGGAGCCGCAAATGCTAACTTAAGCTCATATTATAAGGATAGCTCGGTGGGGTACATTGTAAGAGTAGCGGCTACTGTTAATAATAGCCTTCTAAATGCTAACATAACCTAATGTAAAATAAGTCCATGTGAGTACATAAAGTGCCAAATTCTAACAGACCCTCCTTTTAGCATATAGATGGCTAACTTTATTAGTGCTATCAGGTAAGGGTCTTTACAATTCTAAACAGGAAAGCATAATCATAATCTGCATTCTCTCATTCACTAATAGAGCTAGGTAATCATGTAACTTCGAAACATATTCAATATTCAAAAATGTCCTCGTCAATGTTCATCATATCCTGGACATCTTGCATCATCATAAGCGTGACTTTAGCATCAGGTCCCGTTATTTTGGGTGTAGATGTCAGCTTACTAACACAGTAAGAGCAACAGGCTGGAAGACAGTTAATACACAGGCTGCACGAAACGATGATACCTGTGATGACCACCAAGGAAAGAAGTATTTTCCAACCCCAAGTAGTTATCAAATCCCAGAACCACCCAGATAAGGACCAGGTCCCATTTTCTTGGTGAATATCAGAAGCAAACCTGTGTAATTTCTGTATGGCTGCATAAACATTCGGGGCGTGGTCCGGTATGTACATACAACAACTACTGCCGATGACGCGGCCAGGCCCCACCCCTATCAGCAAGTATGACGTCTAGCACCATCCGGTTTTGAAGGGCAACAAGTCTGGTAGCCTGAAGCTCGGCTGTAATATTGGTTAGAATTCCTGCAGTGGTATTAATAACCCCTTCCACTACTCTGGTGAGGCGACAAATACTACGACTGTTGTACATGGGACCCCAGAAAGGCAAAATACCCTTCATTGCATCAGTGAATTGCTGCAGGGTAGTGTCTGTTGGATCTATATCTTCAGCATCAATAACTCTTTTCACCCGGGGCAGGTGTACATCCCTGCGTTGTAACCTATGGTCTTTGTGATAATTGGATGGTGCAATATATACGGCTGGCAGCAGGAAAGAGACATAACATATACCGGACCAGCCCCTGGGGAGCCATATATATGCTTGAGACCCACAGACAAAATACAAGTTATGGGGCAGGAGTAAGGGTGGACTACTAGTTGTATTCAAGGGGTATGTGTAGTTGCAATTACTTTTCCCCACTGGGACTTTTCCAAAACCCTGAACACAGAAATTGGCTGTAATATTTACTACCGGTACAGGCATTGCTTTATCTTTGGTAATATTACATGAATGGAAAGATTTAAAATACTCAGTGACATTAAATCCCTCAGAATCCATCATCTCGTTCTGGAGCCAAGTGGCATTTTTCTTGCGTTCATAGACATTCATGCAAGCATCGGGGTGTAAAGTATCCTGCTCCCCTCCTTCTCCCGGAGTAAATCCTTGGTGTTCTACTATATATTCCAACACTGTCTCATAGTCAGATTGGGTAATATTCATAGCATCAGCATGATAATGGATATACACCATTGAAAGCAACTGGAACCATGACTCACAGCTACTCAAATATGACATGGGTAATGACACCAATAAATTGTTTTTATGCATGACAGAAGGAAGTAACCCACACACCCAGCAATCAGTAAAATTGGACGTCTGATGTGCTTGATGGAGCATCTGAAGAAAAACATTATCCACATATGTCTGTCTGTGCCTCTCTTTGTGCAGGGCCAAAGTAACAAAGATATGTTCAGGGGGGACAGGAGTTGTTCCCAGCAGGGTGTGCACAGGATGCTTTTCTTCCAAGTACCACACCACCCCAAATACTGTTATTAATACTACAAAAACAAATACTACTGCTACTATCCTACTCTTAGTGGACCAACTAGACCAACCAGGACTACTCTGCTCTACCAGAGGGGCCGCTAAGGGCTGCTCTTCTTCCATAATGGGACGACCAAAGGGGTACATTGATGAGGAATAATTCGCAACTGCCAGAGGAAATCCGTATACTGGAGCCAACAATGATATAATAAGCAAAAAAAAGGCAGCACAAGTCACCCAGTGTCCGTCATAGCCTCACTGGTAGACTCCTATTGTTCATCTACGATGTGCACTCGTCGGTGGAGCTGCGCGATCGCAGCCCTTGCTGAAAAATGCGTCCTCTTCTTTCAGGATAGGGAAAACACCCTCAACTGATCCTGTCCAGTGTCTAGGGCAGTGCACCACTCTTCTTCTGACCCTATTGCTATCACCGGCACCTTAGACAGGGTACCTGCACCCTATTCTTCATCCATGAAGTCCATCCCTATTCTTCTGACTTTCCCTTCGGTGCACTGTCCTTCCGTCAGGGACGCAAATTGTATCGAGTTACTCCAGGCACAGTATTGTCACGGAAAAGAATCTGAAACTCAGGGGCAGAAGGAGACTGAGACTCAATTGTTGGAGAGCTAGACGAGGGTTGCTCTTGGGAAGCTCTGATCTCTGGAGGTATAGCTTCCTGCAAAACTGTGTCGCTCTCCTCTTCCGTCTGCGCCCAACTCACTCGGGCATCAGAGAAGGGAGCGAAATGGGGCACGCATTCTGTCTCGTGGTCTCCTATGCCTTCACGCACCCAACAGTCATAGGGAAGTGGGAGGGGGATCCTGCGGGTATGCGAAGCATGGATCCAGTGCTTCCTTCCGTCTACTTTCACTGCCGTCCGGGTGGCGAGGAGGACCTGGAAGGGTCCTTTACAGCGAGGCTCCATACAACTCTTCCTCTGGAAGTTGCGGACTAGTATGAAATCACCAGGCTGCAGCTGATGCCCAGGCCCCTCCGGTACTGGCCATAGTGTCTCCTGAACCTGTTGATGGATAGAACGTAAGTCTTTAGTCAACTCATAAAGGTAATCCACAAGTAAGGGGTATTCTATCTCGGAGAAACATCGGGGGTGTGGAACGCCCCATACATTCGCAGGGCGGCCAAAAACCACCTCGTATGGGGACAACCCTGTTCTAGAATGGTCTGTCGCTCTGGTGGATAACAAAGCTAAGGGTAGAGCATCTGGCCACTGCAATCCTGTGCTTTCCTTTATTTTTGCTAATTTCAGTTTGAGAGTACCATTGTACTTCTCAACCAAACCTGCTGACTGGGGGTGAATTGCTGCATTGACCTCTTGTTTAATGTGTAGACCAACGCGCACCAGTTGGATGACCTTTGAATTGAAGTGACTTCCGTTGTCACTCCAGATCAAACGTGGCAAACCAAACTGTGGGAAGAACTCCTTCAAGAGTGCCTTCGCCGTCGCCAATGCTGTATTCTCTTTGGTGGGGTAGGCTTCGATCCATTTACTGAACGCACAAACCACCACCAATACATACTTCAAATTGTTCACTCGTTCCATTTCGATGAAATCCATCTGCAGGACCTCGAAAGGGAAGGAAGGTGGTGCAAAATTACCAGTGGGGGTAGGGGTGCCCTTTCCAGGATTGTGTATCATACAGATCATACAATTTTTCACCAAATGAGTGGCCACCTTGGGGATATTATCATTCCGCCATACGGGATCCAACACCTTACATATTCCCTTTCCGCTAATGTGGGCTGGGCCATGTGCCATAGTGACAACAGGAAGTACATATGCATTTGGCAACATCCATCTTTGTTTTCCTGAGAGATCTGTCCAACACCCATCCTCATCTAGATGCCCCGTACTCTCCTGCCATATTGCCAATTCATCCATTGTCGCCTCACCCTGTATTTCCTTAACATTGTCTAGTGTGTCCTCAAACATCCCATTTTCTGGCACCCATCTAGCCGGACCTGCTACAAACATCTTTTTCATCTTTGATCTAGCTGTCTCTTTTGCTGTCTGGTCTGCAAACGCATTTCCTCTCCCAACATCATCAGTAATCGCCTTATGTGCACTACACTTCACTATTGCTACTCTTTTTGGAAGTGTCAGAGCCGACAAGAGTCTATGTATCAGTGGGCCATTCTGTATTCGTAAACCATGTGAAGTCAAGAACCCTCTCTCCGCCCAGAGGCACCCAAAGTTATGAGCGACCCCAAAAGCATACTGGCTGTCAGTATAAATATTGACAACCAGTCCTTCACTTAACTCACAAGCCTGGAGAAGGGCAATAAGCTCTGCAGCCTGGGCCGACTGATATGGGACACATGATGTTTCAACAACTGTACGCAGCGTTGTTATCGCATACGCTGTAGTGGTGGTGCCAGCCGGTAACTTAAAACAAGAGCCATCGACATATAGTTAACCTTGTGGGTCAGATAGAGGAACATCAGTCAAGTCTACCCGTCCCTTCGTCTCTTCCTCCGTACGATATACACATTCTTGTACATCGGCATCTCCATTTCCCAAAGGGAGGGGTAGTAACGTGGCTGGATTGAGAGTGGCACATCTTTTGATGGTAATGTGCGGAGCAAATAACGTTAGTTCATAGCCAGTCATACGTGCACTAGTAAGGTGCTGTGTCTTTGTTTTGTTTAAAAGCGTATCCACAGCATGAGGTACCATAACTGTGAGATCAGTATCAAGAACGAGGCCCGCCGATTGTCTGATAGAGACTGCCACAGCTGCAGTGGCTCTTAAACAGCTCGGGAGGGCTCTGGCGACGTTATCCAGGATATCAGAAAAGTAAGCGCAAGGCCTTTGCTCACCACCAAAGGCCTGTGTTAAGACAGAAAGTGCGCAGCCAGCCGTCTCATGTACATAGATCACAAACGGTTTTTGGTAATCAGGTGTACCAAGCACAGGAGCAGAGCAAAGCGCAACCTTCAATTGCTCAAAAGCTTGTTGGCATGCAGGTGTCCAAGGAAGTGGTTCGTGCACATCTTTGGTGGTTAATTGGAGTAGGGGTTTTGTTAGTAGGGAGTAATTAGGAATCCAGTGACCGCAGTATGAAGTAATACCAATAAACACACGCACATCACGTTGGATTTTAAGGACAGGCATGTTAGTTATAGCAGCAATGCGCTCAGGCGTCAGTCTACGACCCTCCTTCGACAGTAGGTGACTTAAATAGGTAACCTCCTGTCGACAATATTGAAATTTGGAAAGGGACACTTTATGGCCATGGTGTGCCAAATGCAACAATAATTTAACAGTAGCGTCTTTGCAGCCGTCCTCAGTGTCAGAGGCCACTAAGAGGTCGTCGACGTACTGCAATAAGACATTACCAGAGGAGAGTGTCAATGAATCCATTTGTCCTTTCAGAGCTTGACTATAACTACTAGGGCTTTCAGTATAGCCCTGAGGAGCACGACAGAATTGAAAGCTCCTGCCAGCTATGGAAAATCCAAACAGATATCTGCTATCTGGATGTATTGGAATGCAAAAAAAAGCATTTTTCAAATCAATCACGGAGAAGAATTTCGCTGAGGGAGGAATCATCGTTAACAATGTAGTGATGTCAGGAACCACAGGATATTGAGGGATCACAATGTTGTTTATCGCGCGCAGATCAATAACGAAACGGTAAACATCAGGGTGAGCATCAGAGGCCTTGTTAAGAATGGGAAGAATAGGGCTATTGCAGACACTCGCTACTGTTTTTTCATCCACCCCTGTCCTTATTAAGTCCTTAATTATTTGCAGAAGGGCTTTCTCCCCTGCCTGTGGTATCTTATACTGGGGAATACGCGATAATACAGCATTATCTTTGATCTTGATAGAAACCGGTGGATTCCGTAACAACCCCACATCCGTATCCCCTGTAGCCCATAAAGTACGTGGCACATCCTTGAACTCGGCAGGGAGGGGGGTATCTTTAGTAAAACACTGTTTTGTACTAACCACCTTCGGGCCAATAGTCATGTAAACACCATCTGGCGAACAGAATATGGTTGCATGTAACTTCTTCAACAAATCTAATCCATCAAATTCTCCCCACAATTTGTGGTCAGTAAAATGGGGTGTCGACCGTAAAAGGGCCAATAGTCAAAGCAAGGGGCTTGGAAATGGGGCTCACAACCGGCACACCTGAGAAACCTACCGCAACATTATTTTGGCCAGACAGAGCTGCCCCTGGGACCAGAGAACGAGAAACAGAGCTATTAATAGCACCCGTATCAATTTGGAATGTCTTGGCCGTGCCATGTATGTCCGCGGTGACATAAGGTCCACGCTGATCTACAGGCACTGAAACTGGTCCCTCACCCTGTCCCTGGCAATCCTAGCTGTAGGACATTCCTGTCACCTCGTCCATGTCATAATCATCATGATAATATTGTCCTCCTCGAGCATCATCAAAATAGTTCTTATTCTGAGGACCAAATGGCGAATCCTGCTTTAGTGTTTCATCACGGCTATCTCCATTATGACCACGTCCTCTATAACCCCGACCTCGTGGGGCCGCAACTTTGTGTAACAATTCCGGACACTCACTTCTCTAATGCCCCTCCTTTTTACAATACGCACATTGGTTCAGTCCAACAGGTGCACCCTCGGTGCTATTCCTATTTGTCCGAGGCAACTGCTCGACCGATCCCGAACCACCTCTCCCCCTGCCATTGCCCCTCGTCGCTTGCTGCATCAACCCTTTCGTCTTTAGATCCTAAGTCTTTTTCTCCGCTTTCTCCTTCTCCTCATTCTCTCTGTGCTCATAATATTGTGCCATACTCAATATTACAGATGGGGAGGAAGTTGTCCAAGTACTCTCCGAAGCCTGTAGCTGAGTCGCGATCTCGAGAAGCAGGTTCGTAACAAATCTATTAACAAACAATCGGACACCACCCTCCACCGACAAATCTTGGCCGCTAAAATCCAAGAACACACCTTCAAACCTAGTAAAGAAATCAGACACACTTTCATCCTTCTTCTGACGACATGCTGCTAACTTGTCCCAATCTACTCGTCTAGGTAGAATAAGGGAGGGCATATAAGTAATGATACGACCCGGCAAAGCTAATTTTTCTGCCCTCGGCTTCTCACCGGGCTTTCGGTCCTTATCTCGTTCCATGTCCCCCCTAACTCTACGGCATGGTCCTGCATGTGCACCTGCCTCCATATATCCACTGGTACCAATAATCTGAAAAACAGCTCGATATCAGCTAGTGTCATTACCGTAGAGGAAGCTGCCTCCGTCAATTCCTTGTAATACGCAGTTGGATTCTTCCTAGGGTCTGGCAACTGGCTTTTAAGAGATAGTACCTCACTCCTCTTCCAAGGAGTGTAGATCCACTGTTCCTGGAAATGAGCCTCCACCCTTTGGTGAATCACAACGTTCGCTGCATTACACTGCTCTGGGATCTCGGGATGGTAAATGGGAAGTACGTCCCTCATAGGGAACTGCGCACCCAAAGTTGGGGTCTTCTGATGCAATCTACTACGATAACCAATCAAGGTCGCAACATTACTAAAAACGTCATTGGGGGCCAAATCAGTAACGTACACCCAATCCCGAATATCATATATGATCTGTGGTGCAACACCTTTGAAACACTGTTCCCACAATCCTATTAGTGTAGCCGACATGTACTCCAGAGCATGTTGCTGCACAAATGGCTCATAATCTTTCATCACACTCCACACATCTTCCACACTGTAAATCGGGTTCCGGGCCCACTGCACAGCCTGGTCAGCCACCATTCTTTTCTCCTCATTTCCAAAATCGGATCTCATCATTGCCCTCCCCATTCTCTCTCGCGCTGCTGCCCAATTTCCCTGAACCTCTCCACGCCCAGGCGTCCCAACACTCAACAGCACAGGAGTCGACACATTTGAGGGAGACAGAACAGATGAAGAAGCAGGTATCAACGTTAACAACGACTGCAAAGAAGGGGTGAGAGAAGGGGAGACAACTGGGCTAGGGGCATCAGGTCGAACAGGAGAACTAGCGACCCCCGCTCCTGCAGCAGACAGAGAGGAAGCAGGCGGGGCCGAGGCCGAAGCGGTCGAGCCAGCGACAGGAAGACCAGCAGTTGCAAGTGCAGGGTCCAAAGGCTGAGACGCCGGAACAGCAGGGTACACCCTCTGCGGGGCATAAGGAGGTGGGAGTCGGGTATCTAATAGCTCCTCCACAAAAACATCACCTTCTTCCCGAGCAACATAACATTTATCACTCTGTAAACGAAACTTCCTATCTGCACATTCTATACCCTTCTCTGTTTTCTCTCTATCATAAGCCATGGCTTTCTGCGTCACTGTCTGCACCTTGCCCCTTCGGGCCTCCTTCTCTGCTCTCATACGTCGCTGCTTTGCTTCCTTCTGCCAAACCTGAAGATTGTCAAACATCGACTGTCTACTTCGTTTAGCAAATAATTTATCCTGCAGGAAATTCAATTTTCGTTCGTCGAATGTACCCGTAAGTGGCCACTGCAACTCGGCTTTGTCCCTCGTATACTTATGCCACAGCGTGCTAAACATAATAGGGCCAATACCATGCTTGACGTTTACGTCGAAATTTGTGGTACCTTCTGGAGGCGCAGGCTGCCTCTTCTCCAATCGGGCTTCAGTAGAGCAACACCGGCATCCAAAACACCCCAATTTACTCAGACAAGGCATCTTAACATAAGACGCATTCACTGTCTACATCAACAAATATAATACCAGAACAACACAAATCAAGATGGTCCGAAAACCGTACCAGGCAGTCCGCAGACTGCACCAGACAGTCCGAACACTGTACCAAGACAAGAGGATAGGCTCTCGCCCCAGGCCTTTTCAAGAGTAGACCGAATTCCCAAGTGGCCTGGCAGAGCGTTTGCAAACACTCTGTACCTCAAGGGTCCGCAGACCCACCAAGTTCGAACAAACTAGAATTCAAGAATTCAAAATGGCGCCATATTCATCACACGACAAGATAAACTCACCTGGTGCACACAGGTCAAGTAAAGTTATTCTCCACTGCTGACTCTTCGGACCAAACGGTCAAATCCAAGGGTTTCGCCTTCTCAGGACCCCAGCCCGGGTGTCCGGTAGACGAGGAGCCACCCGATCAGACAGGCAGGCAGCTGCGAGTGCAAAGCTCTATCATGCAGGGTACCCTAATCCGACCAGACGTAACCCCGTCCCCCTTACATCCGATTACGGGCGAGGATGGGACACCGATGGAGGAGTCCCTGTTCGGGCGCCAACTGAAGGAAGTGACCCGATAAGGGCCAGCCGGGTCACTTACGACCACCTCATAGCCTTCCAAACAAGTGAAGAGTCGGTCAGACAGCAGAGAATACAAACAATCATTTATTAGTAAAATACACTGCAGCGGAGCCCAATCTGACCAGCACCCGGAGATGGCTGTCGAGGGGACTGGTTCCCCAACACTTAGGAACGCATAATCATTCTTCTGACAACCCCCAACCACGCCCCCAGTGGAAAGTTACCGGCTTGAGCCGTACATGAACAAAAAAGGCACAGAGGGATGGGCTGCCACCTGCGCGGTGGGTACACACTATCACTATCTCAAGGTTGCCTTGCGGAGCTCGGCTCCTCCTAACGTGGGAGCAGGGCTACAAAGAAGGATAGGCATGCAGAGGCAGAATGGCCTATTCATTAGTGAGTCGGAATCCAACCTTGAACACTAGAGAAAAAAATAGCTGAACAGTCTTTTGCTGAGGCAAGAAATACAGATAGAGGGGCTTGAATCAGTCACCACCTATCATGGCCTACGAACTACAAAACGGAGCCGCAAATGCTAACTTAAGCTCATATTATAAGGATAGCTCGGTGGGGTACATTCTAAGAGTAGCGGCTACTGTTAATAATAGCCTTCTAAATGCTAACATAACATAACGTAAAATAAGTCCATTTGAGTACATAAAGTGCCAAATTCTAACATCGGAAAAGGGGACAAAACGTGAAACCTTCTCCTTTTCGTGGTCCCCTATCCCCTCTTGGACCCAACGGTCATAGGGGAGGGGAAGCGGCACTCACCGGCAATGAGAGGTGTGGATCCAATGCTTCCGGCCGTCCACTCTCCCTGCCGTCCTTGTCGTGATAAGGACCAGATAAGGTCATTTCCATCTGGGTTCCAAACTGTCTCGTCTCTGGAAATTTTTCACAAGTATATAATCCCCAGGCTGTATGGTATGCCCGGGCCCTTCTGGTGCTGGAGGCAAAGCTTCATTTATCTGTTGATGAATAGAATGTAAACTTTTGTAAGATCATATAAATAATCGACTAACAGAGGATAATCAATTTCAGAAAACCTTTTCGGTCTAGGGACGCCCCACACATTTGCGGGACGGCCAAAGACCACCTCATATGGTGATAATCCAGTTCTAGAATGGGCTGTCATTCTGGTGGACAATAGAGCAAGGGGTAATGCATCTGGCCATTGCAACCCAGTACTTTCCTTAATCTAAGCCAATTTTAGCTTGAGAGTACCATTGTACTTCTCAACTAAGCCTGCTGACTGAGGATGATTTGCTGCATGGAATTTCTGCTTGATGTGCAGACCATCGCACACCAATTGGATCACCTTTGCATTAAAGTGACTTCCATTGTCACTCCAAAACAAACGGGGCAAACCGTAGCGCAGGAAGAACGCCTTAATAAGAGCCTTCGCCGTCACCATGGCTGTGTTTTCTTTCGTTGGGTAAGCCTCAATCCATTTGCTAAACGCACAAACAACCACTAGCACATATTTCAAATTATTAACTCGTGGCATCTCGATGTAATCCATCTGGAGTACCTCGAAAGGGAGAGAAGGTGGTGCAAAATTACCAGAAGGTGTAGGGGTACCTTTTCCAGGATTGTGCTTCATACAAATCATACAGTGTTTCACTAGGTGCGCAGCAACCTTTGGGATATTATCATTTTGCCACACAGGATCCAATAACCTACAAATTCCCTTAGCGCTAATATGAGCCGGACCATGTGCCATTGTAACTACAGGAAATACATATGCATCAGGCAACATCCATCTCTGCTTCTTGGATTTGTCAGTCCAACACCCTTCATCGTCTAAACGCCCAGAACTTTCCTGCCACACTACCAACTCCTCTATGGTTACCTCACTCTGTATTTCCCTAACACTCTCTAATGAATTTTCATGGTAACATCTAGTACACATCTAGCAGG
Source organism: Calotriton arnoldi (assembly GCA_963921515.1). Taxonomy (NCBI): domain Eukaryota; kingdom Metazoa; phylum Chordata; class Amphibia; order Caudata; family Salamandridae; genus Calotriton; species Calotriton arnoldi. The sequence goes on along the minus strand of CAWUFW010003710.1, from coordinate 1,573,076 downwards.
TCCTGCCACAAACATTTTCGTCATTTTTGACCTGGCTGTCTCTTTTGCTGTCTGATCTGCAAAAGCGTTTCCCCTCCCACATCATCAGTGATTGCTTTATGGGCACTACACTTCACTATTGCCAATTGTTTAGGAAGGGTCAAGGCTTTCAGGAGCCTTTCTATCAGCGGACCGTTTTGAATCTTCGTGCCATGTGAGGTCAAGAATCCTCTCTCTGCCCAGAGGCGTCCAAAATTATGGGCCACCCGAAGGCATACTGGCTGTCAGTATAAATATTGACAGTCAGTCCTTCACTCAATTCACATGCTTGCAAAAGGGCTATCAACTCCGCAGCTTGCGCAGATTGGTAGGCAATCCGTAATGTCTCAACTACAGTGCGCAACGTGGTAATAGCATACGCTGCTGTAGTTGTGCCATCTGACAATTTGAAACAAGAACCATCGACATATAGTTCCCCTTGCGGATCAGATAAGGGAACATCAGTCAAGTCTACCCGTCCCTTCATCTCTTCTTCCGTCCGGAATAGACAATCATGGACATCTGTGTCCTCATTTTCCGAAGGGAGGGGTAGTAACGTGGCTGGGTTCAGAATGGCACATCTTTTGATAGTAATATGAGGTGCAAATAGTGTTAATTCATAACCAGTCAGACGAGCACTAGTGAGGTGCTGCGTCTTTGTTTTGTTCAAAAGTACATCCACAGCATGGGGAACCATCACTGTGAGATCATGATTAAGGACGAGCCCTGCCGATTATCGAATAGAGACCGCCGCAGCCGCGGCGGCTCTTAAACAACTCGGGAGGGCTCTGGCGACAGGGTCAAGCGTAGAAGAAAAATAAGCACACGGCCTCTGCTTACCTCCAAAGGCTTGTGTTAACACCGAAAGCGCACACCCAGCCGTTTCATGTACGTACAACACGAAAGGCTTCTTATAATCAGGCGTACCAAGCACAGGTGCAGAGCAAAGTGCAACTTTTAATTGCTCAAAAGCATGCTGACATTCATGCGTCCAGGGCAAAGGTTCATGCACATCTTTAGTTGTTAGGCGAAGCAAAGGCTGTATTAACAAAGAATAAGTGGGTATCCAGTGACAATACGAGGTGATGCCTATGAAAGCACGCACATCCCTCTGAGTCACAGGGACAGGCATCCTAACAATGGCATCAACTCGTTCAGGTGTTAGCCTCCGACCCTCCTTCGACAGCAGGTGACCTAAATAGGTGACCTGCTGTTGACAATATTGGAATTTGGAAAGGGACACTTTATGTCCTTTGCTCGCCAAATGCTTTAACAATTTTACTGTGGCAACCCGACAACCCTCTTCGGTATCGGAGGCTATCAGAATATCATCTACATACTGCAGTAATACATTACCTGCGGGAAGAGAGAGAGAGTCCAATAGACTTTTCAAAGCCTGGCTATAAATACTGGGACTTTCTGTATACCCCTGAGGAGCTCGACAAAATTGGAAGCTTCTACCAGCCAGAGACAATCCAAACAGATACCTACTGTCTGGCTGGATAGGAATACTAAAGAAAGCATTTTTCAAATCAATCACAGAAAAGAATTTAGCATTGGACGGAATCATCGTCAAGAGGGCAGTAATATCTGGTACCACCGGGAACTGAGGTACTACTATCTTATTAAATTCCCGGAGATCAATCACAAAACGATAAACATCAGGATGTGCATCAGGGGAATCCAAAGGTGCCTTTTTAAGAATAGGGAGAATGGGGCTATTGCATACATTCGCTACTGTCTCCTCAACCACCCCCGACTTAATCGATCCTGTATAATCTGCATCAAAGCCTGCTCCCCTGCTTGGGATATTTTGTACTGGGGAATACGAGGGAGCACAGCATTATCTTTGACCTTTATAGAAACTGGTGGTATCTGCAACAACCCCACATCCGTATCCCCTGTGGCACACAATGAGGACGGGACATCCTCAAATTCAACAGGAAGCGTCACATCCTTTGCCAAACACTGTTTTGCATTAACCACATTAGGCCCAAGAGTTATGTAAACACCATCCGGGGAACAATAAATAGTAGCACGTTACCTTTTCAACAAATCCAATGCTAATAAATTTTCCCCACAATTCGCCGTCAACAAAAAGGGGGAGTCCACAGTGAAAGGACCAACAGTCAAAGCAAGAGGTTTGGAAATGGGGCTCACAACCGGTACGCCTGAAAAACCTACCAAAACATTATTGCGGCCAGACAGGGCTGCCCCGGGGACCAGTGTACGAGAAACAGAGCTATTCATTGCACCTGTATCCACCCAAAATTTCTATGCCGAACCTTGCAAATCTACCATGACATAAGGACCACAGGAATTTGGACTGGCCCCTTTCCCTGTCCCCAGCTGTCCTAACCATAGGACATCCCTGCAGCTTCATCCATATCATAATCATCATGATAGTACTGCCGTCCCCGGGGGTCATCAAAATAGTTCTGATCAGAACGACCTCCCGAGGATGTACCTACTTGAGCCTCATCCCGATCAACCTCATAAAGGCCCCTTCCACCCGAACCCCGCCCTCTAGGTACTGCAAGTTTCTGCAACAAATCTGGACACTCGCTTCGCCAATGTCCCTCCTTTTTGCAATATGCACATTGATTAGGCCCTAGGGGTGCACCACCCCTACCGGCACCCTGTGACCTCTGAGCCGGGCCATTGCCCCGTCCCCTTCCAGACCCTCATGCAACCTGCTGTAGCAACACCCTCATTTTCAAGTCCTTACTCTTCTTTTCCACCTTGTCCTTTTCCTCATTTTCTCGATGCTCATAGTACTGAGCCATACTCAATATCACTGAAGGGGAGGACGTAGTCCAAGTGCTCTCCGAAGCTTGCAACCGAGCCACAATCTCTGGAAGCAAATTTGTGACAAACCTATTAACAAACAAACGAACACCACCTTCGACTGACAAATCCTGTCCACTGAAATCCAAGAACACTCCTTCAAACCGAGTAAAAATATCAGACACACTCTCCTCTTTCTTTTGACGACATGCCGTTAGCTTTTCCCAATCTTCTCGTCTGGGTGGGATAAGCGAATGCATATAAGTGATGATACGACTCGGCAAAGCCAGAATCTCAGCCCTAGGTTTTTCACCGGGCTTTCGCTCCTTATCCCATGCCTTAATTTCATCCCATGAGCCACCCAATTCCACCCTGTGGCCCGGTGTATGGACCTGCCTCCATATGTCCACCGGCACCAACAGCCCTAAAAACATCTCAATATCTGCTAGGGTCATAACTAACAAGGAGGCGGCCTCTGTTAACTCTTTATAATATGCTGTAGGGTTTTTCCTAGGATCCGTTAACTGACTCTTAAGAGCTAGTACCTCACTTCTCTTCCACGGGGTATAAACCCACTGTTCCTGAAAATGAGCCGCTACCCGTTGTTGAACCACATCTCCTCTCTGGTTACGCTGCTCTGGAATCTCAGGGTGAAAAATAGGATGCACCTCCCTCATCAGGAATTGGGATACACTAGTCGGAGTACGGTGATGTAATCTTTCTCGATAACCAAGTAGTGTTCCGACATTACTAAGAACTTCTGCAGGAGCCATATCAGCTGCATATGCACGATCTCGAATATCATAAATAATTTGAGGAGATGTACCTCCAATACACTGTTCCCACAAACCTATCAATGTAGCCGACATATGCTGGAGAGCATGTTGTTGTACAAACGGATCAAAATCTTTCATCACGCTCCATATATCCTCCACATTATAAATCGGACTCCGAGCCCACTGTGCTGCCTGATTTGCACCCATCCTTTTCTCCTCTTCGCCCACATCAGATCGAATCAATACCTGCTCCATTCGCTCCATTGCTGCCGCCCAATTCCCTCCATCTGGCCCTCGCACCGGCATCCCAACACTACACAACACTGCGGGTGAAATGTCTGGGGAGGGCACAAGAGATACAGATGTAGGTGACAATGTCAACAATGGCTGTGTGGTAGGTGTAAGAGAAGGAGGAGGAACATGACCAGAAATAGCAGACACTGCGGGGGTACCTGCATTCACCGCACTCGCAGGCTGCGAAACCGAAGGGGAGACAGATAGGGCTGGAGCCGAAGCTGTTGAATCTGCAGAAAGACCAGAGGAAGACAGAGGAGCAACAGAAGATTGAGACGGCGGGACAACAGGATATATTCTCTGCGGGGCTTAGGGAGGTAGGGGGCGAGTTTCCAGCAGATCCTCCACAAAAGGATCCTTATCCTCTCGAACAACATAAGACTTATTACATTGTAATTGAAACTTCCTATCTGCACATTCAATACCCTTTTCAGTTTGTTCTCTTTCATAAGCTACAGCTTTCTGGACCACTGTCTGCATTGCCTTCTTCCTAGACTCCTTCTCAGCTCATTTACGCCTCTGCTTAGCTTCCTTCTGCCATACTTGCGAAGTATCAAACATCGACTGCCTACTTCTTCTAGCAAATAATTTGTCTTCTAAATAATTCAATTTTTTTTCGTCAAAGGTATCATCCAATGGCCACTGAAGCTCAGTATTGTCCCTCGTATACTTGTGCCATAATGTACGAAACATAATAGGGCCAATACCGTGCTTCACATACATTTCAAAACTCGGAGTGCCTCCTGGAGGCGCAGGCTGCCTTTCCTCCAGCCGATGCTCAGCAGAACAGCATTGGCACCCCAAGCACCACATTTTGCTCCAACAAGGCATCCTAGCATGAGACACATTTACTTATCCACTCAAACAATGCACACATGCACGCAACAAAAACACACACAAACGAAAGAGCTCTCAAAAACAGTCCTCAGACTGCGCCAAGACAAGTCAGTCCTCAGACTGCACCAAGACAAGATAGGCTCTAGCCCCAGGCCTTTTCAAGAATAAACCAAATTCAACAGGTGGCCTGGCAGAACGTTAAAAAACGCTCCATATCACAAGGGTCCGTAGACCCACCAAGTCAATCAAGACGGTGCCGCTTTTACCAAAAATCAAAAGGAACTCACCTGGTGCACACACGTCAAACAAGATTATTCTCCACTGCCGACTCTTCAGACCAAACGGTCAGATCCAAGGTTTTCACCTTTTCAGGACCCCAGCTGAGATGACCACTAGACGAGGAGTCTCTCGATCAGACAGGCGGGGCAGCCGCGAGAACCAAGCCCCTATCATATGGGGATCCCGGATTCGCCCATCCGACCGGACACAACCCCGACCCCACAGCCCGACTACGGGCGGGATGGGTCACCTGGTGGGGTCCCTGTCCGGGCACCAACTGAAGGAAGTGACCCGATTAGTGCCACCCGGGTCACTCTCGACCTCCTCTAGCCTTCCAATAATGAAGAGTCGATGACGTAGAAGAGAATGCAAGCAAACTAGTTTATTCACAAGGTACACTGCAGGGGAGTCCAATCTGACCAGCCGCCTATGATTGCTGACGAGGGACTGCCTCTAACAAACGTAAAGTTACATTATGTATGTTGCGGAGCCCACAAAGACACGCCTACTATGGAAAAACACTGGTAGCTGTCGTAATACAATGGGGGTACAGAACAGAGGTTTCAATTCCGCAGCCTGGCACAAGCTATCTACCGTTCAAGGTCGTCTGGCTTATCCTCCCCACTAGACAGGTGGGAGAAGGCCTCCATGTAATAGAAAAGGCATGCGTTAATGAGCAAGATTCAGCTTTGAAGAAACTAAACTTACCAAGGACCATTTCTCGTAAATGATCAAGTAACAGTTTCGATTATAACACAAAATGGCGTCTTCGAGAGGTAAAATGGTGGCACAGATGTCAACCTAACAAACGTAACATCTGCATTTACTAGTTGCGTATACATACAGTATGCATATATAATGAATTAGAGAGGAGGAGGACAGTGGACGACTGCAAGAAGCGCTGGCATGATACAAAGCGCAAGACCAAGGAGAAACTAGCAGCCAACCTGAAAGCAGCAATGCAGACTGGAGGTGGGAGTCCAGCGCCACAGGAGGAGCTGGATAAGTTGGAGGAGCAGGTTTCCCGAGTCATCAGGGAGGAGACGGTGGTTGGAGTTGCGGGCCAGGACACTGCTGACCGTGACCAGACAGAACAACAACAGGGTGAGTAAGAGCCAGGGACTTGAGGGGACGGGGGCGGATGGGCCCAATGGCACCCGTGCACAATTAAATATCTTGCAGTGTATACACATAATTACTGTGGATCATGTCCTGGATACCCTTGTACATGGTGGCACAGACACATATCACCCTACTCAAACAAAACATTGCAAGACACATATTGGCGGTCACACAGACTGTGAAATGTGCACGGAAAACCAAGCACAATATAGTCCAAGATCACCCTCAGACCACAAAATAAATACCACAGGAAATGGCAAAGTGGCACATTAACTTGAGATGCGGCAGGGTGGCAAAATGGCCCCCTAGCCTCATCACCACGCATATACAAAGTACCTGCATAAGTACGCATCTCTCTCTGACGCAAAATTGATGATGCACTGTGAATTTGACTTATCATGTGCACGAGTAGGCATGCCACCACCAATGTCAGCACACCTGCAACATTGTGCACGTGTGCCTGAGTTGTGTGCAGGAATGTGCATGTGCAAATAGGTGGACTTTACTGCGCATACACAACCTTGCACACAACTCAGACACACGTGCACAATGTTGCAGGTGTGCTGACATTGGTGGTGGCATGCCTACTCGTGCACATGATCAGTCACCTGCACAGTGCATCATCATTTTGGCGTCAGAGAGAGATGTATCCTTGTGCAGACGATTGGTATATGTGTGCTGATGAGGCAAGGGGGAAATCATGACATCCTCACGCATCTCCAGGCAATGTGCACACTTGCCTGTTCATGAGATGCAGTCCTGTGTACACCAAGTGGGGAAGCATCTAGTGAGTCTGCATACCAGACACACATGCAATGTCACAACAAAGTGACCATGTAGACCGCTGGATAAAAGATGCACATCCAAAAATGCACACAAACTGCAGACTTGACTCAAAGTGCGATGGAATTCAATTTGCAGGGGGGGTATGCCTACAACACCACAGTACATGGACAATGCAGATTAGGAATGTGTCACACAATTATGTACTGCATGCCTTGTATGTGTGACATACTCACAGAACCTAAATGTGCCTGTAAAGCATTATGACAACCAAAGTATGACAACAAGCAAGGATAGCAAAGTTGCAACAATTAAAGAGAAACTCAGAAATGTCACCCTCAACCCTTAGGTCAAATTGCATTCCTCCACCCCCAAGTCTACACATCTGCCATACAGAAAACAGCATTCCACATCAAGATTCTTTGCAAAATGAAGGTGCACCAGCATAGAAGTCCACAAGGATCCAAACGAATCCAAACTAGTCTTCTTTATTGAATATCAAAATTATTTAAAATGGCAATCAGCCAACGCGTTTCGTTCCAGAATGGAACTTCATCAGGGCTTAAACGAATACAAAATCGTTGTTGTCAAATGTGCAACCAAAGTCAGAATAACATTTCCATTATCTAATGGGGCACACAGCCAGTCTTCCTCAAAGATTGTGACCAATATGTGTGAGAAAGTGGCATCTTTCTTACATGGTATGCCCCCACTTTTTGCTGAATGGCTGATGTACTTTGACTGAGTGTGCCCTGGGCTCCTGCCAACCAGGTACCCAGGGCCTGTGTTCCTTCCCTAAAATTGCATTGATACCTACACCCAATTGACATCCCTGGCCACAGGTCAGCCCCTGGTAAATGGTACCATGGGTACCCAGGGCACTGTGACCAGGGAAGGCCCCTAAGGGCTGCAGCACTTGTTGTGCCACCCTTAGGGACCCTGCACCTTTACACACACACACTGCCTTTGCAGGCTGCGTGTCTTGGTGCAGAACAAAAGTGAAGAGTCGACATGGCTCACATCCCTGTGTGCCATGCCTACAAGCCACTGCCCTGGCCTAGGTCAGCCACCCCTCTAGCTGGGTGCACTATGCCAGTGGTGAGGGCATAGAGGCATGAGCCCTGTGCCCCTACAGTGCCCAAGTCCATTCTTGGGCATTGTAAGTGCAGTGCTGCCATTAAGAGTATATGGTGCTGGGAGTCTGTCATTACGAACTCCACAGCACCATAATGGCCCCACTGAAGACTAAGAAGTTTGGTATCAAACTTCTCAGCACATTAAACCCCCACTGATGCCAGTGTGGGATTTAAGGTAAACGCACTCCAGAGGGCATCTTAGAGATGCCCCCTGAAACCAACCCGACCTCCAGTGTCCGGACTGAGTGGCTGCCCAGGCTGCCACCACCAGACATGTTTCTGGACCCCTGGGTCGAGAGCCTCTGCTCTCAGGGGCCTGAAACAATGCACATCCTGGGACAAGGTGCCAAAGCCTCCTCCCCCAGGATGGGCAGGGGGAGCTTCAAAGGCCTGCCGCCTTTGGAGTTTCCCCAGACCATTTGCTGCTTCCAGCAAACTGGTCCCCACTGGTTCTACCCCCACTCCTGGCGGGAGAACCGGCGGGAAAACCAGAGGCAGGAAATGGGTTGTGCCCACCTCTGCCAACTCCACCCCTAAGGTGGGGGAGGCGAGGTGAAGCACAAACTCGAGTCCCCGCCATCTTGAGGATGGGGGACCTGGCCAACCAGGGACAGGCTCCTGCCCCCTCCCACTGGAGAGGAACAGAATAGGGGTGTACCCACCCCAGGGAAGGGACCCATTGGTCCCTGCCCTTACCTACCTGTAACCACCCCTAAATTTAGTATTTAGGGGCTCCCTGAACCTTCCTTCCGGAGTTCCCAAATCCGAAAACAAGAAGAGAAGACAAAGCAAGAAGACCAGCCGTGCAGCTGCTAAAAAGGAGGCGACAACAACTGACTTGGCCCCAGCCCTACCGGCCTGTCGACCTCTGAACCTGCTCCTGCGGAATCCCGGCCTCAGCAACCTCACAAACCCCGGAGGACCTGACTTCTGTGCTACAGCCTTCGACCCAGGGACTCCCACGAGCAGTGGTACTGCTCAAAAGAAAACCTACCAAAGACCCGGCCCTGGCACGGAGCCGCGAAACCTGCACACTCTGCACCCGCCGAGTCCAGCCTGTGCCTGAGTGACCAAAGACCTCGAGGACGTCCCCCGGCGATTCTGACCTGGAATCCAGTGGCCAAGGACCCTCCTCGACGACCCAGACGACGCCTGCAGCCTCAGGACAAGGGACCCCTCCAACCGCGACCAGCAGGGGGTAAGATTTCCCGACCTCAAAAGACACCCCTGCACCCGGCGCCCACGGCCCCCTGTGCCCAACTCCTGGGTGTCTACCTATCCTCCAAGACCCCAACTTACCTCCTGAAGTGTTGGTCGTCCCTGAAGAATCACCGTCCCCGAGCCTGCAGCCTTTCTTCACCTTTCACGACCTCTATTGTTTAACATTGAGCGCCCGACGGCTCAAAGCACCCTGCACCCAGCCGCCCGAGTGCCCCTGGAAGTGCAACCTCTATCCTAACCTACTTCCCTACTTGCCCTGAGCAAGTGACCAGGAGCCCAGCTCCCACAGTCGCGTGGCCTGCTTGCCAGCAGCCACCAACCCGGGGCCCCCCGCCTGCCATAGGATAACATTGGGCCTTCTCACTCTGCACCCGGCCGCCCCTGTGCCGCTGAGGGTGTAAAAACTGTACTTACCTGATCCTGGGGGACCCCTGAGTCTTACCCAGAACCTTAACCCTGCCAGTCAAGTACTTACCCGAAATCCGATAACTCCCTTTTCTTCCATAGGGTTCCATTGACTGGTTTTCTGCGAAATTTCTTCTAAGTGTGGAGTTCTGAAACTTTAGAATATTCACCAAAAATCAACCGAGTCACGAAAACGAAAATACTCACCTAGTATTAGAAGGGGCCTCAGTGCTGGACCCGAGTGCCCAACACTGGCCCTAAAAAGTAATCGCAACGTTACTTACCGCTAACTCACTTTTCTTTCATAGGGATCCATTGACTGGTTTTCTGTGAAATTTCTTCTAAGTGTCGATTTCTGTATTTTACAAATATTCTTTAAAAATCGTACAAACTACAAAAACGTAATTACTTACCTGTTTTAAGTAATGTCCCAGTGCTGAACCTAGGAGTCCAGCACTGGATTACAAAAGTAACGTAAACATACTTTGCTTGCACACTGTATTTCCTTTCATAGGATAACATTGGTAATTTTACCCAGAAAAGTTTCTAAGTGTCAGCTTTTGAAATATAGTAATATTCTTCAAAAATCACTACAATAACCAAAACGCTTTTTCTTACCTGTTTACAGGAAGTGTCCCAGGACTGAATCCAGGATCCAGTCCTGTGGTTAGAAAAGTGCTCTGCAAAGTAATCAATTGTAATTAAGCATAATTTTCCATTGAGCTCAATGTTGCATTGTATTTGACCCTGTGTTGCCTCTTGCACCAACTGTGATAACCACTATCAAAACAGTCTACTGCCTATCTGTAAGGTGAATAACCAAAGCATCTCATACTGAGAAAGTATATTTTGATCCTATTGTTGGTTCTAAAATAAAACAAGCATATATTTTTTTATATACAAACCATTGGCCTAGAGTTCAGTTCTTGAGTGTGTGGCTTCATTTGCTGACTGAGTGTGTACAACAAATGCTTTACACTGTCCTCTGATACTGCCTTACTGCTCGACCAAGCTACCACTTTGGAGAGTAAGGTTATATCTAACTTTAGCCTCTGTCAACCCTCTGGGGACTGTGGACTCTGTACACCCTGAACCTTACTTGGGTACAGTATATACAGAGCCACTTTCCTACATTGGTGGATCAGCGGTGGGATACAAACTTGCATTTGTTGGACTACTTGGTTACCATCTGATCACACGACAGAACTCTTAAATTGCCTTTAGAATTCTGATTTTTTTAATTGGCATTTTTTTACCAAATTACTAAAAGTCTTGTTAGGGCCTTGCTTAAGTCCCTGTAGCATCTTAGAAAATAAAAAGTCACTATAGCCAAGGTTAGAGGTGTTAGAACTTTTTTTTTTTTTAAATGTCTCAAGACAAGAACCCAGCTATTAGTGAAGATAATAATGACATACAGGAACTGGTTGAGGAGCTCGACCTCACCCCTTATCTTCATTTGTCTTTCAAAGAGATAAGGTCCTTATGCAAACTTAAAGATATACCAATGGGCCAGCATCCAACCAAACAAGGGCTCCAGGAGCTCCTGGCTGAGTATGCTAAAGCCCACCCCTCTGAGCATGGTGATGACCCAACAGAGGAGGAAAGGAATGAGGAGGATGGGGATGGTAACCCACCTCCATCACTTCCTAGGGAAGATAGGGTCCCTGCACCCTTAACTCCAAGAATAGACCTCTGGGGACCTAGGGGCCACCTAGGTGGTCCTGGTCCCAGAGAGGACACTGAGGATAGCCTCAGTGAGGAGGACAACTTGTTAGCAAGGTTGGCCAAACGACTGGACCTAGAGACCAGACTCCTGGCTCTAGAGAAGGAAAGACAGGAGATGGGTTTAGCACCCATCAATGGTGGCAGCAATACTAAAAATAAGGATAGGGAGGAAACTTCTGAACCTAAAATCCCCAAAGGGATTGTCCCTAAGTTTGAGGAAGGTGATGACATCACCAAATGGTTCACAGCCTTTGAGAGGGCTTGTGAAATAAGAAGAGTAAAGAAACCTCTGTGGGGGCACTCCTGTGGGAACTGTTCTCTGGTAACTGCAGAGACAGGCTTCTGACCCTCTCTGGGCCAGATGCAGGGTCCTATGACCTCATGAAGAGTACTCTGATTGAGGGATTTGGGCTCACTACTGAGGAGTATAGAATTAGATTCAGGGGGCTCACAAAACCCAGACCCAGTCCTGGATTGACTTCGTGGACTACTCAGTAAAGACACTGGATGGCTGGTTAGCTGGACATAATGTGCATGATTTTTCTGGACTTTACAATTTGTTTATGAAGGAACACATACTAAGTAATTGCACAAATGAAAAGTTGCATCAGCATTTGGTAGACCTAGGTCTAATTTCTCCCCAAGAATTGGGAAAGAAGGCAGACCACTGGGTCAAGACTAGGGTGACAAGGACAACCACTGGGGGTGACCAAAAGAAGGTGGTCACCAAACCCCCCAGGGGAAAGGTGGTGAGAATCCCCAAGATAAAAAGTCTGAGTCTTCCAAAGGGCCCCAAAACCTGTTCAGGGGGTGGGTCCCAAACTACTCCCTATGTGCCTCAACCCTATAGGGGAAGAACTTTGATCCCTTGAAGGCCTGGTGTAATAACTGTAAGAAGTTAGGACACCTCACTGTAGACAAAACTTGCCCCCACAACAAAGCCCCTAAGGCACCCAGTACAGCTACTCCTGGGGCAGCAAGTTTACAGATGGGATCAGAAGTGTACCCTGAGCAAATCTGGGAACACACTGAGGCAAGTCTGGTCTCCCTAGGGGAAGTGGAATTTGCCACTGTAGCTGTGTGGCCACCCAACTTAAAGAAGTATTTGCAATACCCCTGGGTGAATGGAACTAGAGTAGAGGCTCTGAGGGATACAGGTGCCAGTGTCACTATGGTGAGAGACACACTGGTTTCCCCTGAGCAATACTTGATTGGGAAAACTTACCCAGTCACCAATGCTGACAGTGTCACCACTAGTCATCCCATGGCCATGGTGACATTAGGCTGGGGGGGTTACTGGCCTGAAGCAGGTAGTGGTCTCTCCGAAGTTACAAGCTGCATGTCTGCTAGGAAATGATCTGGAAACCTCAGCCTGGGCAGAGGTGGAGCTAAAGGCCCATGCAGCCATGCTGGGCATCCCTGAATTGGTGTGTGTAAAAACAAGAGCACAGAGCAAAAGGCAGGGTGAAGAAATAGTGTTGGAGCCTGAAATGATGGCCCAGCCTACCAAGAGAAAAGGAAAGAAGACTGGCGGACCAGCTTCTACACAGTCACAAGAGCAGGACCCCTCTCCTCAGGGAGAGAACCTGGAAGCCCCAGAGGGAACTGAGCCCCTAGAGCTTGACCCTTACCAGGTTGAACTCTTGGGCCCAGGGGGACCCTCTAGGGAAGAGCTGTGCCAGGGACAGCAAGACTGTCCCACTCTTGAAAGCCTGAGGCAGCAAGCTGTTTCAGAAGCCAAGGGAGATGTCAGTGGTACCCACAGAGTCTATTGGGAAGAGGGATTACTGTACACTGAGGCAAAAGACCCCAACCCTGGAACCACCAGGAGAGTGGTAGTGCCCCAGAAGTACAGGGAGTTCCTCCTAACTTTGGCTCATGACATCCCCCTAGCTGGACATCTGGGCCAAACCAAAACTTGGGAAAGGCTAGTTAGCCACTTTTACTGGCCCCAGATGCACCAAAAGGTGAAGGAGTTTGTCAGCTCCTGTGTTACCTGTCAAGCCAGTGGCAAGACAGGTGGCCATCCAAAGGCCCCCTGATACCACTACCTGTGGTGGGGGTTCCCTTGAAAGGGTAGGTGTGGACATAGTGGGTCCACTGGAACCTCCCACAGCCTCAGGGAACAAATTCATACTGGTGGTAGTGGATCATGCCACTAGGTATCCTGAGGCTATTCCCCTTAGGACTACTACAGCTCCTGCAGTAGCCAAAGCCCTCATTGGTGTCTTCACCAGGGTAGGGTTTCCTAAGGAGGTGGTTTCAGACAGAGGTTCCAACTTCATGTCTGCTTACCTGACCCACATGTGGAAGGAGTGTGGGGTGCAGTACAAGTTTACTACACCCTACCATCCACAAACCAATGGCCTTGTTGAGAGGTTCAACAAGACATTGAAAGGCATGATCATGGGGCTCCCTGAAAAACTCAAAAGGAGATGGGATGTCCTACTACCATGCCTGCTTTTCGCTTACAGAGAAGTGCCACAGAAGGGGTAGGTTTCTCACCCTTTGAACTTCTGTTTGGCCATCCTGTGAGGGGACCACTCTGTCTTGTAAAGGAGGGCTGGGAGAGACCTCTCCAAGAACCCAAACAAGATATAGTGGACTATGTGCTTGGCCTAAGGTCCAGAATGGCTGAGTACATGGAAAAGGCATCCAAGAACCTTGAGGCCAGCCAGGAGCTTCAGAAGCACTGGTATGACCAAAAAGCTGCACTGGTTGAATTCCAACCTGGGCAACAGGTATGGGTTTTGGAGCCAGTGGCACCAAGGGCCCTCCAGGACAGATGGAGTGGCCCTTACCCTATCCTAGAGAAAAGAGTGAGGTCACCTACCTGGTTGACCTGGGCACCAGCAGGACACCCAAAAGGGTTATCCATGTGAACCGCCTAAAACTCTACAATGACAGGGCTGACATCACCATGCTGATGGTGACAGATGAGGAACAGGAAGCTGAGAGTGAACCTCTCCCTGATCTCCTCTCCCACAGCCCAAAAGATGGGTCAGTAGATGGAGTTGTCTTTTCAGACACCCTCACTGCCCAACAGCAGACTGACTGCAAGCAAGTCTTGCAGCAGTATGCTGGGCTCTTTTCCTTGACCCCTGGTCTGACAAACTGGTGTACCCATGATGTGGACACTGGTGACAGTGCACCTGTCAAAAACAAGATCTATCGTCAGTCAGACCAAGTTAAGGAAAGCATCAGAGCTGAAGTCAGCAAGATGCTGGAGCTAGGGGTTATTGAGCCCTCTGAGAGCCCCTGGGCTAGCCCAGTGGTTCTGGTCCCCAAACCTCATCAAAAGGGTGAAAAGAGAGAGATGAGGTTTTGTGTGGACAATAGGGGTCTCAACTCTGTCACCAAGACAGATGCACACCCTATCCCAAGAGCTGATGAACTGATAGACAGATTGGGTGCAGCCAAATACCTGAGTACCTTTGACTTAACTGCAGGGTACTGGCAGATTGGCATGGCCCCAGGAGCCAAACAGAAAACAGCATTCTCCACACCTGATGGGCATTTTCAGTTCACTGTTATGCCCTTTGGTTTAAAGAATGCCCCTGCCACCTTCCAGAGGTTGGTGAATCAAGTCCTTGCTGGGTTGGAGTCCTTTAGTGCAGCTTATCTTGATGATATTGCTGTCTTCAGTTCCACCTGGCAGGATCACCTGGTCCACCTTGGGAAGGTTTTAAAGGCCCTGCAAACTGCAGGCCTAACTATCAAGGCATCCAAATGCCAGATAGGGCAGGGCACTGTGGTGTACTTGGGCCACCTGGTTGGTGGAGGCCAGGTACAACCCTTACAGCCCAAGATCCAGGCTATCCTGGACTGGGTAGCTCCAACAACTCAGACCCAAGTCAGGGCATTCCTTGGCTTGACTGGGTACTACAGGAGGTTTGTGAAGGGATATGGGTCCATTGTGACTCCCCTCACAGAACTCACCTCCAAGAAGATGCCAAAGAAAGTAAACTGGACAGTCTGTTGCCAAAAGGCTTTTGACACTCTGAAAGAAGCAATGTGCTCAGCACCAATTCTAAAAGCACCAGATTATGCCAAGCAGTTCATTGTGCAGACTGATGCCTCTGAGCTAGGGATAGGAGCGGTCCTATCCCAGACCAATGATGAAGGCCAAGACCAACCTGTTGCTTTTATAAGCAGAAGGCTTCTCCCCAGGGAGCAGCGTTGGAGTGCCATTGAGAGGGAGGCCTTTGCTGTGGTCTGGTCCCTGAAGAAGCTGAGGCCCTACCTGTTTGGAACTCACTTCCTAGTTCAAACTGACCACAGACCTCTCAGGTGGCTAATGCAAATGAAAGGAGAAAACCCAAAACTGTTGAGGTGGTCCATCTCCCTACAGGGAATGGACTTTGAAGTGGAACACAGACCTGGCACTGCCCATGCCAATGCAGATGGCCTTTCCAGGTTCTTCCACTTAGACAATGAAGACTCCATAGGGCAAGGTTAGTCTCATCATCTTTCGTTTGGGGGAGTTGTGTGAGAAAGTGCCATCTTTCTTACATGGTATGCCCCCACTTTTTGCTGAATGGCTGATGTACTTTGACTGAGTGTGCCCTGGGCTCCTGCCAACCAGGTACCCAGGGCCTGTGTTCCTTCCCTAAAATTGCATTGATACCTACACCCAATTGACATCCCTGGCCACAGGTCAGCCCCTGGTAAATGGTACCATGGGTACCCAGGGCACTGTGACCAGGGAAGGCCCCTAAGGGCTGCAGCACTTGTTGTGCCACCCTTAGGGACCCTGCACCTTACACACACACACTGCCTTTGCAGGCTGCGTGTCTTGGTGCAGAACAAAAGTGAAGAGTCGACATGGCTCACATCCCTGTGTGCCATGCCTACAAGCCACTGCCCTGGCCTAGGTCAGCCACCCCTCTAGCTGGGTGCACTATGCCAGTGGTGAGGGCATAGAGGCATGAGCCCTGTGCCCCTACAGTGCCCAAGTCCATTCTTGGGCATTGTAAGTGCAGTGCTGCCATTAAGAGTATATGGTGCTGGGAGTCTGTCATTACGAACTCCACAGCACCATAATGGCCCCACTGAAGACTAAGAAGTTTGGTATCAAACTTCTCAGCACATTAAACCCCCACTGATGCCAGTGTGGGATTTAAGGTAAACGCACTCCAGAGGGCATCTTAGAGATGCCCCCTGAAACCAACCCGACCTCCAGTGTCCGGACTGAGTGGCTGCCCAGGCTGCCACCACCAGACATGTTTCTGGACCCCTGGGTCGAGAGCCTCTGCTCTCAGGGGCCTGAAACAATGCACATCCTGGGACGAGGTGCCAAAGCCTCCTCCCCCAGGATGGGCAGGGGAGCTTCAAAGGCCTGCCGCCTTTGGAGTTTCCCAGACCATTTGCTGCTTCCAGCAAACTGGTCCCCACTGGTTCTACCCCCACTCCTGGCGGGAGAACCGGCGGGAAAACCAGAGGCAGGAAATGGGTTGTGCCCACCTCTGCCAACTCCACCCCTAAGGTGGGGGAGGCGAGGTGAAGCACAAACTCGAGTCCAGGCCATCTTGAGGATGGGGGGACCTGGCCAACCAGGGACAGGCTCCTGCCCCCTCCCACTGGAGAGGAACAGAATAGGGGTGTACCCACCCCAGGGAAGGGACCCATTGGTCCCTGCCCTTACCTACCTGTAACCACCCCTAAATTTAGTATTTAGGGGCTCCCTGAACCTTCCTTCCGGAGTTCCCAAATCCAAAAACAAGAAGAGAAGACGAAGCAAGAAGACCAACCGTGCAGCTGCTAAAAAGGAGGCGACAACAACTGACTTGGCCCCAGCCCTACCGGCCTGTCGACCTCTGAACCTGCTCCTGCGGAATCCCGGCCTCAGCAACCTCACAAACCCCGGAGGACCTGACTTCTGTGCTACAGCCTTCGACCCAGGGACTCCCACGAGCAGTGGTACTGCTCAAAAGAAAACCTACCAAAGACCCGGCCCTGGCACGGAGCCGCGAAACCTGCACACTCTGCACCCGCCGAGTCCAGCCTGTGCCTGAGTGACCAAAGACCTCGAGGACGTCCCCCGGCGATTCTGACCTGGAATCCAGTGGCCAAGGACCCTCCTCGACGACCCAGACGACGCCTGCAGCCTCAGGACAAGGGACCCCTCCAACCGCGACCAGCAGGGGGTAAGATTTCCCGACCTCAAAAGACACCCCTGCACCCGGCGCCCACGGCCCCCTGTGCCCAACTCCTGGGTGTCTACCTATCCTCCAAGACCCCAACTTACCTCCTGAAGTGTTGGTCGTCCCTGAAGAATCACCGTCCCCGAGCCTGCAGCCTTTCTTCACCTTTCACGACCTCTATTGTTTAACATTGAGCGCCCGACGGCTCAAAGCACCCTGCACCCAGCCGCCCGAGTGCCCCTGGAAGTGCAACCTCTATCCTAACCTACTTCCCTACTTGCCCTGAGCAAGTGACCAGGAGCCCAGCTCCCACAGTCGCGTGGCCTGCTTGCCAGCAGCCACCAACCCGGGGCCCCCGCCTGCCATAGGATAACATTGGGCCTTCTCACTCTGCACCCGGCCGCCCCTGTGCCGCTGAGGGTGTAAAAACTGTACTTACCTGATCCTGGGGGACCCCTGAGTCTTACCCAGAACCTTAACCCTGCCAGTCAAGTACTTACCCGAAATCCGATAACTCACTTTTCTTCCATAGGGTTCCATTGACTGGTTTTCTGCGAAATTTCTTCTAAGTGTGGAGTTCTGAAACTTTAGAATATTCACCAAAAATCAACCGAGTCACGAAAACGAAAATACTCACCTAGTATTAGAAGGGGCCTCAGTGCTGGACCCGAGTGCCCAACACTGGCCCTAAAAAGTAATCGCAACGTTACTTACCGCTAACTCACTTTTCTTTCATAGGGATCCATTGACTGGTTTTCTGTGAAATTTCTTCTAAGTGTCGATTTCTGTATTTTACAAATATTCTTTAAAAATCGTACAAACTACAAAAACGTAATTACTTACCTGTTTTAAGTAAATGTCCCAGTGCTGAACCTAGGAGTCCAGCACTGGATTACAAAAGTAACGTAAACATACTTTGCTTGCACACTGTATTTCCTTTCATAGGATAACATTGGTAATTTTACCCAGAAAAGTTTCTAAGTGTCAGCTTTTGAAATATAGTAATATTCTTCAAAAATCACTACAATAACCAAAACGCTTTTTCTTACCTGTTTACAGGAAGTGTCCCAGGACTGAATCCAGGATCCAGTCCTGTGGTTAGAAAAGTGCTCTGCAAAGTAATCAATTGTAATTAAGCATAATTTTCCATTGAGCTCAATGTTGCATTGTATTTGACCCTGTGTTGCCTCTTGCACCAACTGTGATAACCACTATCAAAACAGTCTACTGCCTATCTGTAAGGTGAATAACCAAAGCATCTCATACTGAGAAAGTATATTTTGATCCTATTGTTGGTTCTAAAATAAAACAAGCATATATTTTTTTTATATACAAACCATTGGCCTAGAGTTCAGTTCTTGAGTGTGTGGCTTCATTTGCTGACTGAGTGTGTACAACAAATGCTTTACACTGTCCTCTGATACTGCCTTACTGCTCGACCAAGCTACCACTTTGGAGAGTAAGGTTATATCTAACTTTAGCCTCTGTCAACCCTCTGGGGACTGTGGACTCTGTACACCCTGAACCTTACTTGGGTACAGTATATACAGAGCCACTTTCCTACAATATGTATTCACAATTGATATTTTCAAAGAGTTATCCGGAGCCCACAGTCAGGGCATATTACTGAAGATCAACGCGTCCTTGATACGACGTGTTACGCGGTCCAGTGATGACCCAAATCAAAAAAGTTCTGATGTGAGTTGCCCATCACACCATCATGTGCAATTAAACTTAACTGTTTGGTAAGTCAACTGTGTCAGTGAACTATTTTGCAGTCAGGTAGTTATAACCCACACGCTAAGCCAGCCATTGATAACCAGAACCAGGACAGCATGTATCATCCATGTCAGCAGCTGCGTGGCACATACACATACACACATCACCCTGCCATTTGCATCTCTTCTGAGGGTGGCGGTGACAAGGCCTGAGCACCATAAATAGGCATTATGAAATGCACATACGTCAAATCACAGACCACTTACACACCACACGTGGGGTCCACCTTGAGGGTAATGGGTGTTGACACTGTCAGTTCTGACAGTAGCAACAACAATAGAAACTCACTATGCACCATACTCACAACGGGTAAGCCAACAGGAGGGCAGTAATCAATGCATGCTAGATAAAAAAATGATGGACGACATGCACACAAGAACAATGACAATAGACAAAGCTACCTGGATGCACATGTGTACTACATAGTGCAGCACACGTTGAAACACCAAGTAGGCTCTCATTGCTAATGTGCACAAAGGGGGCCCTCCTCACACATAAATCATCTTGCACAAAACACATGCACATGTGCATTACCCTGCAAAGCTGCGTGTCCATGAGCCACACTGACAAGGCAAGTGACAGTGCATGATGAATAGCATGCCTGCAGGCACAACATCTTAACATGGTGAGGTGGCTGAGTGTGGACCACATCCTTAAAGGAGCAGGTCACACTCTGACACATCCTTGTGTACATACAACCCCTGACGTAAACAAGACATTTGATGACAAACAATGCACAAGTCTCCCAACTCTGACCAAGAGCCATATTCCACCCAGCTTGCGACATCTCAGCATTGTAAATGCACAGAAGTGAAAGGCTCACTGCCTAAAAGGTATAACGGGCAGTAAAACTAAAGCTGCAGGTGCCACAATCACACAATGCAGTGCACACACATACAAATCTTAGCTCATCAACATTGACTAATACGTGGAACAAACTGCATCACTCACACAAATGAACATAGGACACAACATGTGCCGTTTGTGGGTACAAATACGACAAGCATCCTTTGTCAAAGCTGTAAACTGTGAGATGACAATGTACAACAACAACATCACATCGGTTATGTCCTCAAAATAATCACTACCCCACAACAAATAGGCATCTCCCAATAAATAGTCAGAATGTACACTGTCCTGCAGTCTGCTTGTAAACTCATACAATGCATGATCATACATGAAACACACTGTTAATATTTATCTCCCCTATCACATTGCAGAGGGAGAGACACCATCTCCTGGACAGCAGACTGGCCCAACCTTCACTGATGATGAGGACGATTACACCACCATTAATCAGGATGAACTGCAAATTCTGCTCAATTCACTCAGCAGCCCACCTCCAGGATCAGGGCAACCCAGCAGCATCGCGGCAACCCCACCCCCTGCACAAACCAACCAGCAGCAAGCACCTCCCACCACATCTGGCTCCCAGGACCTCGAGGACCCACATCTGGCCTTCCAACGCCGTGTGCTAGAGGTCCAGCGGGAGATGGCTGATCAGGTGCGGGTGGGGTTTGAGATGCTGGCGGCCAAACTTGATGCCATACGTGTCCCATCCGTGACCACATACAGAAGCTCACGGACACCCACAGCCCGCTCAATGCTCTCCAACGGTCCATGGCTGACATTGCTGGAGTCATGATTCTGAGACCACACCAACTGTCTGGTCAGAGTGGCTCCAGCAATCTCAGCCAGGATTTGTCCAACATCAGTAAGATAATGGAGAGCATGGAGCGGATGCAGGCACAACAATTGGCTGCCAGGGCTGAATACCAGTGCGATGTTGCTGGAATCTATCATGCCCTGCAGCTGCTCATCACTGCATTGCTGCCCCAAGGTCTGGTGTCAATGAATGCTGCTGCTGCTTCTACATCCTCAGCTCCGCCCCCTGATGTGTCAGTGCCTCACAGTGCTGCACCCACTATACCACCACCCACATGTGAGGCACATGACACATCAGAGGACGAAGATGAGGATGATAGTGCATTATTGCAAAGGAGAAAGCGGTAGCATACATCGACGCCAAAAGGCCTGTTTCTTCTTGGTTCTGGGCTTAGTATCATGCCACGGAAGATCATCTTCCACTGTCTTCCACTGTCCCCCGAAACTCACCTTGGACCTCCACATGGACTGCCAAATCATATTTTTCTTACCAATGACACTGCAATCAGCCTGCGGACTGAACTGTGCCTCTTCCCTTGGACCTGTTACCAACAAAGGACTCTGTCTGGCCCCCTAACGGGCATCCATACAATGTGTGGTTGTATGGCCAAGCACTGGTCCAGTCTTCATTCTGTTAATGTACATTAAAATCTTGAACTCACACTGTTGTGTGTTGTCTATGACCAATCAAGTATAGAAGTCTGTAAAAAGTGTATGGACAATGAATCCACCAGAAGGTACCCCAAGGGAAATACGAGCAATGTACATGTTTTACCTGACACAGATAGGCAGTGAGATGCCCCTGTATGTGTCAACTATCTGTGCCCTCATTGCAAAAGAAATACAATCTAGCTATATCACAACCTATACCCACGTCCAATACGGAATTTGGCATGTGTGCTAAAATGTCAAAGTTTGTGGCAGGCCACAAGTAGTGTCCCCCTTAACAATTGCAAACAATTTTCTCTTGGCATATCTACTCACACTCTACGTGGTGGACAAAGCCTGTTGTGATGGTGCGCATTGCATGTCACATCCCAAGATGGTGCACACCATATTCACATTGATGAAGACACGTAAGGGCAGATGTCTACCATACACATATGGAACCACAATGTCTGCCTCAGTGAAGTTGAGTTGCCAATAGGGACTCACACCAAAGTGCAAGGCGTCAGTCAGCCCCTTCCTGTGGACAAACAATGCACAACAAAATGTTACCCCTCTCATGCTGTGATCACTGTGAGCGTATTGGGCAATGTGTCTAGGGATGTGTGGTGCACTGCACTTAGCATATAGTCAGATGCAAGGCCAACATTTCAAGGGGGGCATCACTATGAGACAATGCCAGAGGAACAGCTGGGACAAATGGCTATGACACTGTCACTACAGGGAGCAATGCAACATTTACCCCCTTGTGTGCAGCAGAACAGTGTGCACGCAACAAAACGTTACCTGTGACAAAATCACATTTTGAAAAATTAAGTGAGTCACGAAAGGCATAGATGAGAAGTGAAGTCAGTATACCTAACTGTACTACTCATAAATGCCATTTGTGAATAACGTAAAATGTAAAGTCATTACTTACTCTAAGATTACTTATCTGAATCAGGATGACTGTTGTGCCATGTGCCGTACACAATGGACACACAAATTTACTAAATCATGCATGTGCCTGAGTTTGAGCGCCAATGCACAGGAACATAGAATTCAGAGGAAGCTGACACACTGGCAATACGCAGAAAGTGTGCAAAGGTCTGTGCAATGTAGATGGACTCAACGCCAGGAGCATCTGATATGCAGGTGTGTGACGGAATCTGTGTTACCTGCGCATACATCCATCTCAATGATGGATAACATTAGCAAAATAGATAGACTCTCAATGCCATGTACCTAGGTTGTGTTGTAAATGTTCAACAATGTGCTGTACAACTATGTGAGTCACACTTAAGATGTAGAACGTGACAAACAACAGTCCCTAGACTAGGCCATAAATACTACTTGCCACCCTGCCATCCATGCAAGTTCACTGTGCTCACATTTAAGGTATCCTGACACAATACATCATGCTAAGTAACATGTCTTGACCAGACTTACACATTCCATGCATTGTCCAGTGATGGTATGAGTTGCATACAAGCCAATATTCCACACTCCTCAACATCATCCCTGACAGAAGTGCAAGCAGAAATACAAATTTTTACACTTTTATTTGAACAGTAAAAATAATTAACGACCCTAAACTAACACTGAACACTAGAACTACTACTAAAATCTAAACTAACTAGAAAAATCTTACTTACCTAAACTATCTACCCTAACTAATCTTAAACACACAACAACATATCTTAGACATCAACCCCCTCCCACCCTTCAGGCACACCATGAGACAGGACAAAGACATCTAAGCTATACATAAACTAACTACACATGTAACCTACACAAAGATATATTTTTTTGTATTTTTTGTATTTTATTTTCCAAAAATGCATCAACCCCCAACCCAAAGGAAAAGGAAACTTATCCCCAAATACGGCATAATAATAAATATCTAAAACCTACCTTAAAAGCTAACACTAACTATAACCTACGCTAAAACTACACTACCTAACAATTAAAAGAACTAACCTAACACTACCTAATGACAGATCTTAAAACATTGGGGGAAGGGAGAAGAAGGGGATGGTGTCCAACATCTCCAGGCATCATGGCAGTCCAAAATGTTTTTTAAGGTCCGTTAAATGTCTGTTCATATCAGCCATTTCCCACCTCATCTTTGCCAGGAACACATTGTTGTCATGAATCACCCTCCTGTCCCTAACTGTAAATGGCACCACCTGATCACCAGGTGCAGGTGGGACTGTCCCTTGGGGGGGGGGGGTGGCCGTAGGGGGATGTGACACCTGTTCAGGCTGGGACCCACCACTGACGCCAGAGGGGCCTGGGATGGGCTGTGTGCCAGTTGTCAAAATCTCGGGCACCGCCTTCCATGTTCCTTTCTTCCGTTCCTCCTGGTGCCTCTTGTCCATGTTGCGGTAACCCTTTGCCACCTTCTTTACGTGCTTGAAGCGGTCCTTCCTCACCTTGAAGGCATGTTGTTCTGCAGGCGTCATGTCGTCTGTAAAATATCAACAATGGAAATTTTGAGTCCTTTAGACTATGTCAATGTTGTGCAATATCATCTGTAATACAAGATCACTCAAACATGGGAGCCTACACTCCAGCGTAACTATGTGAAGTCAGAGAGTGGCCTGGACAACGAAATGTTGAAGCATGGATCAGTGACTACATGCTGGGGAGACTGACATGACAGTGCATGACATGGTATATGTACTGTCACAACCAAATGTGACTGACAGTGTCAAACGATGGTGCCATGACATACCCGGACTGAGGGTGACATGTACAAGCAATCGGAGGAGGGAGGCATTAGCCCTCCGTGTGTAGCACCACCCTCATCCTCTCCTGTGACACAGTGCTGCATGATATGTGCAGGCCTGTGTGTCCCCCAGCAACAGTGTGCAGTTCATCAAGTTAGCGCCAACACAGGCACTCTTGCACAAGAGTGCATGGGTGTCTGTGTGCTGGGGGCCTGGTAACTGTTTTGGAAGTTTACCCAACCTGCTCTGGAGCTATCCGGGGACAGCCCTACTCACACTTTCAACTGTGCTGCATCATGCAGCACACATGTAAACCCGTTGTATGGATGAACGCTGAGTTATACACGATGCTCTGTCCCGCTCTCCAACACTACTACACAATATGTGAAGTGTTGCCGCAGAGAGGGGGAAACATCGTTTCCTCCAAATTCTCAATCACTCATGCATGTCTTGTATCCGCTAAGCTCACTCCGTAGTGAATCAATATAAGCATGCCTATACAACGCAAAAAGTCACAATGCATTCCCCATTGTAGCGGCACCCTTCAGTCATGATGCTCATAGTGTCTTTAGGGGTAATGCTTTCTCACATATAGCGTTTGATAGCCCTGCATTGGAAAATAAATGGCACAGCAATGGAGGTAGAGCCAAACCATGCGTGGGAAATGCATGCACAGTAATGACATCACTTGGGACAGAGGAGTTCCCACACCTGGTCCAGAGTCAATCAGGGAATGGCCTCAAGGAGACAGCTTGTCGACACCATTGCAGGGGATTCATCGGGCCACCTTTGCTGTGTGTTTGGGGAACGTGCCATTGATATGCTTGGCTCAAAGTTATACACTGCCACTTCTTTGAAGATGGCATGCAGCACACCTACAAATTCACAGTGCCAAACTGTGTCTGCGCACTTACAGACTGAAAAGCAATGCCTCCTTGTGCATCATCGGGCACACTTGCACAGTCATCTCATGCAAGGATGTAGATGCATTCCATGTCATCTGATAGTCATCAGCAACCCCACTGACATGTCTCCTCTCCTATCAGTGTCTTGTGAAATCCACAGGCATGTGCTGTGGTGACAGTACCCATAGACCTTGGGGCATATTGACAAGGAAGTGGCGTTAGCCTCCTTGGCTTAACGCCTCTCACCGCCAATTTGGAAACGCAAGTCTGCACCATAATACCAAGGATGTGGTGCAGACTTGCGTTCCCCCCGGCGATGGAGGCAAGTCTCACAACTTAGCGGCTAGGCAGGCACACATGCACCAGAGTGCAAGGGTGTGTGTGTGCAGGGGAGGTTTTTTTCTGTACAGGAAGGTGCCCCTTCATGGCCATAGCCAATCCTAGTATACCATGTTGTAACTTTCATGTGTGCTGAGTCGTGCAGCACACAGGAAAGATACAATTTTGATTATTGTAAAGTTTTTCTGTATGTACAGGAAAGGCCACCGTCCTGTACATATACAAACCATGTCATTTTGCTTACTCAATGTGTGCTGCACAAGGCAGCTCACATGTAAAATGAAAAAATGATGAGAAAAAAAGATTCATCCTTATTTAGCCAGATTACGACCAGGATCTCACTGTTGTTAAATTGTGCGCTGCCATCTATCAACGCCGCACTTGAACATAGGTGGCTGCGTCAAATACAATGGGTGTTGCTGTGGAACGCCAACTGCAACACCCACTGCACGCCCCTTTCACGCTAAACACAGCGTGAAAGTGTGCCTTATCACAAATGAAGCGTTATTACACGTGAAGTGGATTAATGCTGGCTCGCTCATGATGCTAGGCCCCTATTGACAACACCACTTCAATGAAAGTGATGTTGTGTTGGCAATAGGGTCTCGATGATGTGCACCTTACTTACTATGTGTATCACAGACTGGGGATGGGCAAGGTTACAACAGTGAGACCAGTGCATTGCTCATACTTCACTTACTGATTTGTGCACACTTCTGACGTCAACAATACATCATCCCACTGTAGGCAAGGGACATGTGATACACACCCATACTGCATACTACAACGTTGATCATTTGACCCAGACATCCATGTCACTGCACTATGCCAATATATTATGTCCAAACTCACCAGTGGCGTGTGGGTCCTCGAAGCTGTCGATGTCCCCCTGTGTGATTGGTGGCCGACCATCTGTGAGACAAGAAAAAATATATGTGTTGGTATCAGACGTTAAATCATATGTGTCCTATTCCTCATACCAATCATCACCATAACAGAAAATGCTACGTAACTGTAGTGTTGCGTTTCATGTTGGATACATGATTGTGTCCACTTTGACTGCCATTCACAACAGAAC
Organism: Calotriton arnoldi; assembly: GCA_963921515.1. Taxonomy (NCBI): domain Eukaryota; kingdom Metazoa; phylum Chordata; class Amphibia; order Caudata; family Salamandridae; genus Calotriton; species Calotriton arnoldi. The sequence continues at coordinate 1,546,407 of CAWUFW010003710.1, read as the reverse complement.
AGTGAATGCTGAGTCGGGACAAAGCAGACTGTAATGCTAGCTAACATGCACATGCACATGCTAGTAGTGTGAGACATCCACAAGGCACCATTACTACATGCATCATGATGTTATACATGCTCTTTGTACAATTGCATTGCTGCCGATCGCACAAGGCAGTTTCACAGAGCTTGTTGGTGTATGACAATCTGGACATGTCCAATTTCCTTTGACCATTTGTTCCTATTAAATACATTGTCACACATCAACTATGTTCACAGGGCAGCGTAGGTAACGTAACACAATTCCTGAGGAAAGCATTTTAACACTACCTTTTGGCCAGCACACTGCTCACATGAACAGTTCCTTGGATAGTGCATGTACAATCACCCCTGCCGTACACAAACAATATTCTGCATGCACGCACTTTTTGTGCAGGTGTGCCAGCTATGGCACAACAGTGCTAAGTCTTGCTCCTGCGCAGTGGTTAACACATACTAGCACCCTATGCTTGTCAATATGATGCAGCGTTGAGTCTCGGATGTGCCAATGTTATGCGTGAGTGCATTACATCTCCCACCGCACTCAGCAACCTTTTTTCACTGTGAGACCAGTGTCACACACGTCCTAATTTATTTTATTTTAAGCAATCACAATTAAATGTAGAGTTTGTACTTACCACCCTGTATGCCAGTCATGACTCCCGTGTAGTCCAAAAGGTCAGCTTCACGGGCCAGCAGATCCTGCCAGCGGTGCTTCCACTGGCGCACGGTACGGTCCACTCCAAAGAACTGGAGCATCTGCACCCGCACACGCTCCCACCTCATCTTCCGCACACTGACATTGTATCCTTGAAGGATACGGCCCCCTCTCTCCAACATCAAGGGCAGGTAGAATTTTATCAGCCAGAGGAAGCCCCCCAATGCCCCCTCGGACATCCTGCCCTCCCTGCCCACACCCGGCATCTCCCTGCACACCTGAGAGCCCACAGCCAAAAATTATAACCCTCTAATATATCCCCAAAAGCTACTAAGAAAGTTAACTACCCCAGACAAACACCCGACAAATTTGAGTACAAGAGACAAAAAAACACACAAAATAAGTACACAACACTTAACAGACACTATCAACAGGACACAGGACACAGCAACACTCTCAAAATCTCAACACTGCAGATCACACCACCAAACACCTCCAACACTCTCCACAATCACCAGCAATGTGCTCAAAAGAGAAAGTGAAAGTGCAAAACACTACTCCAGTAGACAGGAAGCATGTAGACATCACTTCCTGTCTCAATGCGGCCCGTTTTTGAGAAAGCGGTAAAATCTGCAAGCAAATAGGCTCATGGGTAATATTTAGCATTGTACAATGTGTTGAGCGATGTATTTTTCCATCGGGTGAGTAAAAAAACATTGCGGTATCGTTATAGCGGCAAAATCTTCACGCTTACAGCAAATTCATACACAGATGTACAGTCTTAGAGCTACATTCTTTTCAGACACCTATAACAACATGAAATGCTTGATTAGCACACAAATGACACCCTAAATATGATGTTTCACAACACGACACCCTAAATTGCAACTTTCACCCCAGCTGACACCATAATTGCATATTTCACAACAATAAAATCAATCAATCATGGGAATTGTAAGTGTGCTACTCACCCGTGGGGAATGCAAAAACAACAATTGATGGACAGAATGCAGAACAATGTCATACATTCACCCCAGTACAGAGATCTGGGCCTAAATCCATCGTTTTTTTGCTCACCATGCCATTCCAGTTTGGACCCAGCCATATGAAAATCAGTCTTGACCCTGCGCCCAATGGGAACAGTCCAGCCCGAACTGCAAGGCCAGGTCCTCCCAAGACTGGAAACAAGCATCCTAGGACCGGTTTCGGGCTTTCAGCCCTCATCAGCCAGGATAGCTTGACTCCAGTGGCATGGAGAGCACGGGACCCACGTCTGGGCATACCCGTCACACTCGGGGTGACAAATGCAAAAACAACAATTGACGGACAGAATGCAGAACAATGTCATACATTCACCCCAGTACAAAGATCTGGGCCTAAATCCATCGTTTTTTTGCTCACCATGCCATTCCAGTTTGGACCCAGCCATATGCAAATCAGTCTTGACCCTGCGCCCAATGGGAACAGTCCAGCCTGAACTGCCAGGCCAGGTCCTCCCTAGACTGGAAACAAGCATCCTAGGACCGGTTTCGGGCTTTCAGCACTCATCAGCCAGGATAGCTTGACTCCAGTGGCATGGAGAGCACGGGACCCACGTCTGGGCATACCCGTCCCACTCGGGGTGACAAATGCAAAAACAACAATTGATGGACAGAATGCAGAACAATGTCATACATTCAACCCAGTACAGAGATCTGGGCCTAAATCCATCATTTTTTTGCTCACCATGCCATTCCAGTTTGGACCCAGCCATATGCAAATCAGTCTTGACCCTGCGCCCAATGGGAAAGTCCAGACCGAACTACCAGGCCAGGTCCTCCCTAGACTGGAAACAAGCATCCTAGGACCGGTTTCAGGCTTTCAGCCCTCATCAGCCAGGATAGCTTGACTCCAGTGGCATGGAGAGCACGGGACCCACGTCTGGGCATACCCGTCCCACTCAGGGTGACAAATGCAAAAACAACAATTGATGGACAGAATGCAGAACAATGTCATACATTCACCCCAGTACAGAGATCTGGGCCTAAATCCATCGTTTTTTTGCTCACCATGCCATTCCAGTTTGGACCCAGCCATATGCAAATCAGTCTTGACCCTGCGCCCAATGGGAACAGTCCAGCCCGAACTGCCAGGCCAGGTCCTCCCTAGACTGGAAACAAGCATCCTAGGACCGGTTTAGGGCTTTCAGCTTTGTTTTCTGCTTTGTTTTGATTTGTTCTGCATTCCGTCCATCAATTGTGTGTCTTTTGCCTTCTCGCCCTAAGTGCGCCAGGTATGCCCAGACGTGGGTCCTGGGCTCACTGTGCCACTGGAATCAAGCTATCCTGGCTGAAGAGGGGTGAAACCCAGAAACCGGTCTGTGGCGGGGTGCAGAAGCAGACAGGGACACGTAGAGTATGTGGGTAGCTTCGCTTTTATTCTAGACCCAAACAGTGTCACAAGTAAAGTTCAAAACTCTTAAGGCAAAGGGAGTCCCGTCGGGGTGTTGCAAGGATAGGCGCCGTCTTCACTCTCTTTCCTCAGAGGGGGGGGGGAGGGATGTCCGCCACTTCTCTTTCGCCTCGCTCGAAGAGGGAGTCCCCAGCGATCATTCAGCATCCAAACATAAGGGAATAAAGACAAATAATATCCTGTAAGGAAACGGGTCTTGTTTCTAAGCTGTGCTCGGGGAGGGGAAATGCAAGGAGGTGACACCCAACACCGGCACCAGTGCTCTTGACGTACTTTGACTGCAGTACGAGCTCAGTCAGCTGGGAAGCGTGGTTGTGCTTGGTTCCCTCCACCCGCCCCTGTTTTGGCAGTTCCGGCCCCCGATCCCCAGACAGACCTCAACCGCCCTCGTACCTTGTGAAGCCACGACCCTCCTGGGCCGTGGCTGGCGTCCGCGTGATGCCGAATAGGGTCCGGCTCCCTCTCTGGTTCCTCCCCGCCGAAGGCCTCCTGACGATCCTTTTCGGGCTCTTCTCCCGACGTCTCCAGGGAAATTGTGGAACTCGGTACTCCCGGACTCACGATGAAGGTCTGGACACTCCGTGGTTCTTCCCTTGGTTCCGTTCTCTCCGTCCACGCCGCTCCCTCCGAAGAACGCCAGTTAGGAGACTTCACTTCCTCTTTGTAGAAGACCCGATCAGCTGATTCAGCCACATGATCCGGGAGGAGATTCCATGGCGAGTCAGTCTTAAAGGGACAGTACCTTTCCAGCTCCGGGGTTGCGGTCTGCGAATAGAGGAGGGGACACGGAGAGAGGTAAGGGGGAAAGTGTTCACTGACACCGTCCAGAGTCTCCGCCCGAGATGGCAACCCTTCGTCACATGGTCCTAGGATGCTTGTTTCCGGTCCAGGGAGGACCTGGCTTGGCAGTTCGGGCTGGACTGTTCCCATGAGGCACAGGGTCAAGACTGATTTGCATATGGCCAGGTCTAAACTGGGGTGGCATGGTGAGCAAAAGAATGATGGATTTAACCCAGATCACTTGACTGGGGGTGAATGTTTTGATTTGTTCTGCATTCCGTCCATCAATTGTGTGTCTTTTGCTTTATCGCCCTAAGTGCGCCAGGTATGCCCAGACGTGGGTCCTGGGCTCACTGTGCCACTGGAATCAAGCTATCCTGGCTGAAGAGGGGTGAAACCCCGAAACCGGTCCTAGGATGCTTGTTTCCGGTCCAGGGAGGACCTGGCCTGGCAGTTCGCGCTGGACTGTTCCCATGAGGCACAGGGTCAAGACTGATTTGCATATGGCCAGGTCTAAACTGGGGTGGCATGGTGAGCAAAAGAATAATGGATTTAACCCAGATCTCTTGACTGGGGTGAATGTTTTGATTTGTTCTGCATTCCGTCCATCAATTGTGTGTCTTTTACTCACCCGTGGGGGTCACGAGGCGCTGGGGTGGGGGTGCGCAGATCTGTTGGCCAAAGAGCGAGCTCTTGAGGGGCTTCATGAACGTGTTCATGGAGGGAGCGTGTCTGATGTCTGTCGGTAGCTTGGGCCAGGTCTTGGCTGCAATGTTACAGAAGGATCTTCCGCATGCTCAGGCTCTGTGGATGCGAGGGTTTTTGGCCAGTGATAGTTTTGCAAATTGTGGTTTTCTTTTGGGTACGTTTAAGTTGATTCTGTAATTGAGGTATTTGTGTCCATTGTTGTGTAGGCATTTGTAGGAATGAGATGAGGATGTTGGAGCTGACTGTTTTCTCCTCTGTGAGCCGGTGGAGTCATTGTAGGTGTTGGCTGATGTGTATGTGCCAGGGGATGACGAGGACGAGTCTGGCGGCGGTGTTCTGTATTGTCTGTAGTTTGCAGAGTATGGACTTGCTGATGCCAGCATGAAGTGCATTTACATAGTACAGTCTGCTGGTGATGAGTGCATGGGTGACTGTCTACCTTGACTCGGGGGGGATCCATTTGAAGGACTTCCAGAGGATGCGGAGTGTGTTGAAGCAGCTGTAGGTGACGGCGCTGACCTGTTGGTTCATGTTGAGTGATGAGTCGACTATGATGCTGATGTTTTTAGCGTGATCTCCGGGGAGAGGTGGTCTTCTGAGGGCTGTGGGCCAACAGGTGTTGTCCCATGCTGAAGGGCTGGTTACAAGGACGAGGTCTTCTGTCTTCTCGGGGTTGAGCTTCAAGCAGCTGTTGGTCATCCAGACTGCCCCGTGTTGCATTACTTTCAGGAAGTTGATAGTGGCGGTGGAGTGGTCTTTGGTGGGTTAGAGGATGAGCTGGGTGTCGTCAGCGTGGGATAGGATGTTGAGGCCGTGTTGTTAGACGATGTCTGCGAGGGGGGTACATGTATATTTTGAAGAGGCTCTGGCTCAGTGATGAGCCCTGGTGGACTCTGCAGGTGATTGTCGTGGGATCAGAGATGAAGTCTGGCAGTCTGCTCCTTATCTTCTTACGGTGGGGAATGATTGGATCCAGTCCAGGACTGTACCTTGGATGCCTGCGTCATGTAGTCTGGTGACTAGTGTGCGGTGGGAGACGTGGTTGAAGGCTGCTGAAAGGTTGAGTAGGATGAGGTCTGCCTAGTGTCCTTGGTCCAGGAGTGTGTTGATGTCGTCTGTGGCGTCAAGTAGGGCGGTCTCAGTGCTGTGCTTGCTTCTGAATCCTGATTGTGATGGGTTGAGGATGGTGTTCTCTTTGATGAATCTTGTCTGTTCCCTGTCGACTGTTTTCTCTGTGACTTTGGCTGCAAAGGTGAGGAGTGAGATGGTCCGATAGTTCTTGAGGCCGGTGGGGTCAGCTGTGTGCTTCTTGAGCAGGGCCATTACTTCTGCACGCTTCCATTTGTCTCTGCAGGTGCATGTTTTGAAGGTAGTGTTGATGTTGCGTAGTGGTTCGTGTGCATTGGCAGATGCGTCTCTTTGGTAGTTGTGAGGGGTCCAGGGGTCTGTGTGGGCCCCCGAGTGGATGCCTTTCATGGTGTAGGCGGTGTCTTCATCCGTGCTTGGTGTCCATTTGGAGATGGTGGTCTGGTTGGTGTCTCTGGGCTGCGGGTGGTCCGGCTGCCGCGTCCGGTGTGTGGTCCAGCAATTTGTCTTGGTGGTTTATGAAATTGAGGTGGAAGTGGGTTCAAAGGTAATTGAAGATGACACCCTAAAAACATCTTTGACCCCATTTCACGCCCATTTTTAATCTTTGACCCCATTTCACGCCCATTTTCATCTTTGACCCCATTTGACCCCCATTTTTCATCTTTGACCCCATTTCACGCCCTAAATTGCATAAATTAACACAACGGACACACTCTATTGACTTGTTGCCCCAAAACGACACCCTACAATTAGGATTTGTGCACAGAGGACAACCTATATTTCATGATTTACACAACAGGACACACCAAATATTAGAGTTTGTTAGCACAATTTACACAATTAAAAGTGTGCTTTGGCACATTTGACACACTGAAGAGCATCTCTTTACTGAGGAGACATTCCCACCATTAATTGAGTATTGTGATGTTCTTTGCAATCATTGTGCTACGTATTCTTTTCATAGTGATGTACTTATGCAGGACAGTAAAATGCAGACAGGGTATGTGTGTAGTGTATTTTTATTGACACAAACCGTGATTGGGATCATTTTGCAGTGAATATACATTTGATGGGGACTGTCACAATGTGACGTGCTCAGTTGAAGAAATTGTTTATTATTCGGTTCCTTCGGGCAGTTCCTGCTGCATTAACTGTGGTGTGTGCTCCACCTGCCTCATCTTCATCTTCATCCTGGTCATCGTCCGGTGCAGCAGGCACTTGGATCCATGGAGCATTGGTGCGCACACATATATTGTGCAATACACAACATGCTAGGATGATTTTGTTCACCATTTCAGGGCTGTACAGCAGTCTGCCACCTGAGATGTCCAGGCTACGGAAACGTGACTTTAGCACACCAAATGTGCGCTCCACAATGGACCGGGTGCGTCTGTGGGTCGCATTATACTGCCTCTGTGGAGAAGTGTGGCTCAATGGTTAGAGCGGCAGACCCTGATGTAGAGATCTGGCCCGGGACCAGGGTTCAATTCCCGCCTCGGCGGGTCTTGGGCTCAATTTCCTCGGACCTGATAATTCTCGCCTCGGTGCCTATTCTAATCATGGGTCCCACTCTGCAACTCTGGGCAATAGCTTGCTTAATCTCCACAACGGCCCCAACAGCGCTGGGATGCCTGGCTTCACCTTGGGGGTGCCCAGGAGTGGACATTTCACAGGGAAAAGCCAGGAAGGGTTCCACAGCAGTATGCGTACAGCGCCAGGACACCCCTTTGGGGGTATAAGTGCGCTTTACAAGTACAAATTTCATTTCATTTCATTTCCTCTGTGCCTGGGTGGTGGGGTTTCGGAGGGGTGTCATCATCCACGGGCATAGTGCATATCCTTGATCACCTGTAACATGTGATGGAGAGATGTGTTCATTATTGGTTATGCAGGCTGTGTTGTTAGTGTGGATGGTTTTGTGTTGTGTGATTTGTGCTATGTTGGATTTGATGTTAGCCATGTGTCGCTTCTGACTGGTTACCAGCATCAATGCTAATTGCGTTGCCTCACAGTTGATCCTCCATCCCCGAGCCATTTTGATTGTGTGTGCTGCGCGGTTGCATCACTGGCACTCCTACTGTGCTACAATGTTAAGGCCATCTGCGCATAACCGCAGACATCACACACACCAACAGGCACCCTTGCTCTCCTAGCGTCTAGCCATTGCACTCATCCTCCGTCCTCAAACTCAATGGCATTATAACTTTCAAATGGCAATAGGGCACACCAGACACGGATCACGTTCAGTTCTGATGCTGCCGCTGACGCAAGACCTGCCCGACCACACAACACAAGCTGTTTCATGTCCAGAGCTGCCACAAAGCAACACTAAGCAGCCCCTTCACCTGCAAGGACCACTGAGGGCAGGAACGCTTCACCCACACCATCAACATCATCAGACGCCACGCCATCTACTCCATGGACTACGTACGCATTCCTGAGCGGAGGCTCCAAATCACATACCACGAATACACAAAATCCATTACAATCTGTGAAATGTTTGCTGACGTCAGACTGTCCAAAATCTTCACCACAATGACCCACAAGGCAGGGCACACCTTTTACACCTTCTTAGCATGTGTAAACTTCGACTAGTTCGTCAACCCCACTAAACGCACATGTAGTGACCACAAACGCATACACTCCCTCGTCGGTCTGCCACCCTAGACCACATGCAGACCCACACAAAGTTAGTACAGCTCAGTCAACCAGGTGATGCTACACACAACCATCAACAGCAACACCCACAATGCTGCAGTAGTCACCAATGGCGCTAGATCAGATTTAACTGACATGTATCTCCAACTGCGCATACACACTTGCACCACTATGCAACTGCAACATACAGCGTGCAAGAAATGCCACCTCGGTCACAAACAAACTCAAAGATGGCAGATGCATCTGCTGACACATGGAGAAGAACTGGTACAAGATTGAGGATACCATTAAACATCACCACCTACAAGGACACAAAGCTCATATTCTCCATCAACAATACTCCCACACACCAAACCTGGCTTCCAGGAGGGATTGCTGTCAGTTGCAACATGAATGATCACCAGCTGGGGTGTGCTATACACAGAGGAGACATGAGTCCTCATCCTCATAATGAAACCATCAGCATGTGGCATCACCTGGTGGGACGACAGCTTCAGCAGCCCCCCCAGCCTAGGTACATAGGCACCGTATGTGACTCCTCCCTCTCTATGAACCAATCGGTCTACGCAGTGGCCTGCAGCTGCTTCAACTGCCTCTGCGTCTTCCATGCAACCTTCAAATGGATCCCCCCATTGTCAGGTAAGACAGTCACCCACACAGTCATTGGCATCATGCTGGACTACGGAAACTCACTATATGCCCACATGGGCAAGTCTGCACTCAGCTTAGTCCCGACTGTCCAGCACAACCCCGACACACTGTGCCTTGTGTACATACTTTCATTATGGATCAAGTTCCTCCATCACACATACTTTGTTCCCACCTCTCCCCACATTTGCGAATGAGTGGCGGAGGGGCTGAGCCTTTGGGGATGGTTAGTCTACATAGCTAGCCACAGTTCCCACAGTTCCTTGTGTTGTTGTGTCTGGTAAGTGGGCATGTTAATTGACGTGTTGTATGAGAAATTATGACATGTACATTCTCACAATTGGGAGTTGCATGTATTTGCAGTTGAGGCATGTGGTGTGTTAAGTTGGTACTTACCAACAAGCACTGCATTTCCGTATGTGCCATCCTGGAAGCGCTGGTTTATGATGGACTGTCGGAAGATGTAGGAATCATTCACACTCCCAGGAAACTTGGCTATGACATTGGTGAACAGTCCCCGGTGGTCCACTATTGCCTGCACATTCATAGAATGTGTGTGCTTTCTGTTGCGGTATATGTGTGCACTGTCCGCAGGGGGCACAAATAGGACATGTGTGCAGTCAATTGCCCCCAAGACCTGTGGGAATCCGGCTATGGCATGGAAGCCTTGCTTGGTCGCAATCTGTTCCTGCACAGTGTTGGGGAAGTGAAGGTGCTGGGGTATCAGGCTGAGTATGCCATCCAAGACAGTAGGGAGGAAGATTGAAAAGGCTGCCTGTGATACTCCGCCGACTCTGGCCGTTGTTGGTTGAAAGGTCCCAGAGGCCAACATGTGCAGCACAGCCAGCAGCTTTGTCTGCGGAGGAATGTTGGTTCTCCGCTGTGTTGGTGCCGTCAGCCTGTGGGCTATCAGGTTCAGGATGTGTTGGATGGATGTCCATTTGAGCCTGTAGTGGGCAATGATATCCTCTGGCGTTAGGTCTGCGAGGCTGAGACGTCTGCGCAGGGCCCGCAGTCTTCTTCAGCGCTGCCTCGGTGGTGGTCCTGGGGGAGGTGGCAGTGGCAGTGGTGGTTGTTGCCTTCGTGGTGCTCCAAGCTGAATGAATAGTACCTCCATGGCGTCAGTGGCTCTTCATATGGGTCTCTGGGCTACTCTCCCTTATATACCTCCCTTTTTCACAATTTTTAGACCAGCTTTTTTCTGGTCTTAAGTTCCTGCTGCTAAAGGGCCTTAGCGTGACTTTTTTTATCGCTTTGCGGGTCTGGGCCATCATTGATAATAGTGCAATGTGGTGTTAGCAACTTTTTTCGTAAAATTTTGAGAAGGAACGCCTACTTTGCATATCATTAGCGTAAACTATTGCTGGCATACACGGCGATAGGAAATACGGCCGCGATCGCCAGAAAGCTGTCCCTAACGCTTGCTAGCGACAGCTTGATGATAGGGCGATAAATTAATGTCGCGTTAGCGGCGAAAAATTGCTTGATAATATGCCCCTGGCCTCACTCCCAAACAACATGGAGCACCCTCCCCACCCCAGAGCCAAGTGGCAGCCATCTCCCTCTAAGGTACCTCCGTACAGGTAAGTAGCCATCTTACTAGGGAGGGTGTTGTTGGGATCTGAGAGCAACACTATAACTCCCACAAGGCCCTCTGGCCACATTCCCAAACAGCATGGAGCACCCTTCCCACCCCAGAGCCATGTGGCAGCCATCTCCCTCCTTCTTCACCTTACAGGTAGGTAGCCAGCTCATTCTCTCTTGCCTCACTCCCAAATAGCATGGAGCACCCTCCCCACCCCAGAGCCATGAGGCAGCCATCTCCCTCCTCTGCTTCACCTTACAGGTAGGTAGCCTGCTCATGCTCTCTGACCTCACTCCCAAAAAGCATGGAGCACCCTCCCCACCCCAGAGCCATGTGGCAGCCATCTCCCTCCACAGTACCTCCTAACAAGTAGGTAGCCATCTTACTAGGGATGGGGTTGTTCTGACCTGAGAACAACACTACAACTCTCACAAGGCCCTCTGGCCTCACTCCCAAATAGCATGGAGCACCCTCCCCACCCCAGAGCCATGTGGCAGCCATCTCCCTCCTCTCCTTCACCTTACAGGTAGGTAGCCAGCTCATGCTCTCTGGCCTCTCTCTTAAACAGCATGGAGCACCCACGCCACCCAGAGCCATGTGGCAGCCATCTCCCTCCATAGCACCTCCGTACAGGTAGGTAGCCATCTTACTAGGGAGGGGGTTGTTGGGACCTCAGAACAACACTACGACTCCCATAAGGCTCTCTGGCCTCACTCACAAACAGCATGGAGCACCCTCCCTACCCCAGAGCCATGTGGCAGCCATCTCCCTCCACAGTACCTCCGTATAGGTAGGTAGCCATCTTACTAGTGAGGGGGTTGTTGGGACCTGAGAACAACACTACAACTCCCACAAGGCTCTCTGGCCTCATTCTGATACAGCATGGAGCACCCCCCCACTCCAGAGCCACATGGCAGCCATCTCCCTCCACAGTACCTCCTTACAGGTAGATAGCCATCTTACTAGGGAGGGGGTTGTTGGGATCTGAGAACAACACTACGACTCCCACAAGGCCCTCTTGCCTCACTCCCAAACAGCATGGAGCACCCTCCCCACCCCAGAGCCATGTGGAGCCATCTCCCTCCTTCTTCACCTTTCAGGCAGGCAGCCAGCTCATGATCTCTGGCCTCACTTCCAAACAGCATGGAGCACCCTCCTCACCCCAGAGGCATGTGGCAGCCATCTCCCTCCTCTGCTACACCTTACAGGTAGGTAGCCTGCTCATGCTCTCTGGCCTCACTCCAAAACAGCATGGAGCACCCTCCCCACCCCAGAGCCATGTGGCAGCCAACTCCCTCCACAGTACCTCTTTACAGGTAGGTAGCCAGCTCATGCTCTCTGGCCTCACTCCTAAACAGCATGGAGCACCCTCTTTACCCCAGAGCCATGTGGCAGCCATCTCCCTCCACAGTACCTCCGTACAGGTAGGCAGCCATCTTACTAGGGAGGGGGTTGTTGGGACCTGAGAACAACACTACAACTCCCAAAAGGCTCTTTGGCCTCACTCTGATACAGCATGGAGCACCCACCCACCCCAGAGCCACGTGGCAGCCATCTCCCTCCACAGTACCTCCTTACAGGTAGATAGCCATCTTACTACGGAGGGGGTTGTTGGGACCTGAGAACAACACTACGACTCCCACAACGCCCTCTGGCCTCACTCCCAAACAGCATGGAGCACCCTCCCCACCCCAGAGCCATGTGGTAGCCATCTCCCTCCACAGTACCTCCTTACAGGTAGGTAGCATGCTCATGCTCTCTGGCCTCACTCCCAAACAGCATGGAGCACCCTTCCCACCCCAGAGCCATGTGGTGGCCATCTCCCTCCACAGTACCTCAGTACAGCTAGGTAGCCATCTTACTAGGGCGGGGGTTGTTGGGACCTGAGAACAACACTACGACTCCCATAAGGCCCTCTGCCCTCACTCCTAAACAGCATGGAGCACCGTCCCCATCCCAGAGCATTTGGCAGACATCTCCCTCCACAGTACCTCCTTACAGGTAGGTAGCCTGCTCATGCTCTCTGGCCTAACTGCCAAACAGCATGGAGCACCCTCCCCATGCAGAGCCATCTAGCAGCCATCTACCTCCATAGTACCTCCGTACAGGTAGGTAGCCATCGTACTAGGGAGGGGGTTGTTGGGACCTGAGAACAACACTACGACTCCCACAAAGCTCTCTGGCCTCACTCCCAAATAGCATGGAGGACCCTCCCCACCCCAGAGCCATATGGCAGCCATCTTCCTCCAAGGTACCTCCGTACAGATAGGTAGCCATCTTACTTGGGAGAGGGTTGTTGGGACCTGAGAACAACACTATAACTCCCACAAGGCCCTCTGGCCTCACTTACAAACAGCATGGAGCACCCTCCCCACCCCAGAGCCATGTGGCAGCCATCTCCCTACTTCTTCACCTTACAGGTTGGTAGCCAGCTCATGCTCTCTGGCCTCACTCCCAAACAGCATGGAGTACCCTCCCCACAGCCATGTGGTAGCCATCTCCCTCCACAGTACCTCCGTACAGGTAGGTAGCCATCTTACTAGGGAGGGGGTTGTTGGAACCTGAGAACAACACTACGACTCCCACAAAGCCCTCTGGCCTCTCACCTAAACAGCATGGAGCACCCTCCCCACCCCGGAGCCAAGTGGCAGCCTTCTCCCTCCAAGGTACCTCCGTACAGGTAAGTAGCCATCTTATTAGGGAGGGGGCTGTTGGGATCTGAGAACAACACTATAACTCCCACAAGGCCCTCTGGCCTCACTCCCAAACAGCATGGAGCACCCTACCCACCCCAGAGCCATGTGGCAGCCTTCTCTCTCCTCTGCTTCACCTTACAGGTAGGTAGCCTGCTCATGCTCTCTGACCTCACTCCCAAACAGCATGGAGCACCCTCCCCACCCCAGAGCCATGTGGCTGCCTTCTCCCTCCACAGTACCTCCTAACAGGTAGGTAGCCACCTTACTAAGGAGGGGGTTGTTCGGACCTGAGAACAACACTACAACTCCCACAAGGCCCTCTGGCCGCACTCCCAAATAGCATGGAGCACCCTCCCCACCCCAGAGCCATGTGGCAGACATCTCCCTCCTCTGCTTCACCTTACAGGTAGGGAGCCAGCTCATGCTCTCTGGCCTCTCTCCCAACAGCATGGAGCACCCTCCCCACACAGAGCCATGTGCCGGCCATCTCCCTCCACAGCACCTCCGTACAGGTAGGTAGCCATCTTACTAGGGAGGGGGTTGTTGGGACCTCAGAACAACACTACGACTCCCATAAGGCTCTCTGGCCTCACTCACTAGCAGCATGGAGCACCCTCACCACCCCAGAGCATTTGGCAGACATCTCCCTCCACAGTACCTCTTTACAGGTGGGTAGCCTGCTCATGCTCTCTGGCCTAACTCCCAAACAGCATGGAGCACCCTCCCCACCCAGAGCCATGTAGCAGCCATCTCCCTCCACTGTACCTCCGTACAGGTAGGTAGCCATTTTACTAGGAAGGGAGTTGTTGGGACCTGAGAAGAACACTACGACTCCCACAAAGCCCTCTGGCCTCACTCCCAAATAGCATGGAGCACCCTCCCTACCCTAGAGCCATGTGGCAGCTATCTCCCTCCAAGGTACCGCCGTACAGGTAGGTAGCCATCTTACTAGGGAGAGGACTGTTGGGACGTGAGAACAACACTACAACTCCCACAAGGCCCTCTGGCCTCACTGCCAAACAACATGGAGCCCCATCCCCACCCCAGAGCCATGTGGTAGCCATCTCTGTCCACAGTACCTCCTTACATGTAGATCGCCATCTTACTAGAGAGGGGGTCGTTGGGACCTGAGAACAACAATACAACTCCCACAAGGCCCTCTGGCCTCACTCCCAAACAGCATGGAGCAGCCTCCCCAGCCCAGAGCCATGTGGCAGCAATCTCCCTCCTCTGCTTCACCTTACATGTAGGTAGCCAGCTCATGCTCTCTTGCCTCACTACCAAACATCATGGAGCTCCCTACCCACCCCAGAGCCATGTGACAGTCATCTCCTCCTCTGCCTCACCTTACAGGTAGGTAGCCAGCTCAGGCTCTCTGGCCTCACTAACAAACAGCATGGAACACCCTCCCCACCGAGAGCTATGTGGTGGCCATTACCCTCCACAGTATCTCTGTACAGGTAGGTAGCCATCTTAGTAGGGAGGGTCTTGTTCGGACCTGAGAATCAGACTACGACTCCCATAAGGGCCTCTGGCCTCACTCATAAACAGCATGGAGCACCCTCCCCACCCAGAGCCATGTAGCAGCCATCTCCCTCCACAGTACCTACGTACAGGTAGGTAGCCATCTTACTAGGGAGGGGTTGTTTGGACCTAAGAACCACACTACGACTCCCACAAGGCCCTCTGGCCTCACTCCCAAACAGCATGGATCACCCTCCCCACCCCAGAGCCATGTGGCAGCCATCTCCCTCCTCTGCTTCACCTTACAGGTAGGTAGCCTGCTCATGCTCTCTGGCCTCACTCCCAAACAGCATGGAGCACCCTCCCCACCTCAGATCCATGCGGCAACCATCTCTGTCCACAGTACCTCCTTACAGGTAGGTAGCCAGATCATGCTCTCTGGCCTCACTCCCAAACAGCATGGAGCACCCTCCCCACCCCAGAGCCATGTGGCAGCCATCTCCCTCCTCTGCTTCACCTTACAGGTAGGTAGCCTGCTCATGCTCTCTGGCCTCACTCCCAAACAGCAGGGAGCACCCTCCCCACCTCAGATCCATGTGGCAACCATCTCTGTCCACAGTACCTCCTTACAGGTAGGTAGCCAGCTCATGCTCTCTGGCCTCACTCCCAAACAGCATGGACCACTCTCCCCACCCCAGAGCTATGTGGCAGCCAACTCCCTCCTCTGCTTCACTTTACATGTAGGTAGCCAGCTCATGCTCTCTGACCTCACTCCCAAACAGCATGGAGCACCCTCTCCACCACAGAGCCATGTGGCAGCCATCTCCTTCCACAGTACCTCCACACAGGTAGGTAGCCATGTTACTAGGGAGGGGGTTGTTGGGAACTGAGAACAAGACTACGACTCCCACCAGGCCCTCTGTTCTCACTCCCAAACAGCATGGAGTACCCTCCCCACCCCAGAGCCATGTGACAGCCATATTTCTCCTCTGCTTCACCTTACAGGTAGGTAGCCAGATCATTCTCTCTGGCCTCACTCCCAAACAGCATGGAGCACCCTCCTCACCCCAGAGCCATGTGGCAGCCATCTCCCTCCAGAGTACCTCCTTACAGGTAGGTAGCCATCTTACTAAGGAGGTTTTTTTTGGGACCTACGAACAATACTACAACTCCCACAAGGCCCTCTGACCTCATTCCAAAAGCAGCATGGAACACCCTTCCCACCCCAGAGCCATGTGGCAGCCATGTCCCTTCTCTGCTGCTTCACCTTACAGTTAGGTAGCCAGCTCATGCTCTCTGGCCTCACTCCCAAACAGCATTGAGCACTCCCCCGCTCCAGAGCCATTTCGCAGCCATCTCCCTCCACAGTACCTGCTTACAGTTAGGTAGCCCGCTCACGCTGTCTAGCCTAACTCCCAAACAACATGGTGGAGCACCCTCCCCACCCAGAGCCATGTAGAAGCTATCTCCCTCCACAGTACCTCAGTACAGGTAGGTAACCATCCTACTAGGAAGGGGGTTGTTGGGACCTGAGAACAACAGTACAACTCCAACAAAGCCCTCTGGCCTCACTCCCAGACAGCATGGAACACCCTCCCCACCCCAGAGCCATGTGGAAGCCATCTCCCTCCACAGTACCTCTGTACAGGTAGGTAGCCATCTTACTAGGGAGGGGTTTGTTGGGACCTGAGAACAACACTATAACTCCCACAAGGCCCTCTGGCCTCACTCCCAAATAGCATGGAACACCCTCTGCACCACAGAGCCATGTGGCAGCCATCTCCCTCTGTTGCTTCACCTACAGGTAGGTAACAAGCTCATGCTCTCTGGCCTCACTCCCAAACAGCATGGAGCACCCTCCCCACCCAGAGCCATGTGGCAGCCATCTCCCTCCACAGTACCTCCGTACAGGTAGTTAGCCATCTTACTAGGGAGGGGGTTGTTGGGACATCAGAACAACACTACGACTCCCATAAGGCTCTCTGGCCTCACTCACTAGCAGCATGGAGCACCCTCACCACCCCAGAGCATTTGGCAGACATCTCCCTCCACAGTACCTCTTTACAGGTGGGTAGCCTGCTCATGCTCTCTGGCCTAACTCCCAAACAGCATGGAGCACCCTCCCCACCCAGAGCCATGTAGCAGCCATCTCCCTCCACTGTACCTCCGTACAGGTAGGTAGCCATTTTACTAGGAAGGGAGTTGTTGGGACCTGAGAAGAACACTACGACTCCCACAAAGCCCTCTGGCCTCACTCCCCAATAGCATGGAGCACCCTCCCTACCCTAGAGCCATGTGGCAGCTATCTCCCTCCAAGGTACCTCCGTACAGGTAGGTAGCCATCTTACTAGGGAGAGGACTGTTGGGACGTGAGAACAACACTACAACTCCCAGAAGGCCCTCTGGCCTCACTGCCAAACAACATGGAGCCCCATCCCCACCCCAGAGCCATGTGGTAGCCATCTCTGTCCACAGTACCTCCTTACATGTAGATCGCCATCTTACTAGAGAGGGGGTCGTTGGGACCTGAGAACAACAATACAACTCCCACAAGGCCCTCTGGCCTCACTCCCAAACAGCATGGAGCACCCTCCCCAGCCCAGAGCCATGTGGCAGCAATCTCCCTCCTCTGCTTCACCTTACAGGTAGGTAGCCAGCTCATGCTCTCTTGCCTCACTACCAAACATCATGGAGCTCCCTACCCACCCCAGAGCCATGTGACAGTCATCTCCTCCTCTGCCTCACCTTACAGGTAGGTAGCCAGCTCAGGCTCTCTGGCCTCACTAACAAACAGCATGGAACACCCTCCCCACCGAGAGCTATGTGGTGGCCATTACCCTCCACAGTGTCTCTGTACAGGTAGGTAGCCATCTTAGTAGGGAGGGTCTTGTTCGGACCTGAGAATCAGACTACGACTCCCATAAGGGCCTCTGGCCTCACTCATAAACAGCATGGAGCACCCTCCCCACCCAGAGCCATGTAGCAGCCATCTCCCTCCACAGTACCTACGTACAGGTAGGTAGCCATCTTACTAGGGAGGGGGTTGTTTGGACCTAAGAACCACACTACGACTCCCACAAGGCCCTCTGGCCTCACTCCCAAACAGCATGGATCACCCTCCCCACCCCAGAGCCATGTGGCAGCCATCTCCCTCCTCTGCTTCACCTTACAGGTAGGTAGCCTGCTCATGCTCTCTGGCCTCACTCCCAAACAGCATGGAGCACCCTCCCCACCTCAGATCCATGCGGCAACCATCTCTGTCCACAGTACCTCCTTACAGGTAGGTAGCCAGATCATGCTCTCTGGCCTCACTCCCAAACAGCATGGAGCACCCTCCCCACCCCAGAGCCATGTGGCAGCCATCTCCCTCCTCTGCTTCACCTTACAGGTAGGTAGCCTGCTCATGCTCTCTGGCCTCACTCCCAAACAGCATGGAGCACCCTCCCCACCTCAGATCCATGTGGCAACCATCTCTGTCCACAGTACCTCCTTACAGGTAGGTAGCCAGCTCATGCTCTCTGGCCTCACTCCCAAACAGCATGGACCACTCTCCCCACCCCAGAGCTATGTGGCAGCCAACTCCCTCCTCTGCTTCACTTTACATGTAGGTAGCCAGCTCATGCTCTCTGACCTCACTCCCAAACAGCATGGAGCACCCTCTCCACCCCAGAGCCATGTGGCAGCCATCTCCTTCCACAGTACCTCCACACAGGTAGGTAGCCATGTTACTAGGGAGGGGGTTGTTGGGAACTGAGAACAAGACTACGACTCCCACCAGGCCCTCTGTTCTCACTCCCAAACAGCATGGAGTACCCTCCCCACCCCAGAGCCATGTGACAGCCATATTTCTCCTCTGCTTCACCTTACAGGTAGGTAGCCAGATCATTCTCTCTGGCCTCACTCCCAAACAGCATGGAGCACCCTCCTCACCCCAGAGCCATGTGGCAGCCATCTCCCTCCAGAGTACCTCCTTACAGGTAGGCAGCCATCTTACTAAGGAGATTTTTTTTGGGACCTACGAACAATACTACAACTCCCACAAGGCCCTCTGACCTCATTCCAAAAGCAGCATGGAACACCCTTCCCACCCCAGAGCCATGTGGCAGCCATCTCCCTTCTCTGCTGCTTCACCTTACAGTTAGGTAGCCAGCTCATGCTCTCTGGCCTCACTCCCAAACAGCATTGAGCACTCCCCCGCTCCAGAGCCATTTCGCAGCCATCTCCCTCCACAGTACCTGCTTACAGTTAGGTAGCCCGCTCACGCTGTCTAGCCTAACTCCCAAACAACATGGTGGAGCACCCTCCCCACCCAGAGCCATGTAGAAGCTATCTCCCTCCACAGTACCTCAGTACAGGTAGGTAACCATCCTACTAGGAAGGGGGTTGTTGGGACCTGAAAACAACAGTACAACTCCAACAAAGCCCTCTGGCCTCACTCCCAGACAGCATGGAGCACCCTCCCCACCCCAGAGCCATGTGGAAGCCATCTCCCTCCACAGTACCTCTGTACAGGTAGGTAGCCATCTTACTAGGGAGGGGTTTGTTGGGACCTGAGAACAACACTATAACTCCCACAAGGCCCTCTGGCCTCACTCCCAAATAGCATGGAACACCCTCTGCACCACAGAGCCATGTGGCAGCCATCTCCCTCCTCTGATGCTTCACCTACAGGTAGGTAACAAGCTCATGCTCTCTGGCCTCACTCCCAAACAGCATGGAGCACCCTCCCCACCCAGAGCCATGTGGCAGCCATCTCTCTCCACAGTACCTCCGTACAGGTAGTTAGCCATCTTACTAGGGAGGGGGTTGTTGGGACCTGAGAACAACACTACGACTCCCACAAGGCCCTCTGGCCTCACTCCCAAACAGCACGGAGCACCCTCCCCACCCCAGAGCCACGTGGCAGCCATCTCCCTCCTCTGCTTCACCTTACAGGAAGGTAGCCTGCTCATGCTCTCTGGCCTCACTCCCAAACAGCATGGAGCACCCTCCCCACGCCAGAGCCATGTGGCAGCCATCTCCCTCCACAGTACCTCCTTACAGTTAGGTAGCCACCTCATGCTCTCTGGCCTCACTCCCAAACAGCATGGAGCACCCTCCCCACCCCAGAGCCATGTGGCAGCCATCTCCCTCCACAGTACCTCCGTACAGGTAGGTAGCCATCTTACTAGGCATGGGGTTGTTTGGACCTGAGAACAACAGTACAACTCCCACAAGGCTCTCTAGCCTCACTCTGATACAGCATGGAGCACCCCCCCACCCCAGAGCCATGTGGCAGCCATCTCCCTCCACAGTACCTCCTTACAGGTAGATAGCCATCTTACTAGGGAGGGGGTTTTTGGGACCTGAGAACAAAACTACGACTCCCACAAGGCCCTCTGGCCTCACTCCCAAACAGCATGGAGCATGCCCCCACCCCAGAGCCATATGGCAGCCATCTCCCTCCACAGTACCTCCTTACAGGTAGGTAGCCAGCTCATGCTCTCTGGCCTCACTCCCAAACAGCATGGAGCACCCTCCCCACCCAGAGCCATGTGGCGGCCATCTCCCTCCACAGTACCTCCTTACAGGTAGGAAGCCTGCTCATGCTCTCTGGCCTCACTCCCAAACAGCAAGGAGCACCCTCCCCACCCAGAGCCATGTGGCAGCCATCTCCCTCCACAGTACCTCCTTACAGGTAGGTAGCCATCTTAAAAAGGAGGGAGGGAGTTGTTCGGACCTGAGAACAACACTTCAACTCCCACAAGGCCCTCTGGCCTCACTCCCAAACAGCATGGAGCACCCTCCCCATCCCAGAGAATATGGCAGACATCTCCCTCCACAGTACCTCCGTACAGGTAGGTAGCCATCTTACTAGGGAGGGGGTTGTTGGGACATGAGAACAACACTACGACTCCCAGAAATCGCTCTGGTCTCACTCCCAAACAGCATGGAGCACCATCCCCACCTCAGAGCCATGTGGCAGCCATCTCCCTCCTTCACCTCACAGGTAGGTAGCCAGCTCATACTCTCTGGCCTCACTCCCAAACAGCATGGAGCACCCTCCCCACCCCAGAGCCAGGTGGCAGCTATCTCCCTCCTATGCTTCACCTTACAGGTAGGTAGCCTGCTCATGCTCTCTGGCCTCACTCCCAAACAGCATGGAGCACCCTCCCCACCCCAGAGCCAATTTGGTAGCCATCTCCCTCCACAGTACCTCCTTACAGGTAGGTAGCCAGCTCATGCTCTCTAGCGTCACTCCTAAACAGCATGGAGCACCCTCCCCACCCCAGAGCCATGTGGCAGCCATCTCCCTCCTCTGCTTCACCTTACAGGTAGGTAGCCTGCTCTTGCTGTCTGGCCTCACTTCCAAACAGCATGGAGCACCCTCCGCACCCCAGAGCCATGTGGCAGCAATCTTCCTCCTCTGCTTCACCTTACAGGTAGGTAGCCAGCTCATGCTCTCTGGCCTCACTCCCAAACAGCATGGAGCACCCTCCCCCCCGAGCCATGTGGCAGCCATCTCCCTCCACAGTACCTCCATACAGGTAGGTATCCATCTTACTTGGGAGGAGGTTGTTGGGACCTGAGAACAACACTATAACTCCAAAACTGCCCTCTGGCCTCACTTCCAAACAGCATGGAACACCCTCCGTACCCCAGAGCCATGTGGCAGACATCTCCCTCCTCTGCTGCTTCACCTTACAGTTAGGTAGCCAGCTCATGCCCTCTGGCCTCACTCCCAAACAGCATGGACCATCCTCCAAACCCAGAGCCATTTGGCAGCCATCTCCCTCCACAGTACCTCCATACAGGTAGTTAGCCATCTTACTAGGGAGGGGGTTGTTGGGACCTGAGAACAACACTATAACTCTCACAAGGCCCTCTGTCCTCACTCCCAAACAGCATGGAGCACCCTCCCCACTCCAGAGCCATGTGGCAGCCATCTCCCTCATTCTTCACCTTACAGGTAGGTAGCCTGCTCATGCTCTCTGGCCTCACTCCCAAACAGCATGGAGCACCCTCCCCACCCCAGATCCATGTGGCAACCATCTCCGTCCACAGTACCTCCTTACAGGTAGGTAGCCAGCTCATGCTCTCTGGACTCACTCCCAAACAGCATGGACCACCCTCCCCACCCCAGAACCATGTGGCAGCCAACTACCTCAACAGGATCTCCTTACAGGTAGGTAGCCTGCTCATGCTCTCTGGCCTCACTCCCAAACAGCATGGAGCACCCTCTCCACCCCAGAGCCATGTGGCAGCCATCTCCCTCCTCTGCTTCACTTTACAGGTAGGTAGCCAGCTCATGCTCTCTGGCCTCACTCCCAAACAGCATGGAGCACCCTCCCCACCCCAGAGCCATGTGACAGCCATCTCTCTCCTCTGCTTCACCTTACAGGTAGGTAGCCAGATTATTCTCTCTGGCCTCACTGCCAAACAGCATGGAACACCCTCCTCACCCCAGAGAAATGTGGCAGCCATCTCCCTCCAAGTACCTCCTTACAGGTAGGTAGCCATCTTACTAAGGAGGGGGTTGTTGGGACCTGAGAACAACACTACAACTGAAGGAAGTGGCCCTTAGGGGCCACCCGGGTTATCTATAACCTCCTACTCGCCTTCTACCAAAATGAAGAGTCGGTCAGACAGTAGAGAATACAAACAGTTGTTTATTAGAAATACTCAGCAGAGGAGTCCATTCTGACCTGCACCCTAAGATGTCTGCCGAGGAGCTGGCCCCCCAACAGTCTGCAACGTATAACCATTCCTCCCAAGAACCTCCAACCACCCCCACAGTGGAAAGTTACCGGCTTAGACCGAACATGAATAAAGGAGGCACAGAAGGATGGGCTACCACCTGCTAGATCGGTACACACTATCACAGTCTCAAGGTTGCCATGCTGGGTCTCAGCATCTCCTAACGTGGGAGCAGAGCTACACACACGGATAGGTATGCGAAGGCAGAATGGCCTATTCATTAGAAAGTCATAAGGCAACCTTGAACAGAAAAGAAAATAATAACTAAATACAGTGTTCGGCTGAGGCAAGCAAGACGAATAACAGGGCCTAGTTCAGACACAGCCTAATGGGGATTGCGAAATACAAAATGGAGTCACACTCGCTAACTGAAGCTCACACATTGCAGGGATGACTCAGTGGGTTGCATAACGTGGATACGAATGGTGTGTAATTTAGCCGCACACTGCTAACCTAATATAACACGGAACAGGTGTATAACGAGAATGGGGTTTTCAAACCTAACAGACCTTTACAAGTCTTTACAATTCTAAGCAGGGGAGAAAATAAATGTATAGTCACTCGAATCGCAAACGAAACCAAAGCAGCACATGTATATCAAAATATCTTTAGTATTCAAAAATACCCTCATCTATCAGCATCATATCCTGTATGTCTTGCATCAACATAGTGGAGACTTTATTATCTCGTCCTGGCAATTTAGGGGTAGGTGTGAGCTTGCTCACACAATAGGTACAGCATGCTGGAAGGCAGTTGACACATAGGCAGCATGTGAAGATGACACCTGCGGTAACTACTAGAAAAAGAAGTATCTTCCAACCCCAGGAGGATATCAGACCCCAGAACCACCCTGTCAAGGACCATGAACCATTATCCTGATGAATATCAGATGCAAGCCTATGTAGCTTCTGGATAGCGGAATATACATTAGGGGCGTGGTCTGGGATGTAGACGCAGCAGCTGCTACCGATGACGCGACAAGCTCCACCCCTATCTGCAACGATGATGTCTAAAACCATCCGATTTTGAAGAGCAACGAGTCTGGTAGCCTGGAGCTCAGCCGTAATGTTAGTCAGTATGCCTGCTTTAGTGTTGATAATCACTTCTACAACTCTGGTGAGGCGACGAAAGTTAACACTATTATACATAGGTCCCCAGAAAGGCACAATACCCTTCATGGCATCAGTGAATTGCTGTAGGGTAGTATCAGTTTGATCAATATCTGCTGTATCAATGACTCTCCTCACCCGGGACAAATATACTCTTCTCCGCTGCAGCCTTTGTGATAGTTGAACGGTGCAATATAAACGGGAGGTAAAAGGAAAGAGACATAACACTGGCCAGACCATCCCCTGGGAAGCCATGTATAAGCCTGCTCTCCACAAACAAAGTATACATTTGGAGGTGTGAGCAAAGGTGGGCTACTAGTAGTGTTTAATCCGTATGTGTAGTTGCAACTGCTCTGTCCCACTGGAATGTTCCCAGAACCTTCAACACAGAAACTAGCTGCTGTATGAATTACAGGGACGGGCATGGCTTTATCTTTGGTGACATTTCGTTCATGGAAACATTTAAAGTATTCGGTAACATTGAATCCCTGAAAATCCAGCATTTCATTTTGTAGCCATGTGGCATTCTGATTATCTTCGTAAACATTCATGCATGCTCCTGGATGTAGGGTACCTTCCTTTCCTCCGGTCCCAGGTGTATAACCCTGGTGTACTACTATATATTCCAACACTGCTTCATAATCAGACTTCATCAAATTCATAGCATCCGCATGATAATGACTATACACCATGGAAAGCAACTGGAACCATGCCTCACAGCTACTTAGGTACGACAGGGGTAAAGACACCAGTAAATCATTCTTGAGGGGAGTAACCCACACACCCAGCAATTCGAAGCATTAGTGGTATTGTGTACTTGATGAAGCATTTGCAGGAAGGCATTTTCAACATATGTCTGTCTATGTCTCTCTTTATGCGGAGCCAGCGTAACGAACAGGTGCTCAGGTGGAGCCGGGGTAGTCCCTATCAAAGTGTGTACGGGATGCTGTTCTTCTAAATACCATACTACCCCAAACAGTATTATCATTACTATGAGAAGGAATACTACTACTACTATCTTACTCCTAGTAGACCAGCTAGACCACACAGGACCACCCTGCCCTGGTGGGGGTGCCCCTAGGGCCTGTTGATCCCCCATGGCAGCATGGCCAAATGGGTACATGTGAAAAGCTTTATGAACTGGAGCCACAAGAATACAACCGACCAGAGGGGCACACGTCACCCAGCATCCATCTAGCGCCTCGCTGGTAGGCTCCTATTGTTCATCAACGGTGGTGCTATGAAGCACTCCCTCGAGGGGACCGCACGATCGCACCCCTTGCTGAAGACAAATCCTTCTTCTGCCAGGATAGGGCACCCTCCCTCCTGGGCAAGTACCCTCAACGATCCTGTCCAGTGTCTAGGGCAGTGCACCAGTGTAGCTTACCCTAATCTGACGCAGGCACCTTAGACATAGCACTTACACCCTAATCTCAAGTCCTTCCCTAACTCTTGGACTGTCCCTCTGGCGCACTGTCCTTCTGTCGGGCCGCAGGTTATACCTGGCAACTCCAGACACTTCTTCGTCAACAAAAAGGGGAAGAAACTCAGGCTCAGAAGGGCATTGAGACTCAGGTGCCTGTGGATCAGATGGGGAAAACGCTGAGGCTGCCCTTATCTCCGGAGGGACCGCCTCAAGTAAGGCAGCATCACTCTCTGCTTCCGTCTGCGCCCACCTCAACCGAGCGTCAGAGAAGGGAATAAAGTGGGGCACCCTTTCCCCCTCTTGGTCAGCAATGCCGTCGAGCACTCACTTGTCTTAGGGAAGTGGGAGAGGAACCTTCTTGCAGTGGGTACCATGCACCCAGTTCTTCCGACCGTCGAGTTTCACTGCTATTCTGGTAGGAAGGAGGACCAACAGCGGTCCTTTTCAACGAGGCTCCAGGCAACTCTTCCTCTGGAAGTTCTTGACGAGCACGTAATCTCCGGGCTGTAGCTGATGCCCGGGCCCCTCTGGTAACTGCCGCAGTGTCTCCTGAATCTGTTGATGAATAGAACGAAGATCTTTAGTTAATTCATACAAGTAATCCACAAGCAAAGGGTACTCTATCTCGGAGAAGCGCTTGGGCCTTTGAACGCCTCAGATATTGGCCGGGCGTCCAAAAACCACTTCATACGGTGACAACCCTGTTCTAGAGTGCGCAGTTGCCCTAGGAGATAACAAAGCCAAAGGTAACGCATCTGGCCATCGCAATCCTGTATCTTTGCTAACTTCAGTTTGAGAGTACCATTGTACTTCTCAACCAGGCCTGCTGACTGGGGGTGGTTCGCTGCATGAAACTTCTGCTTAATGTGCAAACCTTCGCACATCAATTGGATGACTTTTGAATTGAAGTGACTTCCGTTGTCACTCCATCTCAAACGTGGTAATCCGAAGCGTGGGAAGAACTCTTTTAGGAGTGCCTTTGCCGTCGCTGTTAGAAATGGGATTTTTGGTAGGCTAGGGCATGTGCCAAAGCCAGGCAGAAACCACCACTCTAGTCAGGATAAGGGAGTTACACTCCTAAAATAACCACTGCTTACCCCCTTGGTAGCTTGGCATAAGCAGTCAGGCTTATCTTAGAGGTAGTGTGTAAAGCATTTGCACATAACCAACAGTAATACAGTGTAAGCACTACAAAAGGACACCACACCAGTTTAGAAAAATATCCAATATTTTTATATACTTAAGACAAGACCAAAAATGATAAAAATCCACAATACAGTACTTAAAAATCTTCAGTTATCAAAATATGCTTGAAAAACAGTTCCTTGATGTCGATAGCTCCGTCCGGGGCTATCACGGCGTCATGAACAAACAAATCCAAACAGTTCTGGCTGACCGCGGTGTCGCGGGCCAGCTACGGTGTCGGGAAGACCCGCAAACAGTACCTTTTAGAAATGCAGGGCGGCGGTGACCTCTCGTTGAGCTTCCGAAAGCACGGCGTCCACAGGCGTCGTTTCCGGAGGTCGGTGCAGGAGTCGTCGGGGCCCTCGAAGTCTCACGCGTTGCAGATCGAACTCCTCTCTGTTGAAGTCAGGAGCGCTGGCGTCGGGTGCTGCGGTCATAAGTGCAGCGGTGCGGCGTACGGTGCCCTCAGGTCACGGTGCGAGCAGCGGCTCGGTGGCAGCGTCAGATGGCGTTGTCGGTGAGACCAGGGTCGCGGTGCGAAGTGAATGCGGTGCTCGTCGCGGTGCTGGCAGGTCGCGGTGCTGGCAGGTCGCGGTGCAAGCAACGGCGTAGTCGTTGCTGAAGTGCTGTCGTCGGCTGACGAACGGGAGTCGATGGCGCCGGCATCGGTAGGCCAAGCCTGCAGTGTGGGATGAGGGCGGTGCGTCGTGTAACTTTACGAGCGGTGCCCACGAACCACAGTGCGAGCAGCGGCATAGATTTCGGCGTGGAGCGGCGTCATCGGGATACCAAGGCGTCGTCGTGAAGTGAGGCGGTGCGGAGTGCGGTGCCCACAGGTCGCAGTGCGAGCAGCGGCTCGGTGGCGTCGTCAGCAGGCGTCGTCTGTGAGACCAGGGTCGCGGTGCGGCATTGCAGCGGTGCCCTCTGCGGTGCCTTCAGGATACGGAGTCGGCAGTGGCGTCGCAGACGGCGTCGGGTTGCTTTTTCTTCTGTTGCAGCACAAAACACACAGTTCCCAGTGCTGAGGGCAGAAGAGCTTGAAGTCTTTGCTGTTCCTGAGACTTCTTGAACAGGGGGCAAGCTCTACCTCAAGCCCTTGGAGAAACTTACAAAAGTAGATTGCAGAAAGTCCAGTCCAGTCCTTTCACTGCCCAAGACAGAAGCAGCCACTGCAGGCCAACACAGCAAAGCACACAGCAAAGTGGTAGTTCCTCCTCACAGCTTCTCCAGCTCTTCTTCTTGGCAGTCTTCTTGGTCCAAAAGAGTTCTAAAGTTCAGGGGACTGGGCCCCAATATTTATATCCAAAAATCCTTTGACCTCTTAGGCAGAGAGTGTCTGTGCCCAGCCAGAACCAGTTCTGCCTTCTCTGGTGTGACTTCCTGGCAGGAGGTGGAGACGGCATTGTCAGAGGCAGACCAGGCCCTTTGAGGTGCAAGGAAATCTCCTCCCCCTTCCCCAATTGCAGCCCAGGTCTATTCAGCCCTTTCCTGATCCACCTAGACTACCTGGAGCCACTCCTGCTCCCCAGCCTTCTGTCATCCAAAACCCAGACAGGCAATCCACATTCCAGCAGAGGCACACGGGATGACTGAGCAAGAAAATACCTACTTTCTAAAAGTGGTATTTTCAAACACAGAATGTAAAAATCACCTTCACTAAAAGATGCATCTTTAGATTCTGAGTTCAGGCATACTAAACTTTATTTTCCTACCTAGTTCCCAGGGCCAGTTATGTTTATAAGATGTTATAAACAAACCCCATTCTGGCTTATGGGGAACAGGTAGCCTTGCAATAGTGAAAAACGAAATTGGCAGTAATTCACTATCAGGACATGCCACACACACCAGGGCATGTCCTACCTTTCACATACACTGCACCCTGCCCACAGGGGTACCTTGGGCCTACCTTAGGGGTGGCTGACATGTAAGAAAAGGGAAGGTTAGGGACTGGCAAGTGTGTGCACTGGCCAAGTCGACATGGCAGTTTGAAACTGCGCGCAGACTCCGCAATGGCGGGCCTGAGTTACCTTTTCAGGGCTACTCACGTGGGTGGCACAATCAGTGCTGCAGGCCCACGAGTAGCATTTGATTCACAGGACCTGGCACACTCAGTGCACTTTACTAGGGACTAACAAGTAAATCAAATATCCAATCATGGAAACACCAATCCATAACACAATTTACCACAGGAGCACTTGCACTTTACCACTGATCAGCAGAGCGAAAAGTGCGCAGAAACGCTACGCCAGCAAAAACAGAGTCAACACCGGGAGGTCAGAAAGCAAAAACTCAGGGGAAACACGACAAAAGATGCCAAGTCTAACACATATCCCCTCCAGCTGAAAGTAGGGAGAACTACCCACCCTCCTGGGAGTTCTCTTCACGAAGGTGGAAGAACCTAGACAGACCATCTGCATTGGCGTGTTCTGTGCCAGGACGGTGTTCCACCGTAAAGTCCATTCCCTGTAAGGAGATGGACCACCTCAGCAGTTTTGGATTCTCATCCCTCATTTGCATCAACCATCTGAGGGGCCTGTGGTTTGTCTGAACCCGGAAGTGAGTCCCAAACAGGTAGGGTCTCAGCTTCTTCAGTGCCCAGACCACAGCGAAAGCTTCCCTTTCTATGGCACTCCACCTCTGTTTCCTGGGGAGTAGTCTCCGGCTAAGGAAGACTACAGGCTGGTCTAGGCCCTCTTCGTTCAGTTGTGAGAGCACCGCTCCCACTCCATGCTCTGAAGCGCCAGTCTGCACGACGAATTCCTTGGAGAAGTCGGGGGCCTTGAGCACGGGGGTCGTGCACATGGCGGCCTTCAGGCCATCAAAAGCCTTCTGGCAGGACTCAGTCCAGATCACCTTCTTGGGCTGCTTCCTGGAAGTCAGCTCTGTTAAGGGGGCAACAATGGTGCCATACCCCTTAACAAACCTCCTGTAGTACCCGGTGAGTCCTAAGAAGGCCCTCACCTCTGTATGAGTCTTGGGGGGCTCCCAAGCCAGAATGGTGTCAATCTTGGGTTGTAGGGGTGCCACCTGGCCGCTTCCTACCTGGTGTCCCAAGTACACCACGAACCCTGCCCGATCTGGCACTTACTGGCCTTGATCGTGAGGCCTGCCCTCTGCAGCGCCCTCAACACTTCACAGAGGTGCTGCAAGTGTTCTTCCCAGCTGGAACTGAACACTGCGATGTCATCCAGGTAGGCAGCACTGAAATCCTCCAGCCCAGCCAACACCTGGTTGACCAACCTCTGAAAGGTGGCAGGGGCATTCTTCAACCCAAAGGGCATCACCCGGAGCTGGTAATGTCCTTCCGGGGTTGAAAATGCTGACCTCTCCTTTGCCCCATCGGTTAAGGCAATCTGCCAGTACCCAGACGTTAAGTCAAACGTGCTGAGGAACTTGGCAGCTCCCAACCGATCAATGAGCTCATCCACTCTGGGGATGGGGTGTGCGTCAGTCCTGGTGACGGCATTGAGCCCACGGTAGTCCACACAGAACCGCAGTTCTGGAGTGGCACCGGGTGCAGCAGCCGTTGGGACCAAGACCACTGGGCTGGCCCAAGGACTGTTGGACGGCTCAATCACCCCTAACGCCAACATCTTAGAGACCTCCTCTTTAATGCTGGCCTTGACCCGGTCAGTCAACCTGTAAATCTTGTTCTTCACAGGAGGGATGTCGCCGGTGTCCACGTCATGGGTACACCAGTGAGTAACACCTGGGGTCAGGGAGAACAGTGGGGCAAACTGTCCCAACAACTGGTGACAGTCGCTCTGCTGCTCTGGAGTCAGTGTAGGGGAGAGGATCACACCTTCCACTGATCCATCGCACTCCTTGGTAGACAGGAGGTCAGGGAGAGGTTCACTCTCCTCTTCCACCCCATCATCTGTCGCCAAGAGCATGCTCACTTTGGACCTCTCGAAGTGGGGCTTGAGGCGGTTCACGTGGAGGACCCTCAAAGGGTTCCTTGGAGCCCGCAAATCCACCACGTAGGTGACATCACTTTTGCGCTCCACCACCTCAAATGGCCCAGTCCACTTGTCCTGCAAGGCACAAGGTTCCACTGGGGCCATGACCCACACTTTTTGCCCGGGTTGAAATTCGACCAGAGTGGCATTCTGGTCATACCACTTCTTCATTTCTTCCTGGCTTGCTTCCAGGTTCGCCTGAGCGAGTTTCCTGAAGCGGGCAGTTTGGTTTCTGAAGGCCAGCATGTAACTAAACACGTCCTGGGGAGTTTTCCTGGGAGCTGCCTCCCAGCCTTCCTTCACCAAACTCAGAGGTCCTCTCACAGGGTGACCATACAGAAGCTCAAAGGGACTGAACCCAAGAGACTTCTGTGGTACCTCCCAGTACGCAAAGAGAAGGCACGGCAAGAGGACATCCCACTTACGCCTCATGGGTTCTGTTAGACCCTTAATCCTGCCCTTCAAGGTCTGGTTGAATCTCTCCACCAGACCATTACCTTGTGGGTGGTAAGGGGTGGTGAACTTGTAGGTTACACCACACTCCTTCCACAGGGATGTCATATACTTGGATATGAAATTGGTCCCCCTGTCAGAAACCACCTCTCTGGGGAACCCCACTCGGGAAAAGATCCCCATTAACGCCCGGCCCACCACTGGCGCCGTCGTTGTCCTGAGAGGGATGGCCTCCAGGTACCGGGTGGCATGGTCCACCAAGACCGGGATGTACCTGTTGCCTATGGCTGTCTTGGGATCCAGTGGCCCCACAATGTCCATCCCTACCCTTTCAAAGGGCGTTCCAACCACTGGAAAAGGTTGGAGAGGAGCTTTGACCTTCCTCCCACTCTTACCACTTGCCTGGCAAGTTTGGCAAGACCTGCAATGTCCATCTGACTGCCTTCGCATTTGGGGCCAGAAGAAGTGGGTGACAAGCCTGTCAAAGGTCTTTTCCTGCCCCAAATGTCCTGCCAAAGGCACGTCATTAGCCAGACCCAGTAGGAAGGTCCTGAAGCACTGGGGTACCACCAGCACACGGGCTGACCCAGGCTCAGCGACCTTAGGCTCGCTGTACAGGAGATCATTCTCCCAGTAGATCCAATGTGATCCGGACTGATCACCAGCTGCCTGGTCTGCAGCCTGCTGCCGCAGACCCTCCAGAGAAGGGCACTCCTTCTGCTCCTTGCAGAATTCTTCCCTGGTGGGACCCCCTTCCTGCTGCCAATGGGTCAGCTCAGAGATGTCCCCCAGTTCAGCTACCTGCTCCCCTGTAGGCACCGGGGCGTCCCCCTCAAGGTCCGCCTCCTCCCGGTCCGTGGGAACTTCAGGGGCCGGTTTCCCACGTCCCTTGACCTTTCTCTTGGCAGGGACTCGGGCCACTGTTTCAGGCTCCAAGTCTTCTTGATCACCCTCTCTGGCCGCCATTGACTGAGTGGACACGCATGCCCACTCTGGCAACCCAAGCATCTCCAAGTGAGACCTTAGCTCAACATCCTTCCATAAGGACTGCTCCAGGTCGTTACCTAGCAGACAATCTACAGGCATGGAAGGGCTCACAACCACCCTCAAGGGACCTGAGACCCCCCCCACTCGAAGAGAACCTACGCCACCAGACACTGGCGCTCTGAATTGTCTACAGCAATTACTTGGTGGAATGCCCCTGGGACTACCTGCTTCTCAGAGACCAGGTGACACCGGACTGAGGTCACACTGGCTCCAGTATCTGAGAGCCTCTACCCTTTTCCCATTGATGGTCACCTAGGTGCTGTATTTCTTTGTGTTAGGGGGCACCGGGTTTCCTGGGAGCATGTCACTGTCCCCTAGTGAGACAAGGGTCATTTCTGCGGGGTCCCCACCATCCTGTGGGTACTCCTCCTCCCCAAGCGCTACACTAGCCAACACCTTGGACTGCCCACCGGTGGGTGGCTGTGCCCCCTTATGGCACTTGGGGTCCCCCTTCATGTGACCCACCAGGTCACATGCAAAACACTTGCGGGGGCCGGTCTCAGCAGGCTTTCCTGACGAGACCCCTTGTTTCTTATCTCCAGGGGATGGGAACCTTTACCCTGGGTGTTAGTTTGGGGCCCTTTAGAGAACTCCTGTGCTTTACCCTTGTCCCCCCCACTTTTCTGCTGGGGACCCTGCCCACCTTTGGCTGAGTCTCAACCAAACGCTTTCTTGTGGACCCTGGTACTCACCCAGCGGTCCGCCTCCATAGCAAGCTTCCTGGGGTCAGTCAGCTTACTATCAACTTGGTGCTGGCGCATATCTGCACAACATAGACTAGACAAGTGCTCCCATGCAATCAAATTGTAGAGCCCCTGAAAATCTGTCACATTACTGCCCTTCACCCAGCCATTCAGTGACCGGCAAAACACATCCACACATTCCAACCAAGTGTTGGCATCAGACTTCTTAATGGACCTGAACTGATCCCTGTACTTTTCAGGAGTTAGACCATACTTAGTGAGAAGGGCGTCCTTCATGTCGGGATAGGTAAAGTGATACCCCTTGCCCAAAGCTATTAAAGTATCCCAGGCTTCTTCTGGAAAGAGAGGCCACAATTCTGCTCCCCAATTCTCCTCAGGGACCCCATTCTTGTGTATCGCTGCCTCGTAACCCTGAAGCCACCTTTGTATGTCGTCCCCCTTCTTGAATTCCTTGCCTACATTCTTAGGGATGTGTACAATTCTGTCTGCCTGTCTTGACGAGTTGCTGCCACCATCTGAGCTGGGCCTATTTCTTAGCTCCAGCTCCTTAAGACTTCGCTCATGGTCTAAGATCATCTTCCTTTCCTCCATGGCTATTCTTTTGTCTTCCCTCTTACTTTCTATCCTGAGTTTCTCCAACTCAAACTTCCTCGCTTCCCGCCTGTCCTCCAGCTCCTCTGGGGACAGGCCACTGCTGCCTGGCCTGGAGGGTTCTCCCCCTCCCAAAAGCACACCCACCCTTGGAATAGGTTCCTCCGCCTCTCCACTGAGATCACCAGACTGCTCGCTGGCATGTCTGGCTGCTACCCAGGCCCTCAGCGCCTTTTGTAGCTCCTCCTTCCTAGTGAGGCCTCTGACTTGGACTTTTAGGTTTTTGCAAATCGCTTTCAATTCCCTAAAATTGTAGGATTCCAACCTATCCTCCTCAAAGGCAATTTCCAGGGATGCAACAGATGATGCTCTTGATTCAGGCATGATGAAGTAGCAAGTTCAAACTGGCAAGATCAAAAATAGGCCAAATAGAAAAAGGACCAGTATGTAGCACGTAATGGTCTGCGATATTGTAGTAGTGCACACCAATCACTGTAAGTCAAGTGCATACGCAAGTCCTATCCTCATTGCTGACAACCAATGTTAGAAATTGGATTTTTGGTAGGCTAGGGCATGTGCCAAAGCCAGGCAGAAACCACCACTCTAGTCAGGATAAGGGAGTTACACTCCTAAAATAACCCCTGCTTACCCCCTTGGTAGCTTGGCACGAGCAGTCAGGCTTATCTTAGAGGCAGTGTGTAAAGCATTTGCACATAACCAACAGTAATACAGTGTAAGCACTACAAAAGGACACCACACCAGTTTAGAAAAATATCCAATATTTTTATATACTTAAGACAAGAGCAAAAATGATAAAAATCCACAATACAGTACTTACAAATCTTCAGTTATCAAAATATGCTTGAAAAACAGTTCCTTGATGTCGATAGCTCCGTACGGGGCTATTACGGCGTTGTGAACAAACAAGTCCAAACAGTTCTGGCTGACCGCGGCGTCGCGGGCCAGCTACGGTGTCGGGAAGACCCGCAAACAGTACCTTTTAGAAATGCAGGGCGTCGGCGACCTCTCGTTGAGCTTCCGAAAGCACGGCGTCCGCAGGCGTCGGTTCCGGAGGTCGGTGCAGGAGTCGTTGGGGCCCTCGAAGTCACACGCGTTGCAGATCGAATTCCTCTCTGTTGAAGTCAGGAGCGCTGGCGTCGGTAGGCATCGGGTGCTGCGGTGCGAAGTGCAGCAGTGCGGCGTGCGGTGCCCTCAGGTCGCGGTGCGAGCAGCGGCTCGGTGGCAGCGTCAGATGGCGTTGTCGGTGAGACCAGGGTCGCGGTGCGAAGTGAATGCGGTGCTTGCCGCGTTGCTGGCAGGTCGCGGTGCAAACAGCGGCGGCGGCGTTGCTGAAGCGCTGTCGTCGGCTGACGAACGGGAGTTGATGGCGCCAGCGTCGGTAGGCCAAGGCTGCGGTGCGGGATGAGGGGGGTGCATCGTGTAACTTTACAAGCGGTGCCCTCGAACCACGGTGCAAGCAACGGTGTAGATTTCGGCGTGGAGCGTCGTCGTCGGGGATACCAAGGCGTCGTCGTGAAGCGAGGCTGTGGAGAGTGCGGTGCCCACAGGTTGCGGTGCGAGCAGCGGCTCGGTGGTGGCATCAGCAGGCGTCGTCGGTGAGACCAGGGTCGCGGTGCGGCGTTGCGGCGGTGCCCTCTGCGGTGCCTTCAGGACACGGAGTCGGCAGCGGTGTCGCAGACGGCGTTGGGTTGCTTTTTCTTCTGTTGCAGCACAAAACACACAGTTCCCAGTGCTGAGGGCAGAAGAGCTTGAAGTCTTTGCTGTTCCTGAGACTTCTTGAACAGGGGGCAAGCTCTACCTCAAGCCCTTGGAGAAACTCACAAAAGTAGATTGCAGAAAGTCCAGTCCAGTCCTTTCACTGCCCAAGACAGAAACAGCCACTGCAGGCCAACACAGCAAAGCACACAGCAAAGTGGTAGTTCCTCCTCACAGCTTCTCCAGCTCTTCTTCTTGGCAGTCTTCTTGGTCCAAAAGAGTTCTAAAGTTCAGGGGTCTGGGCCCCAATATTTATATCCCAAAATTCTTTGATCTCTTAGGCAGAGAGTGTCTGTGCCCAGCCAGAACCAGTTCTGCCTTCTCTGGTGTGACTTCCTGGCAGGAGGTGGAGACAGCATTGTCACGGGCAGACCAGGCCCTTTGAGGTGCAAGGAAATCTCCTCCCCCTTCCCCAATTGCAGCCCAGGTCTATTCAGCCCTTTCCTGACCCACCTAGACTATCTGTAGCCACTCCTGCTACCCAGTCTTCAGTCATCCAAAACCCAGACAGGCAATCCACATTCCAGCAGAGGCACACGGGATGACTGAGCAAGAAAATACCTACTTTCTAAAAGTGGTATTTTCAAACATAGAATGTAAAAATCACCTTCACTAAAAGATGCATCTTTAGATTCTGAGTTCAGACATACTAAACTTTATTTTCCTACCTAGTTCCCAGGGCCAGTTATGTTTATAAGATGTTATAAACAAACTTCCAATTCTGTCCTATGGGGAACAGGTAGCCTTGCAATAGTGAAAAACGAAATTGGCAGTAATTCACTATCAGGACATGCCACACACACCAGGGCATGTCCTACCTTTCACATACACTGCACCCTGCCCACAGGGGTACCTTGGGCCTACCTTAGGGGTGGCTGACATGTAATCAATCAATAAATCAGGTGTTTGTTAAGCGTGACTACTCACCCGTAAGGGTCTCAAGGCGCTGGGGGTGGGGGTGGGGTGCAGGTTCCAGTCCATCAAGGAGGGGGTCTGTCGAAGAGCCAGGTTTTGAGGTTTCTTGCGAAGGTGGGGAGCGATGTTGTCTGTCTGAGGTGGAGCGGAAGGGCGTTCCAGGCTCTGGCCGCGAGGAAGGAGAAGGAGCGGCCTCCCGATCTGGTCTTTCTGGTGCAGGGGACCACGGCGTAGGCGAGCTGGGCTGATCGTAGGGTCCTTTGGGGCGTGTGGAATTTGATTCGGCTGTTCAGGTATGCTGGTCCGGTGTTGTGGAGGGCCTTGTGTGCGTGGGTGAGCATCTTGAAGGTGACTCTAGCCTCGATGGGGAGCCAGTGTAGTGTGCGCAGGTGCTGGGAGATGTGGCAGTGTCTTGGCAGGTTGAGGACCAGTCTTGCGGCGGCGTCCTGGATGTTCTGTAGCTTGCGGGTGAGGTTTTTGTTTATTCTGGCGTAGAGTGCGTTCCCGTAGTCGAGTCTGCTGGTGACCAGGGCGTGAGTGACGGTCTTTCTGTGTTCGAGGGGGATCCATTTGAAGGTCTTACGTAGGAGGCGGAGGGTGTGGAAGCAGGAGGACGAGACGGAGTTGATCTAGCGGTCCATTTTGAGCTCAGAGTCCAGGATGATTCCCAGGTTGTGTGCGTGGTCCGTGGGGGTGGGCGGACTTCCGAGGGCGGGGGGCCACCAGGTGTTGTTCCAGGCATCGGGGTTTGGGCCCATGATGAGTACTTCCGTTTTGTTGGTGTTTAGTTGTAGGCAGCTGTTTTTCATCCATTTGGCGGCATGTAAGAAAAGGGAAGGTTAGGGACTGGCAAGTGTGTGCACTAGCCAAGTCGACATGGCAGTTACAAACTGCGCGCAGACTCCGCAATGGCGGGCCTGAGTTACCTTTTCAGGGCTACTCATGTGGGTGGCACAATCAGTGCTGCAGGCCCACGAGTAGCATTTGATTCACAGGCCCTGGCACACTCAGTGCACTTTACTAGGGATTAACAAGTAAATTAAATATCCAATCATGGAAACACCAATCCATAACACAATTTACCACAGGAGCACTTGCACTTTACCACTGATCAGCAGTGCGAAAAGTGCGCAGAAACGCTACGCCAGCAAAAACAGAGTCAACACCGGGAGGTCAGAAAGCAAAAATTCAGGGGAAACACGCCAAAAGATGCCAAGTCTAACAGTCGCCATAGCCGTATTCTCTTTAGTGGGGTAAGCTTCAATCCATTTACTGAATGCACAAATCACTACCAGCACATACTTCAAATTGTTAACTCGTTCCATTTCGATGAAATCCATCTGGAGAACCTCGAAAGGGAAGGAAGGCAGTGCAAAGTTACCTGAAGGTGTGGGGGTACCTTTCCCAGGATTGTGTGTCATGCAAATCATACAGTGTTTCACTAAATGAGTGGCTACTTTGGAAATATTGTTGTTCTGCCACACTGGATCCAACACCTTGCATATTCCCTTGGCGCTAATGTGGGCTGGGCCATGGTAACCACAGGGAGTACATAGGCATTAGGTAGCATCCATCGCTGTTTCTCTGACTTATCAGTCCAACACCCATCCTCATCCAGACGCCCTGTACTCTCCTGCCATATTGCATATTCGTCTAGGGTCGCCTCACTTTGTATCTCTTTAACGTTTTCTAGTGTGTCCTCAAACATTCCATTGTCTGGGACCCACCTAGCAGGACCTGCCACAAACATCTTTTTCATCTTTGATCTAGCTGTCTCTTTAGCTGTTTGATCTGCAAACGCATTTCTTCTCCCTACATCATCTGTTATTGCTTTGTGGGCACTACATTTTATTATTGCTAACCTATCGGGAAGTGTTAGAGCTGACAAAAGTCTATGTATCAGTGGGCCATTCTGTATTCGTAATCCATGTGAGGTCAAGAACCCTCTCTCCGACCAGAGGCGTCCAAAATTATGGGTGACCCCAAAGGCGTACCTGTCAGTGTAGATATTGACAGTCAGTCCCTCACTCAACTCACAAGCCCGAAGAAGGGCAACCAACTCTGCAGCTTGGGCTGATTGGTACGGGACACAGGATGTCTCAACTACTGTGCAACGTTGTAATTGCATATGCTGCAGTGGTGGTGCCATCTGGTCATTTGAAACAAGAGCCATTGACATATAGTTCCCCTTGGGGGTCAGATAGGGGAACATCAGTCAGGTCTACCCGTCCTTTCGTCTCCTCTTCCGTTCTATACACACAATCATGTGCATCTGTGTCATTACTCGTCGAAGGGAGGGGTAGTAATGTGGCTGGGTTCAGAGTGGCACATCTTTTGATGGTAATGTGCGGAGCAAACAATGTTAGTTCGTATCCAGTCAGACGCGCACTAGTAAGGTTCTGTGTCTTTGTCTTATTCAAAAGCGTATCCACAGCATGAGGTACCATTACTGTGAGATCAGTATCAAGAACGAGCCCTGCCGATTGCCTGATAGAAATTGCCACCGCTGCGGCAGCTCTCAGGCAGCTCAGGAGAGCTCTGGCGACGTTATCCAAAATGGCAGAAAAATAAGCGCAGGGTCTTTGCTTACCACCAAAACCCTGTGTTGAAACAGAGAGCGCGCAACCATCCGCCTCATGTACGTAAAGCACAAAAGGCTTCTGGTAATCAGGAGTACCAAGCACAGGAGCAGAGCAAAGCGCAACCTTTAATTGCTCAAAAGCTTGCTGGCATGCAGATGACCAAGGCAGGGGCCCCTTCACTTCTTTGGTAGTCAGGTAAAGGAGGGGTTTCGTTAGTAGGGAATAATTGGGAATCCAGTGTCGACAATACGAGGTAATACCAATAAATGCACGTACTTCACGCTGGGTCTTAGGAACAGGCATATTAGTGATAGCAGCTATGCATTCAGGTGTTAGTCTGCGACCCTCTTTCGACAGTAGGTGACCTAAGTAGGTGACCTCCTATCAACAATATTGAAATTTGGAAAGGGACACCTTATGGCCATGGTGCGCCAAATGCAACAGCAGTTTAACAGTGGCGTCTTTACAGCCATCTTCAGTATCAGAGGCCACAAGGAGGTCATCAACCTACTGCAAAAGCGCATTACCAGGGGGAAGTACCAAAGAATCCAATTGGGTTTTAAAAGCTTGACTATAGATACTAGGGCTTTCTGTATAGCCTTGAGGAGCATGACAGAATCTAAAGCTCCTGCCGGCTAGGGCGAATCCAAACAGATATCTGCTATCTGTATGGATCGGAATACTAAAGAAAGCATTCTTGAAATCGATCACGGAAAAGAGTTTGGCTGATGAGGGAATCATTGTCAATATCGTGGTAATGTCTGGGACTACAGGATATTGAGGCACTACAATTTCATTAACCTCGCTGAGGTCAATTACAAAGCGATAGACGTCAGGATGAGCATCAGAAGAGTCCAAGGGTGCCTTCTTAAGAATCGGAAAGATAGGGCTATTACACACATTTGCCGCTGTCTCCTCAACCACACCAGACTTAACCAGATCCTGTATTATTCGCAATAAGGCCTGTTCTCCTGCCTGTGAAATCTTATACTGAGGAACACGAGGCAATACAGTGTTATCTTTGATCTTAATAGAAACCGGCGGGATCTGGAGTAACCCCACGTCCATTTCTCCTGCTGCCCACAAGCTACTGGGCACCTCTTTGAATTCAGCGGGGAGGGGCGCATCTTTAGCAAAGCATTGTTTTGCACGAGCCACTTGTGGCCCAACGGTTATGTAAACACCATCTGGGGAACAGAAGATGGTGGCGTGTAATCTCTTCAACAAATCCAATCCCATCAAATTCTCTCCACAATTCGTTGTTAACAGAAATGGCGAATCTACCGTAAAGGGACCAATAGTCAGAGAAAGAGGCTTGGAAATGGGGCTAACAACCGGCATGCCTGAGAAACCTACTGAAATATTGTTTTGGCCAGACAGAGCTGCCCCCGGGACCAGTGAACGGGAAACAGAGCTATTCATAGCCCCTGTAACAATTAAACATTTCTTGGCAGTACCTTGCAATTGTGCAGTGACATAGGGTCCGCGCTGATCTACAGGCACTGGAACTGGTCCCTCACCCTGTGCCTGGCTGTCCTAGCTGTGGGACAACCCCGTCACTTCGTCCATGTCATAGTCATCATGATAGTACTGCCTTCCCCGAGTTTCGTCAAAATAGTTCTTTTTATGATGATCATACGATGTATTTTCAGACTGCAACTCTCCTCGGCCCCCTCCTCCTCTACCGTGCCCTCTAAAACCCCTTCCTCTCGGGGCCTCAACTTTCTGCAACAACTCCGGACACTCACTTCGCCAATGCCCCTCCTTTTTACAGTACGCACATTGGTTGTACCCTACGGGCACACCCAGAGTACTGTTCCTGTCTGACCGGGACCCCCTCTGGGACGGACCCGAACCTCTACCTCTTCCATTTCCCCTCGTCACTTGCTGCATCAACACCCTCGTCTTCAACTCCTTTGACTTTTTCTCCACCTTCTCTTTGTCCTCATTCTCTCTATGCTCGTAGTACTGTGCCATACTCAAAATTACTGACGGGGATGAGGTGGTCCAAGTACTTTCCGAAGCCTGCAACCTAGTCGCAATCTCGGGAAGCAAATTAGTGACAAATCTGTTAACGAACAAATGAACACCACCCTCCTGTGACAGATCTTGGCCACTAAAATCCCAAAACACCCCTTCAAACCTAGTAAAGAAATCAGACACACTTTCATCCTTCTTCTGACGACATGCAGTCAACTTGTCCCAGTCCACTCGTCTCAGTGGGATAAGGGAATGCATGTAAGAGATAATACGCCCCGGCAAAGCTAATTGCTCCGCCTTTGGCTTCTCGCCGGGCATGCACTCCTTATCCCACGCCCTGATCTCGTCCCATGTTCCACTCATTTCCACTACGTGATCCGGCGTATGCACCTGTCTCCATATATCTATCAGTACCAACAGGCCGAAAAACAACTCTATATCAGCTAATGTCATCACTGTGGAGGAGGCCGCCTCTGTCAATTCTTTATAGTACGGAGCTGGATTTTTCCGATCAGGGGCATAAGGAGGCAGGGGTCGAGAATCTAGTAACTCCTCAACGAAATCATCACCTTCCTCTCTAACAACATAACATTTATCACTCTGCAATCAAAACTTCCTATCTGCACACTCTATGCCTTTCTCGATCTTTTCTCTGTCATAGGCCTTGCTTTCGGTGTTATCGTTTGCGTCTGTCCCCTCCGAGCTTGTTTCTCTGCACGTATCCGTCGTTGTTTTGCTTCCTTCTGCCATACCCTCAGAGAATCAAACATCGACTGCCTGCTCTTTTTGGCGAACAATTTATCCTGCAAATAATTCAACTTCTGTTCATCAAATGTGCCAGTAAGCAGCCACTGTAAGTCAGCATTGTCCCTCGTATATTTATTCCACAACGTGCTAAAGATAATAGGGCCAATGCCATGCTTGACGTATACATCAAAATTTGGGGTACCCTCTGGAGGCACAGGATGCCTCTCTTCCAATTGAGCCTCAGTGGAACAACACCGACATCCAAAACACCCCAACTTACTTAAACAAGGCATCTTAATATAAGACACATGCACTATCCCCAATGGACAAATACAACATCAACCAACAAAACGGTCGAAAAACCAAATCAAAAGCAGTCCGAAAACCGCACCCCACAGTCCGCAGACTGCACCAAGACAAGACAGTC
Organism: Calotriton arnoldi; assembly: GCA_963921515.1. Taxonomy (NCBI): domain Eukaryota; kingdom Metazoa; phylum Chordata; class Amphibia; order Caudata; family Salamandridae; genus Calotriton; species Calotriton arnoldi. Next base: position 1,505,012 of record CAWUFW010003710.1, on the reverse strand, counting down.
CAAAAACTGTTTCAAGACAAGAAGACAAGCTTCAGCCCCAGTCCTTTTCAAGAATAGGCCGAATTTCCAGTTGGCCTGGTAGACTGCTCACAAACACTCTGTGTCTTTTAAGGGTCCGCAAACCCACCAAGATCAAGACAAGACAGTCCGAAGACTGTACCAGACACAGCCCGTAGGCTCGTGTCGTTCAACCATGGTGCCACATTTTCCAAGAATTCAAATCACTCACCTGGTGCTCTCAGGTCGAGCAAGATTATTCTGCACTGCCGACTCTTCGGACCAAACGGTCAAATCCAAGGTTTCGCCTTTCAGGACCCCAGCCGGTGACCACTAGATGAGGAGTCGCCTGATCAGACGGGCGGGGCAGCCAAGAGAACCGGGCTCTTATCGTGTGGGGATCCCCGATCCGCCCGACCGACCGGACGCAACCCCGATCCTGCAACCCGATTACGGGTGAGTCGGATCATCTTGCGGGGTCCCTGTTCGGGCGTCAACTGAAGGAAGTGGCCCTTAGGGGCCACTCTGGTTAACTACAACCTCCTACTCGCCTTCTACCAAAATGAAGAGTCGGTCAGACAGTAGAGAATACAAACAGTTGTTTATCAGCAATACTCTGCAGAGGAGTCCAATCTGATCTGCACCCTAAGATGTCTGCCGAGGGACTGGCCTCCCAACAGTCTGCAACGCATAACCATTCCTCCAAAGAACCTCCAACCACGCCCACAGTGGAAAGTTACCGGCTTAGGCCGAACATGAACAAAGGAGGCACAGAAGGATGGGCTACCACCTGTTAGATGGGTACACACTATCACAGTCTCAAGGTTGCCGTGCTAGGTCTCAGCGTCTCCTAACGTGGGAGCAGAGCTACACACACGGATAGGTATGCGAAGTCAGAATGGCCTATTTATTAGTAAGTCAGAAGGCAACCTTGAACAGAAAAGAAAATAATAACTAAATACAGTGTTAGGCTGAGGCAAGCAAGACAAATAACAGGGCCTAGTTCAGACACAGCCTAATAGGGATTGAGAAATACAAAATGGAGTCACACTCGCTAACTGAAGCTCACACATTCCAGGGATAACTCAGTGGGTTGCATAACGTGGATACGAATGGTGTTTAATTTAGCCGCACACTGCTAACCTAATATAACATGGAACAGGTGTATAACGAGAATGGGGTTTTCAAACCTAACACAACTCCCACAAGGCCCTCTGGCCTCACTCCAAAAACAGCATGGAACACCCTCCCCACCCCAGAGCCATGTGACAGCCATCTCCCTCCTCTTCTTCACCTTACAGGTAGGTAGCCAGCTCATCCTCTCTGGCCTCACTCCCAAACAGCATGGAGCACCCTCCCCACCCAGAGCAACGTGGCAGCAATCTCCCTCCACAGTACCTCCGTACAGGTAGTTAGCCATCTTACAAGGGAGGGGTTGATGGGACCTGATAACAACACTACGACTCCCACAAGGCCCTCTGGCCTCACTCCCAAACATCATGGAGCACCCTCCCCACCCCAGAGCCATGTGGCAGCCATCTCTCTCCTTCTTCACCTTACAGGTAGGTAGCCAGCTCATGCTCTCTGGCCTCACTCCCAAACAGCATGGAGCATCCTCCCCACCCCAGAGCCATGTGACAGCCATCTCCCTCCTCTTCTTCACCTTACAGGTAGGTAGCCAGCTCATCCTCTCTGGCCTCACTCCCAAACAGCATGGAGCACCCTCCCCACCCCAGAGCCATTTGGCAGCCATCTCCCTCCACAGTACCTGCTTACAGGTAGGTAGCCTGCTCATGCTGTCTGGCCTAACTCCCAAACAGCATGGCGCACCCTCCCCACCCAGAGCCATGTAGCAGCCATCTCTCTCCACAGTACCACCGTACAGGTAGGTAGCCATCTTACTAGGTAGGGGGTTGTTGGGACCTGAGAAAAACACTATGACTCCAACAAAGCCCTCTGGCCTCACTCCCAGACAGCCTGGAGCACCCTCCCCACCCCAGAGCCATGTGGCAGCCATCTCCCTCCACAGTACCTCCGTACAGGTAGGTAGCCATCTTACTAGGGAGGGGGTTGTTGGGACCTGAGAACAACACTATAACTCCCACAAGGCCCTCTGGCCTCACTTCCAAACAGCATGGAACACTCTGCGCACCACAGAGCCATGTGGCAGCCATCTCCCTCCTCTGCTGCTTCTCCTACAGGTAGGTAGCCAGCTCATGCTCTCTGGCCTCACTCCCAAACAGCATGGAGCACCCTCCCCACCCAGAGCAACGTGGCAGCCATCTCCCTCCACAGTACCTCCGTACAGGTAGTTAGCCATCTTACAAGGGAGGGGTTGATGGGACCTGAGAACAACACTACGACTCCCACAAGGCCCTCTGGCCTCACTCCCAAACATCATGGAGCACACTCCCCACCCCAGAGCCATGTGGCAGCCATCTCCCTCCTTCTTCACCTTACAGGTAGGTAGCCAGCTCATGCTCTCTGGCCTCACTCCCAAACAGCATGGAGCATCCTCCCCACCCCAGAGGCATGTGGCAGACATCTCCCTTCTCTGCTTCACCTAACAGGTAGGTAGCCTGCTCATGCTCTCTGGCCTGACTCCCAAACAGCATGGAGCACCCTCCCCACCCCAGAGCCAAGTGGCAGCCATCTCCCTCCACAGTACCTCCTTACAGGTAGGTAGCCATCTTACTAGGGAGGGGGTTGTTGGGACCTGAGAACAACACTACAACTCCCACAAGGCCCTCTGGCCTCACTCTGATACAGCATGGAGCACCGCCCCCACCCTAGAGGCATGTGGCAGTCATCTCCCTCCACCGTACCTCCTTACAGGTAGATAGCCATCTTACTAGGGAGGGGTTGTTGGGACCTGAGAACAACACTACGACCCCCACAAGGCCCTCAGGCCTCACTCCCAAACAGCATGGAGCACCCTCCCCACCCCAGAGCCATGTGGAAGCCATCTCCCTCCACAGTACCTCCTTACAGGTAGGTAGCCATCTTACTAGGGAGGGGGTTGTTGGGACCTGAGAACAACACTACAACTCCCACAAGGCCCTCTGGCCTCACCCTGATACAGCATGGAGCACCGCCCCCCACCCTAGAGGCATGTGGCAGCCATCTCCCTCCACCGTACCTCCTTACAGGTAGATAGCCATCTTACTAGGGAGGGGGTTGTTGGGACCTGAGAACAACACTACGACCCCCACAAGGCCCTCAGGCCTCACTCCCAAACAGCATGGAGCACCCTCCCCACCCCAGAGCCATGTGGTAGCCATCTCCCTCCACAGTACCTCCTTACAGGTAGGTAGCCATCTTACTAGGGAGGGGGTTGTTGGGACCTGAGAACAACACTACAACTCCCACAAGGCCCTCTGACCTCACTCTGATACAGCATGGAGCACCGCCCCCACCCTAGAGGCATGTGGCAGCCATCTCCCTCCACAGTACCTCCTTACAGGTAGATAGCCATCTTACTTGGGAGTGGGTTGTTGTGACCTGAGAACAACACTATGACCCCCACAAGTCCCTCTGGCCTCACTCCCAAGCAGCAAGGAGCACCCTCCCCACCCCAGAGCCATGTGGTAGCCATCTCCCTCCACAGTACCTCCTTACAGGTAGGTAGCCAGCTCATGCTCTCTGGCCTCATTCCCAAACAGCATGGAGCACCCTCCCCACCCCAGAGCCATGTGGCAGTCATATCCCTCCAAGGTACCTTCGTACAGGTAAGTAGCCATCTTACTAGGGAGGGGGTTGTTGGGAGCTGAGAACACCACTATAACTCCCACAAGGCCCTCTGGCCTCACTCCCAAACAGCATGGAGCATCCTCCCCACCCCAGAGCCATGTGGTAGCCATTTCCCTCCTCTGCTTCACCTTACAGGTAGGTAGCCTGCTCATGCTCTCTGGCCTCACTCCCAAACAGCATGGAGCACCCTCCCAACCCCAGAGCCATGTGGCAGCAATCTCCCTCCAGGGTACCTCCTTACAGGTAGGTAGCCAGCTCATGCTCTCTGGCCTCACTCCTAAACAGCATGTAGCCCCCTCCCCAACCCAGAGCCATGTGGCAGTCATATCCCTCCAAGGTACCTCCGTACAGGTAAGTAGCCATCTTACTAGGGAGGGGGTTGTTGGGAGCTGAGAACACCACTATAACTCCCACAAGGCCCTCTGGCCTCACTCCCAAACAGCATGGAGCATCCTCCCCACCCCAGAGCCATGTGGTAGCCATTTCCCTCCTCTGCTTCACCTTACAGGTAGGTAGCCTGCTCATGCTCTCTGGCCTCACTCCCAAACAGCATGGAGCACCCTCCCAACCCCAGAGCCATGTGGCAGCAATCTCCCTCCACAGTACCTCCTTACAGGTAGGTAGCCATCTTAGTAGGGAGGGGGTTGTTGGGACCTGAGAACAACACTACAACTCCCACAAGGCCCTCTGGCCTCACTCTGATACAGCATGGAGCACCGCCCCCCACCCTAGAGGCATGTGGCAGTCATCTCCCTCCACCGTACCTCCTTACAGGTAGATAGCCATCTTACTAGGGAGGGGGTTGTTGGGACCTGAGAACAACACTACGACCCCCACAAGGCCCTCAGGCCTCACTCCCAAACAGCATGGAGCACCCTCCCCACCCCAGAGCCATGTGGAAGCCATCTCCCTCCACAGTACCTCCTTACAGGTAGGTAGCCATCTTACTAGGGAGGGGTTGTTGGGACCTGAGAACAACACTACAACTCCCACAAGGCCCTCTGGCCTCACCCTGATACAGCATGGAGCACCGCCCCCACCCTAGAGGCATGTGGCAGCCATCTCCCTCCACCGTACCTCCTTACAGGTAGATAGCCATCTTACTAGGGAGGGGTTGTTGGGACCTGAGAACAACACTACGACCCCCACAAGGCCCTCAGGCCTCACTCCCAAACAGCATGGAGCACCCTGCCCACCCCAGAGCCATGTGGTAGCCATCTCCCTCCACAGTACCTCCTTACAGGTAGGTAGCCATCTTACTAGGGAGGGGTTGTTGGGACCTGAGAACAACACTACAACTCCCACAAGGCCCTCTGACCTCACTCTGATACAGCATGGAGCACCGCCCCCACCCTAGAGGCATGTGGCAGCCATCTCCCTCCACAGTACCTCCTTACAGGTAGATAGCCATCTTACTTGGGAGTGGGTTGTTGTGACCTGAGAACAACACTATGACCCCCACAAGTCCCTCTGGCCTCACTCCCAAGCAGCAAGGAGCACCCTCCCCACCCCAGAGCCATGTGGTAGCCATCTCCCTCCACAGTACCTCCTTACAGGTAGGTAGCCAGCTCATGCTCTCTGGCCTCATTCCCAAACAGCATGGAGCACCCTCCCCACCCCAGAGCCATGTGGCAGTCATATCCCTCCAAGGTACCTCCGTACAGGTAAGTAGCCATCTTACTAGGGAGGGGGTTGTTGGGAGCTGAGAACACCACTATAACTCCCACAAGGCCCTCTGGCCTCACTCCCAAACAGCATGGAGCATCCTCCCCACCCCAGAGCCATGTGGTAGCCATTTCCCTCCTCTGCTTCACCTTACAGGTAGGTAGCCTGCTCATGCTCTCTGGCCTCACTCCCAACCAGCATGGAGCACCCTCCCAACCCCAGAGCCATGTGGCAGCAATCTCCCTCCAGGGTACCTCCTTACAGGTAGGTAGCCAGCTCATGCTCTCTGGCCTCACTCCTAAACAGCATGGAGCCCCCTCCCCAACCCAGAGCCATGTGGCAGCCATTCCCTCCAAGGTACCTCCGTACAGGTAGGTAGCCATCTTCCTAGGGAGGGGGTTGTTGGGATCTCAGAACAACACTATAACACCACAAGTCCCTCTGGCCTCACTCCCAAACAGCATGGAACACCCTCCTCACCCCAGAGCCATGTGGCAGCCATCTCCCTCCTCTGCTTCACCTTACAGGTAGGTAGCCAGCTCATGCTCTCTGGCCTCACTCCCAAACAGCTTTGAGCACCCTCCCCACCCCAGAGCCAGGTGGCAGCCATCTCTCTCCTCTGTTTCACCTTACAGGTCAGTAGCCTTCTCATGCTGTCTGGTCTCACTCCCAAACAGCATGGAGCACCCTCCCTACCGCAGATCCATGTGGCAACCATCTCCCTCCACAGTATCTCCTTACAGGTAGGTAGCCATGTTACTAGATAGGGGGTTGTTGGGAACTGAGAACAACACAACGACTCCCACAAGGCCTTCTGGCCTCACTCCCAAACAGCATGGAGCACCCTCCCCACCCCAGAGCCATGTGACAGCCATCTCACTCCTCTGCTTCACCTTACAGGTAGGAAGCCAGCTCATGCTCTCTGGCCTCACTCCCAAACAGCATGGAGCACCCTCCCCACCCAGAGCCATGTAGCAACCATCTCCCTCCACAGTACCTCAGTACAGGTAGGTAGCCATTTTACTAGGGAGGGGGTTGTTGGGACCCGAGAACAACACTATTACTCCCACACGGCCCTCTGGCCTCGCTTCCAAACAGCATGGAACACCCTCAGTTCCCCAGAGCCATGTGGCAGCCATCTCCCTCATCTGCTGCTTCACCTTACAGTAAGGTAGCCAGCTCATGCTCTCTGGCCTCACTCCCAAACAGCATGGACCACCCTCCCCACCCAGAGCCATCTGGCAGCCATCTCCCTCAACAGTACCTCCATACATGTAGTTAGCCACCTTACTAGGGTGGGGGTTGTTGGGACCTGAGAACAACACTACGACTCCCACAAGGCCCTCTGGCCTCACTCCCAAACAGCATGGAGCACCTTCCCCACCCCATAGCCATTTGGCAGCCATCTCCCTCCTTCTTCACCTTACAGGTAGGTAGCCAGTTCATGCTCTCTGGCCTCACTCCCAAACAGCATGGACCACCCTCTCCACCCAGAGCCATCTGGCAGCCATCTCCCTCAACAGTACCTCCATACACGTAGTTAGCCACCTTACTAGGGTGGGGGTTGTTGGGACCTGAGAACAACACTACGACTCCCACAAGGCCCTCTGGCCTCACTCCCAAACAGCATGGAGCACCTTCCCCACCCCATAGCCATTTGGCAGCCATCTCCCTCCTTCTTCACCTTACAGGTAGGTAGCCAGTTCATGCTCTCCGGCCTCACTCCCAAACAGCATTGAACACCCTCCCCACCCCAGAGCCATGTGGCAGCCATCTCCCTCCACAGTACCTCCTTACAGGTAGGTAGCCAGCTCATGCTCTCTGGCCTCACTCCTAAACAGCATGGAGCACCCTCCCCACCCCAGAGCCATGTGGCAGCCATCTCCCTCCACTGTACCTCCGTAAAGGTAGGTAGCTTGCTCATGCTCTCTGGCCTCACTCCCAAACAACATGGAGCACCCTCCCTACCCCAGAGCCATGTGGCAGCTATCTCCCGCCACAGTACCTCCTTACAGGTAGGTAGCCATCTTACTAGGGAGTGGGTTGTTCGGACCTGAGGACAACACTACAACTCCCACAAGGCCCTCTGCCCTCACTCCCAAACAGCCTGGAGCACCCTCCCCACCCCAGAGCATTTGGCAGAGATCTCCCTCCACAGTACTTCCTTACAGGTAGGCAGCCTGCTCATGCTCTCTGGCCTTACTCCCAAACAGCTTGGAGCACCCTCCCCACCCAGAGCCATGTAGCAGCCATCTCCCTCCACAGTAACCTCCGTACAGGTAGGTAGCCATCTTACTAGGGAGGGTATTGTTGGGACGTGAGAACAACACCACGACTCCCACAAGGCCCTCTGGCCTCACTCCCAAACAGCATGGAGCACCCTCCCCACCCCAGAGCCATGTGGCAGCCATCTCCCTTCTCTGCTTCACCTTACAGGTAGGTGGCCAGCTCATTCTCTCTGGCCTCACTCCCAAACAGCATGGAGCACCCTCCCCACTCCAGAGCCATGTGGTACCCATCTCCCTCCACAGTACCTCCTTGCAGGTAGGTTGCCATCTTATTAGGGAGGGGGTTGTTGGGACCTGAGAACAACACTACGACTCCCACAAGGCCCTCTGGCCTCACTCCAGCCGCATGGAGCAAACTCCCCTCCTCAGAGCCTAGTGGCAGCCATCTCCATCCTCTGCTTCACCTTACAGGTAGGTAGCCAGCTCATGCTCTCTGGCCTCAGTCCCAAACAGCATGGAGAACCCTCCCCACCCCAGAGCCATTTGGCAGCCATCTCCCTCCACAGTACCTGCTTACAGGTAGGTAGCCTGCTCATGCTCTCTGGCCTCACTCCCAAAGAGCATGGAGCACCCTCCCCACCCCAGAGCCATGTGGCGGACATCTCCCTCACAGTTCCTCCTTTACAGGTAGGTAGCCATCTTACTAGGGAGGGGGTTGTTGGGACCTGAGAACAACACTACGACTCCCTTAAGTTTCTCTGGCCTCACTCACAAACAGCATGGAGCACCCTCCCCACCCCAGAGCCATGTGACAGCCATCTCCCTCCTCTGCTTCACCTTACAGGCAGGTAGCCAGCTCATGCTTTCTGGCCTCAGTCCCAAACAGCATGGAGCACCCTCCCCACCCCAGAGCCATTTGGCAGGTATCTCCCTCGACAGTGCCTCCTTACAGGTTGGTAGCCTGCTCATGCTCTCTGACCTAACTCCCAACCAGCATGGAGCACCCTCCCCACCCAGAGCCATGTAGTAGCCATCTCCCTCCACAGTACCTCCTTACAGGTAGGTAGCCATATTACTAGGGAGGGGGTTGTTGGGACCTGAAAACAACACTACGTCTCCCACAATGTCCTGTGGCCTCACTCCCAAACAGCATGGAGCACCCTCCCCACCCCAGAGCCATGTGGCAGCCATCTCCCTCCTCTGCTTCACCTTACAGGTAGGTAGCCAGCTCATTATCTCGGGCCTCACTCCCAAACAGCATGGAGCTCCCTCCCCACCTCAGAGCCATATGGCAGGCACCTCCCTCCACAGTACCTCCTTACTGGTAGGTAGCCTGCTCATGCTCTCTGGCCTCACTCCCAAACAGCATGGAGCACCATCCCCACCCAAGAGCCACGTGGCAGCCATCTTCCTCCACAGTACCTCCCTACAGGTAGGTAGCCATCTTACTAGGGAGGGGTTGTTGGGACCTGAGAACACTACAACTCGCACAAGGCCCTCTGGCCTCTCTCACTAACAGCATGGAGCACCCTCCCCACCCCTGAACCACGTGACAGCAATCTCCCTCCTCTGCTTCACCTTACAGGTAGGTAGCCAGCTCATGCTCTCTGGCCTCACTCCCAAACAGCATAGAGCACCCTCCCCACCCCAGAGCCATTTGGCATCCATCTCCCTCCTCTGCTTCACCTTACAGGTAGGTAGCCAGCTCATGCTCTCTGGCCTCACTCCCAAACAGCATGGAGCACCCTCCCTACCCAGAGCTATGTGGCGGCCATCTCCCTTCACAGTACCTCCGTACAGGTAGGTAGCCATCTTAGTAGGGAGGGGGCTGTTGGGACCTGAGAACAGCACTACGACTCCCATAACGCCCTCTGGCCTCACTCTCAAACAGCGTGGAGCACCCTCCCCACCCAGAGCCATGTAGCAGCCCTTTCCCTCTGCAGTACCGTCCGTACAGGTAGGTAGCCATCTTTCTAGGGAGGGGGTTGTTGGGACCCGAGAACAACACTACAACTTCCACAAAGCTCTCTGGCCTCACTCCCAAACAGCATGGATCACCCTCCCCACCCCAGAGCCATGTGGCAGCCATCTCCCTCCTCTGCTTCACCTTACAGGTAGGTAGCCAGCTCATTTTCTCTGGCCTCACTCCCAAACAGCATGGAGCACCCTCCCCACCTCAGAGCCATGTGGTAGCCATCTCCCTCCACAGTACCTCCTTACAGGTAGGTAGCCTGCTCATCCTCTCTGGCCTCACTCCCAAACAGCATGGAGCACCCTCCCCACCCAGGAGCCATGTGGCAGCCATCTCCTCCACAGTACTTCCCTACAGGTAGGTAGCCATCTTACTAGGGAGGGGGTTGTTGGTACCTGAGAACTACACTACAACTCACACAAGGCCCCCTGGCCTCACTGCCAAACAGCATGGAGCACCCTCCCCACCCTGAGCTATGTGGCGGCCATCTCCCTCCACAGTACCTCTGTACAGGTAGGTAGCCATCTTACTAGGGAGGGGGTTGTTGGGACCTGAGAACAACACTACAATTCCCACAAGGCCCTCTGGCCTCACTCCCAAAAAGCATGGAGAACCCTCCCCACCCCAGAGCCATGTGACAGCCATCTCCCTCCTCTGCTTCACCTTACAGGTAGGTAGCCAGCTCAAGCTCTCTGGCCTCACTCCCAAACAGCATGGAGCACTCTCCCCACCCAGAGCCATGTGGCGGCCATCTCCGTCCACAGTACCTCTGTACAGGTAGGTTGCCATCTTACTAGGGAGGGGGTTGTTGGGACCTGAGAACAACACTACGACTCCCATAAGGCCCTTTGTCCTCACTCACAAACAGCGTGGAGCACTCACCCCTGTTGGACTAAAAATATGTCTAGCTGACTCCTTCTAGCATTGTGCGAGTTAAGTTAGCATTTGCGGCACCATTTTGTATTCAGCTGCCATTTTGTGTCATGATCGAAATGAAGCTTCTGTCTCATACTGTTTGCCTCTGCAGAAAAGCAGCCTCGATTTTTTCTTTTTATTATTCAAGGTTGAACTTCGTTGCACTAATGAATAGCTCGTTCTGTGTTTGCATGCCTTTCCTCGTATGTAGCCCTGCTCCCACTCTCAGAGAGACGGGCACGGGCTGAGTAACCTTGAAGCTAAGATAGTGTATACCCGGTCTCAGGATGGCAGCTCATCCTTCTGTACCTCCTTTGTTCATTAGTGCCCAGACTGGAACATTCCAGTCTGGGCGTGTCTTAGGGGTGTTGGAAATGTATATCTGACTTTACCTTGTGGATGGGGGTCAGTCCCTTGGCAGCTATCTAAGGAGGCTGGTCAGACTGGACTCCGCTCGAGCGAATACTAATAAAATAACTTTGGTTTGTATTCTCTACTGTCTGACCGACTCATCATTTGTATGGAAGGCTGAGAGGTGTTCGTGAGTGACCTGGGTGGCCCGAATCGGGTCACTTCCTTCAATTGGCGCCCGAACAGGGACCCCATCGGGTGAGTGGCCCATCTTTGCCCGCAGACGGGTGAGGAGGATGGGGCGACGTCGGGTCGGAGAGGCAGATCGGGGATCCCTGCATGATAGGGTCTCGAACTCGCAGCTACCCCATCTGTCTTACTGGGCGGTGCCTCGGCCAGCGGTCATCCCAGCTGGGGTCCTGAACGGCGAAACCTTTGGATCTGGCCGTTTGGTCTGAAGAGTCGGCAGTGGAGAATAACTTCGTTTGACCTGAGTGCACCAGGTGAGTTTGCTTTGGGCCATGGCGCTGTTTTGTTTGAGTTTGGTACGGTCTGAGGATCGTTTTGGATAAGCGCTTGAATTTTTTTAATTCTTTGTGAAAACGGTGTTGCTTTGATCCGGTTTTGGTGAGGTCTGTGGACCGATTTTGTTAAGATATATGAAATTATCCGCTCAGCATCGTTAGTGAACGCATTTTCGTTTCAAGATGCCTTGTTTCAGTCCACTGTGTTGTGTGAGTTGTTGTTGTTCTACAGATGCTCGATTGGAGGAAAGGCAGCCTGCGCCTCCAGAGGACACCCTGAACTTTGACATGTACGTCAAGCACGGCCTTGGCCCTATTAAGTTTAGTACATTATGGCACAAATATACGAGGGACAATGCCGAGTTGCAGTGGCCGTTAACAGGTACCTTTGGTGAACAAAAACTGAATTTCCTGCAGGATAAATTGTTTGCAAAACAGAGTAGGCAGTCAATGTTTGATTATCTTCAGGTATGGCAGAAGGAAGCTAAGCAGAGGCGGATGGAGGCAGAAAAAGAGGCCCGCAATGGGAACATGCAGACAGTGACGCAGAAAGCAGAAGCGTATGATAGAGAGAAAGTAGAAAAAGGTATAGAGTGTGCTGATAGAAAGTTTCGATTACAATGTGACAAATCCTATGTTGCCCGAGAGGCAGGCGATACATTTGTGGAGGAGTTGTTAGACACCCGACCTCCTCCTCCATACGCCCCACAGAGAATATACCCTACTGTGCCACAGCCACAGTCGTCTGTCTCTTCTGCCCCTGCTGTTTCTGTTTCTTCTGTTATTGACTCAGTTGCTCGAACAGCTGGGTCTCCTGTCCATTCTGTGGCTTCGCCCTCCACGCCTGCGATAACTGCTAGTGTCTCTGCTATGCCTATCGTGTCCATGTCTTCTCTTTCTCCGGCCCTTACGCCCACTACGCAGCCATTAACGACATTGGTGCCTACCCACTCGGTTACTACCTCTTCCCTCTTCCCTCACTCCCCGGCAGCACTAGGTAGTAGAACGCCTGTTCGCGGGCTGGGGGACAGGAGCTGAGCGACAGGTAGGGAGTGGTTTGGACGAATTTTAATACGATCTGATGTGGGGGAGGAAGAAAAGAAGGCGGTAGCGAATCAGGCCGCTCAGTGTGCCCGTCATCCCATCTATAGTACTGAAGATGTGTGGAGTGTGATGAGAGATTATGAGCCGTTTGTGCAGCAGCATGCCCTTAAGCACATGTCGGCTACACTGATTGGATTGTGGGAACAGTGCTTCAATGCTATAGCGCCCCAGATTATTTATGATATCAGAGATAATGTATATGTAGCTGGTATGGCACCTGAGGAGGTTTTTGGAAATGTTGCAACATTGGTAGCTTACCGTGGTAGGCTGTTTGAGAAGAGACCAAACACAGTATCCAATGAGGGAAGTCTACCCCATATATCACCCTGAGTTTCCAGAGCTTCGAGATCAGCATGATGCTGTCATTAGACCAAAGGTAGAGGCCAGCTTCCAAGAACAGTGGGTCTATACCCCGTGGAAGAGGAGTGAGGTGTTATCCTTCAAGACTCAGTTACCTGACCCTAGGAAAAATCCTACTGCATATTATAAGGAATTGACAGAAGCCGCTTCGTCTACAGTAATGACACCTGCGGATATTGAAATGGTTTTTGGGTTACTGGTGCCTGTCGACATTTGGAGGCAGGTGCACACGCAGGATCACGCTGTAGAATTGGATGGTACATGGGATCAGATTAAAGCATGGGGTTAGGAAAGGAAGCCTGGAGAGAAGCCAAAGGCCGAGATACTATCTTTACCCGGCTGAAGTATTACCTATATTCACTCCCTTATTCCTCCGAGAAGGGTAGCTTGGGACAAGTTAGCAGCATGCCGTCACAAGAAAGATGAGTGTGTCCGATTTTTTTCACGCGGATCGAGGGTGTGTTTTGGGATTTAAGTGGACAGGATTTGTCAGTAGAAGGGGGTGTCCGATTGTTTGTCAATAGATTTGTTACAAATCTGCTCCCAGAGATTGCGACTCGGTTGCAGGCTTCGGAGAGCACTTGGACAACATCCTCCCCTTCTGTAATTTTGAGTATGGCACAGTATTATGAACACAGTGAGAATGAGGAGAAGGAGAAGGTGGAGAAGAAGCATAAGGAGTTGAAAACGAAGGTGTTGTTACAGCAAGCGTCTAGGGGAAATGGAAGGGGATGTGGTGCTGGTCCAGCCCGGCAGCTTCCCCGTACTAGCAGGAATGCTGCGCCTGTAGGGCCGAATCAGTGCGCGTACTGCAAAGAGGAGGGGCACTGGTGTAGCGAGTGTCCGGTGTTATTGCAGAAAGTCGCGGCCCCTCGAGGACAGGGTTCTTTTGGATGGGGTCGTGGAGTCGGTGATCGGGACAAGGCTTGGGAGGATGGGACATCACAGGGTCACTCTGATCAGAACTATTTTGATGACCCTCGAGGGAGACAGTACTATCACAATGATTATGATCTGGATGAGGTGACAGGGATGACCCACAGCTAGGACAGCCCGGGACAGGGTGAGGGACCAGTTCAGATACCTGTAGATTAGCGCGGTCCTTATGTCACTGCAGATTTGCAAGGCTCAGTTAAGAAATTCTTAGTGAACACAGGTGCAATGAATAGCTCTGTTTGTCGTTCGCTGGTCCCCGGGGAGCTCTGTCTGGCCAAAATAATGTTTTGGTAGGCTTTTCAGGTGTACCGGTTGTGAGCCCCATTTCCAAGCCACTTGCCTTGACTATTGGTCCCTTTACTGTGGATTTGCCCTTTCTAATGACATCCAATTGTGGAGAAAATTTAATGGGTTTAGATTTATTGAAGAAGCCGCATGTGACCATTTTTTGTTCTCCGGAAGGTGTCTACATGACAGTGGGACCAAATGTACCGAGTTCCAAGCAGTGTTTGTCCAAAGATGCGCCCCTTCCTGCTGAGTTTAAAGATGTGCCACCCACCTTGTGGGCGACGGGTGATATGGATGTGGGACTCTTACAAATTTCCCCAGTTTCCATCAAGGTTAAGGACAATGCCGTTTTGCCCCGTATTCCTCAGTACAAAATACCACAAGCGGGGGAGCGAGCTTTAGTACGCACTATATAGGATCTGATTGAGTCGGGGGTAGTTGAGGAGACAGCATCGAATGTGTGTAACAGCCCTATTCTTCCTATTTTAAAAAAGACATCCCCAGACTCTGATGACAACACAGATGTTTATCATTTTGTGATTGATCTGCGCGCAGTTAACAAAATAGTGGTTCCTCAGTTCCTGGTGGTCCCTGACATAACTGCGCTTCTCACAATGATTCCTTCCTCTGCCCAATTATTCTCTGTCATTGATTTGAAAAATGCGTTCTTCAGTATTCCAATTCATCCTGATAGCCGTCACCTATTCGGTTTTACACTAGCTTGTAGAAGCTTTAGATTCTGCCGCGCTCCTCAGGGCTATGCTGAGAGCCTTAGTATATATAGCCAAGTCTTAAAAACCCAATTGGATTCCCTGACGCTTTCTCCAGGTAATGTATTGCTCCAGTATGTGGATGACATTTTGATTGCTTCTGACACCGAACAGGGATGCAAAGACAGTACAGTTAAGTTGTTGCTACATTTGGCTCACCATGGACATAAAGTGTCCCTTTCTAAATTCCAATATTGTTGACAGGAGGTCACCTATTTTGGTCACCTACTGTCGAAGGAGGGTAGGAGATTGACACCCGAGCGCATTAGCGGCATTGTTAAAATGCCCATCCCTAAAACTCAGAGGGATGTACGCGCCTTCATTGGCATCACTTCCTACTGTTGACATTGGATCCCTAATTATTCATTACTAATAAAGTGTCTGCTAGCACTAACAACTAAAGACGTGCATGAGGCCCCTGCCGTGGACGCATGAATGTCAGCAGTCTTTTGAGCAACTAAAAATTGCGCTTTGCTCTGCTCCTGTGCTTGGCACCCCTGACTATGCGAAGCCATTCGTGTTGTATGTACACGAGACGGCCGGTTGTGCGCTCTCTGTCTTAACACAGGCCTTTGGAGGTAAGCAACGGCCATGTGCTTATTTCTCTGCTCTGCTTGACCCTGTCGCCAGAGCCCTCCCGAGCTGTCTAAGAGCGGTTGCGGCTGTGGCCATCTCTATAAGGCAATCGGGTGGGCTCGTACTTGATACTGACCTCACAGTCATGGTACCGCATGCTGTGGACACTCTTTTGAATAAGACCAAGACACAGCACCTTACCAGTGCACGTCTGGCCGGTTATGAGTTAACACTTTTCCCTCCACATATTACGATAAAAATATGTGCCACTCTGAACCCTGCCACGTTACTACCCCTCCCTTCTGAGAGTGAATAAATATACATACATGATTGTCTGTTTCGGACGGAGGAGGAGACGAAGGGACGGGTAGACCTGACTGATGTTCCCTTATCTGACCCCCAAGGAGAATTATATGTCGATGGCTCTTGTTTCAAATTACCAGATGGCACCACCACTGCAGCATATGCACTCACTACATTGCACACAGTAGTTGAGACATCACGAGTTCCTTATCAGTCCGCCCAGGCAGCTGAGTTAGTCGCTCTTATTAGAGCCTGTGAGTTGAGCGAGGGACTGGCCGTAAATATCTACACTGACAGCCAGTACGCCTTCAGGGTCGCTCATAATTTTGTGCGTCTCTGGTCAGAGAGAGGGTTTCTCACATCCCATGGGACGCGTATTCAGAATGGGCCCCTCATACATATGCTTTTGTTTGCCTTGACACTCCATAGGAAATTGGCTATAGTGAAGTGCAGTGCCCACAAGGCAATCACCGATGATGTGGGGAGGGGAAATGCATTTGCAGATCAGGTAGCTAAGGAGACAGCTCGAACGAAGATGAAAAAGATGTTTGTAGCGGGTCCCGCCAGGTGGGTACCTGAGGCCACCATGTTTGAAGACACTCTGGACAATGTCAAAGAGATCCAGAGCAAGGCAACAATTGAGGAGTTAGCAGTATGGCAGGAAAGTACGGCACGTTTGGATGAGGATGGGTGCTGGACTGACAAGTCAGAGAAGCAGAGATGGATGCTACCGGATGCATATGTCCTTCCTGTGGTTACTATGGTGCACGGGCCAGCTCACATTAGTGCGAAGGGAATATGTAAGCTGTTAGACCCTGTATGGCAGAATGACAACATTCCCAAAGTTGCTGCTCACCTAGTGAAGTGCTGTATGGTATGCATGATGTATAATCCTGGAAAAGGCCCCCCTACATCTCCTGCTAGTTTTGCACCACCTTCCTTCCCTTTCGAGGTTATCCAGATGGATTTCATCGAAATGGAATGAGTCAACAATTTGAAATATGTGTTAGTAGTTGTTTGTGCATTCAGTAAATGGATTGAGGGTTACCCCATTTAAGAAAACACAACCATGGCGACGGCGAAGGCACTCTTAAAGGAGTTCTTCCCGCGTTTTGGTTTGCCCCGTTTGATTTGGAGTGACAACGGAAGTCACTTCAATTCAAAGGTTATCCAATTGGTGTGCGATGGTTTGCACATCAAGCAGAGATCTTATGCTGCAAACCACCCCCAGTCAGCAGGTTTGGTTGAGAAGTACAATGGTACTCTCAAACTGAAGCTGGCAAAGATCAAACAGAGCACAGGATTGCAATAGCCAGATGCTTTACCATTAGCTTTGTTGTCTACAAGAGCTATGGCTCACTCTAGGACAGGATTGTCACCGTACGAGGTCGTGTTTGGCCACCCGGCAAATGTCTGGGGCGTCCCGTGACCTCGTCGTTTCTCTGAGATAGATTACCCTTTGCTTGTGGATTACTTATATGAGTTGACTAAAAACTTGCACTCTATTCACCAACAGATTCATGAAGGTTTGCCGCCAGCTCCCGAGGGGCTAGGTCATGATACCAGATCCGGTGACTACATCCTGTGTTATGTCCCGTATAGAGGCCCTAATATAGACCCGTTCATACATGCCCTAAAATGGACGTATTCATATTTGCCCTAATACGGTCATATTCGTACTTGCCCTATTATGGTCAAAGCCGCATATGCCCTATTACGGTCATAACTGTACATGTCCTATTATAGTCATGATTCCTTATATAGGCATGATCTTTCACCTACATTGGTCCTCACTAGTACACAACGTGCTCTGAGGGCTGAACGTTATCTATCCTGTGGTTTTGAATACAGCAGGGTTTTTCCCCAACACAGGCCCACACTGTACTCATCAATTATGCATGGCTCTCTAGGAATACACCACCTGCATAATATGTATGTACAAAGTTCACCCCTGACGTCTTCCTCATGTCGAACGACAGACCAATACAAACCATACTGAGGACGGAAACTCTTTAGGGTATAAATACACCACATCTTGCCCCGGTAAGACAGAGGGAACCGAGACTTCCATGCTGACACACTGACCAGAGACGCTGAGGCTCCTGCATGCAGTCGCTGCAGCTGACTGCGGTCTGACACAGCCCTTGCGGGGTGTCCAACTCGAGACCAGGACGGGGTCCCACACTCTCTCTATTCAGGTATGGGGGTTCGACTAAATCCTAGAAGGATTCTTGGCTCTTAGGTTTTTAGACCTACACATATGCTAGGTATACTCAGGTACATCTAGTTAGGCATCGTAGGAGTACGCGCACTTTTCATAATGCTTTTTATATTCATGTATGTATCCACGATTATTGCAATATGGTAGAACTGTTCTATCCCTTTGCTTTTATCGTACTGTTGATCATATATCTCTGCTATTATCTGCTGGTTGCCGCAGCACATATATTTTACACTAGAATAACAACTGTTCAATAAATACTTATTGAAACGCCCAACTGTGTATTCTGTGTAACTCTCTGAGACAAACCGAATAAGTAAGCACGAGTGACTGAGCGAAAGGTAGTATATTGTTACCACGATTCTGAGGAATTTGGGTTGTCATGATCTAAGGTTGCCAGAAACTAATCTCTCCCCGATAAGAGGAGATTCTAGTGGCACTGTGAGCTAGCTAATGCAAAACAATCTAACATACGCAGTGGGGGTGCACAGAGCCAGTCTATCACCAAGCCCACAGCTTATGTTATACAAACGCGCAGGTCCTGCATGGGTACTATAGGAACTACACGACATGGCGCCACCAACGTTGGTTTGGTACTTATTTAACAGTAGAATCTGAGTAGTTCAGTCGTGCTATTCTCAGAGAACCTACTCACAAAACACCACAGACGTCTGGAGTGGGTGGGCACAAAATCCGCCGCAGCTGAGTAGTACGAAAATACTATTTATTGGCTGTTGGTTAATCAAGCTTGAAGGACATATAGTTCCTACAAATTGTGCATTTACACCTTATCTTAAAATTTCCTTAAACACCCTTCTTCCACTTAAAAATGGTTGAACAAGCAGAAGAAACAAGGAGAGTTGAAACAGACTGTGAGAAGTTGGCCTGGCATATGCTGTCCACTAATTATAGTGGGCACCTTGTACCAGTCCAAACAACCCTTATTGGAGTTAGGTTAAAGACAACCTTTAAAGAAAGCTATCCTAGTGGTAGCTGTGGAGAGCAGCCTTCAGGCTAAGTCTTGAAGGAATGTAAAGCAGCTTGTTTTACCAGTCTATAATCTCTTGAGTGACCAAATGAAAGAGCACCACACCAGGTATATAATTCAAAATATATGTATTTATTGCTAAACACACCCCTCTAGTCTCTTTATGAGGCTAGAGTTCGAAGTACATAAGTAATAAGTTATTTAAACACAGTAATAGCACAAATACACGTTTGGGCCCTAGGGCGTACCAAACCATATACCAATAAAGTGGTATAAGAACCACGACTGAACTAGACACAGGGCCTAGAGCCTCTAGAAGTGCTTGGACCACAAGGAACCACCCAAGGTAGTGACACAGGGGACCCACGGGGGACGCGTGCAGTGTAAACACACAACCGCGATACGCCGTTAACTTCTATGGAGAAAGTCGCGATCAGGAAATTAGAGAAAAGGGACACTTAAAGGAGGACTTGGAGCAAACCCTTTGAGATCTAGGACTTTGAAGAGTCTCTACCCACTGGAGCACCGGAGTACTCGTGTTACCTCACCTAGGGAAGCCGGGTGCATAGGTGCCTTTCGGGGTCGGGTTTCGTCGTCGATTTGAATGGCGATCTGCTGCAAAGTGCTGCTGGCGACCAAGTGGAAAGTGTCCGGGTGGATCCAAGAGTGGATCGGAGATCTGAAGAACCTGAAAGCAGAGGGGACAGAGTCTGGGTCACTAGCCAGTGACCAGGAAGGCGATGAGCAGATGCCCACCGATGTCGGGTGCTTCAGGTGCGTTGATGGTCGTCTTGACTCCGCAGTCACGATGTCCAGGAGGCGTTGTCGGTGACCAGGAGCAGGATTCGGACTGTCCCACGACGTCTGCTGCTTGCTGAGGTGTCGGCGACCGGATTGGACCCAACAGGCCTTGGCAACAGCAAGTCTCGTGGAAAAGGGAAGATGACGATGGTGCAGACCAGCAAGGTCTGGGGAACTCACCCAGCGAGGATAAGTAAGGGCAAGCCTGGAGCAACAAGGGAGCCCAAGAAGAAAAGGATTGGCCTTCGTGAAGGGCTACTAGCCAACGGGCTAGCGACTGCGAAGGAGCCTCGAGACGCCACACGTGGAGCTGGCTCACAGGACACTCGTAGAGTGGAGGCCAGTGATCTTCGGTGCAGTGGGTGCTGGAGGCTGGGGCTACTTGGAGCCCAAAGCACGACTTCGGGGGAGACCCAGAAGAGGATGCACTTGCAAATGTGCTCGGTGTCCAGGGGTCACGGTCTCACGTTACCCACGATAGCCACGGGCCTCAGCTTTGCTGGGGACTCAGGGTAGCCTCAGTGAAGTCTGAGAATCCACCTCTGGTGATGCGATGACTTTGGCGTCCGACGGGAGCTTCAGAAATGCGAACCGGACAGATGCTTCTTTGGTGCCTGCCAAGCAGGGGAGTCACTCCTTGACCCCAAGGGAGATTCTTCTGTCCTCTAGTCTTGAGTAGAGCGTCGAAGGTCCAGGATTCAGTGTCAGAGTTTCGTCCAGGGATAATCTAAAGTCCTAAGGACTGGGTTCCTATACTTATACTAAGTTTAGGGGTTGGACTACTCTGTGGCCCCACCTATGGGTGGGTCAGGGCAGAGGGGTGGCTACACCCCTTTCCCTTTGTCCAGTTCGCGCCAAGAGCAGGGGCTGGAAGCCCCTGATCCGGTTTGAACTGGGGTATGCACAGGGACACCAAATGTGCCCCCAGTGCAGGACTTCAAAGCACCCAGATGGTGCTCCCGCCCAGCCCCAATACACACTATCCTGTCTGGGGAGGTGGTCACACCTCCCTGCAACAGGAAACCTATTGTCCAGGCCTCCCCTGCCGGAGTTTCGTCCAGCAGCAGGAGGCCAGACTTGTGTCTGTGGCAGCAGCATCCATTTTGTGATGCCAGGGCTTTAGGAAGAAGTTACCGGGTAGACCAGTGTGAACATGTCTCTCCCTCTAGAAGGGTGGAATGCTACCCCCGCCGCCAGGATTGGCGGGGGTAGTATTCCAAGATGTTTGACACCAAACACGACATGTTTTGATGCAGTCATTCCAAAGTTAGCATTCTACCGCGAGGATATAATGCACTTTAAGAGTATATGGTTTAACCGCATTTACAAACAGTACCAGAGAATGGACTCTGGGCACTGCAGAGGGGCCCTGCTCATGCAGTGGCACCTTCTCACATAAGAACCAAGCACTCTGCCTTCAGGATTGATAAGGCCTGCTATAGGAGTGACTTATAGGTTTATATATGTGTAAGTATGTAGTGATATAGGTAACCTATATCACAGTAAGGGGTGCTGGCACCACCTTACCCAGGCTGCAGTAGCAGACCTGTGGTGTCAGTTTGGATGGCCTTCCAGGGGTGGCATAATACATGCTGCAGCCCCTGGCAGGCCTCTGAGGTACCTATGCCCTGGGTACATAGTATACCATATACTAGGGACTTATAAGGGCACTCCAGATTCCAATCAGAGATGTGCCTAAGGCACATGGAAACCATTTTAAAGAGGAAGCAGCTAGGCTGGGGTTCTGAATAGCAGGGCCCCAGCCAGACTAAGGTCGAAAAACAGTGAAGCATCAGCAAAAAGTGGGGGTACCCATGTGAAGCAGATCCTACTCTCCTACACAACCCCCCCCAAACGTAGGGACATTAAACTAACCTTGACCAGTTAAGTCTTCATGTTCTAAGTGGAAATACCTAGAGAGTCCATCTGCATTGGCATGGTTACTCCCAGGTCTATGTTCCACTGTGAAGTCCATCCCCTGTAGGGAAATGGACCACCTAAGCAGTTTGGGGTTTTCACCCTTCATTTGTTTTAGCCATAAGAGGGGCTTATGGTCTGTTTGAACAAGGAAGTGAGTACCAAACAAGTATGGCCTCAACTTCTTCAGAGCCCAGACCACAGCAAAGGCCTCCCTCTCAATGGCTGACCAACGTTTCTCTCTAGGGGTCAGCCTTCTGCTTATGAAAGCTACTGGCTGATCCTGACCTTCTTCATTCAATTGTGACAGTACAGCCCCTACCCCCAATTCAGATGCATCAGTTTGAACAATGAACTTCTTGGAGTAGTCAGGACTCTGTAGAATGGGAGCAGTGCACATGGCCTGCTTCAGGTCATCAAATGCCTTTTGACAGTTAGCTGTCCACTGAACTTTCTTGGGCATCTTCTTAGAAGTTAAGTCATTCAAAGGTGTCACTATTGATCCATACCCTTTGACAAATCTTCTGTAGTACCCAGTCAGGCCTAAAAGGCTCTCACCTGAGTCTGGGTAGTTGGAGCAGTCCAGTCCATGATGGTCTGAATCTTGCTCTGCAGTGGTTGAACCTGGCCTCCACCCACAAGGTGGCCCAGGTACACAACCTGACTCTGCCCTATCTGGCACTTAGTGGCCTTGATAGTCAGGCCTGCTTTTTGCAGGGCCTGTAAAACATTCCTGAGGTGGACCAGGTGATCCTCCCAGGTGGAGCTAAAGACAGCAATATCATCTAGATATGCTGCACTATAAGCTTCCAGACCTGTGAGGACTGTGTTCACCAACCTCTGAAAATTGGCAGGTGCATTCTTCAGACCAAAGGGCATCACCAAAAATTGATAATGCCCACTAGGGGTTGAGAATGCTGTCTTGGGCTTTGCATCATCAGCTAGTCTGATCTGCCAGTAGCCAGCTGTCAAGTCAAATGTGCTGAGATATTTGGCTGAGGCCAAAGTATCTATGAGCTCATCTGCCCTTGGTATTGGATGGGCATCAGTCCTAGTGACTGCATTGAGACCCCTGTAGTCCACACAAAACCTCATCTCTCTTTTTCCACCACTGGTGTGAGGTTTTGGCACAAGGACCACTGGACTAGCCCAAGGGCTAACTGAGGGTTCAATAACTCCCAAATCCAACATTTTCTGGACTTCAGTCCTGATACAGTCCCTGACATGGTCAGGTTGCCTATAAATCTTATTTTTAATAGGCAGACTGTCCCCAGTGTCCACTTCATGAGTGCACCAGGTAGTCTGACTGGGTGTCAGAGAAAACATATGTCTAAACTGATTGAGCACTTGTCTACAATCAGCTTGTTGCTGGGTAGTGAGGCTGCCTGCCAAGGCTACACCATCAACTGACCCATCGTCAGGGTTCTGTGAGAGCAGGTCAGGGAGTGGGTCACTCTCTTCCTCCTGCCCTTCATCAGTAGCCATGAGCAAGCCCATGTCTGCCCTGTCCACATATGGTTTTAACCTGTTGACATGGAGAACCCTGTGGGGACTCCTGGGTGTTCCTAGGTCTACTAAGTAGGTTACCTCACCCTTCTGTTCAACAATAGTGTGGGGTCCACTCCATTTGTCTTGGAGAGCTGCTGGGGCCACTGGCTCCAGCACCCACACCTTCTGTCCTGGCTGGTAAACAGTCAGTACAGCCTTTTGGTCATGCCAAGCTTTTTGAAGTTCCTGGCTAGCCTCAAGGTTTTTGGTTGCCTTTTTCATGTACTCAGCCATCCGGGAGCGGAGACCAAGTACATAGTCCACTATGTCTTGCTTTGGGGGCTTGAGAGGTAACTCCCATCCTTCCTTCACCAAGCACAGTGGACCTCTAACAGGGTGACCAAACAGAAGTTCAAAAGGGCTGTAACCAACCCGCTTCTGAGGCACCTCCCTGTATGCAAATAAAAGGCAGGGCAAGAGTATGTCCCATCTTCGCCTAAGCTTTTCTGGGAGCCCTTTAATCATGCCCTTCAAGGTTTTGTTGAATCTCTCAACTAAACCATTGCATTGTGGGTGATAGGGTGTGGTGAACTTATAAGTCTCTCCACACTCCTTCCACATTGCCTTTAAGTAACCAGACATGAAGTTTGCAACCCTATCTGATACAACCTCCTTAGGAAAGCCCACTCTTGAGAAAACTCCCAGGAGGGCCCTTGCCACCACAGGTGCTGTAGTGGTCCTAAGGGGAATAGCCTCTGGATACCTGGTGGCATGATCCACTACCACCAGAATAAATCTGTGCCCAGATGCTGTTTGGGGATCCATGGGACCAACAATGTCAATCCCCACCCTTTCAAAGGGCACCCCCACCACAGGTAGTGGTATCAGGGGGGCCTTTGTAGTGCCACCTGCCTTGCCACTGGCCTGGCAGGTTACACAGGAGCGACAAAACTCCTTTGTGTCTTCAGACATGTGGGGCCAGTGAAAGTGAGGGACAATTCTGTCCCAAGTCTTGTTCTGGCCCAGGTGACCTGCCAAGGGAATATCATGGGCTAGGGTCAATAGGAAGCCCCTGAACTTTAGAGGTATGACCAACCTCCTGGTGGCACCAGGCTTGGGGTCTCTACTCTCTGAGTACAGGAGTCCATCATCCCAATACACAGTATGGGGACCACTAGCTTTCCCAGCAGCCTCAGCAGCAGCTTGCTGTCTGAGGGGTTCAAGAGAGGGGCAGCTCTGCTGCTCCTGGCTCAGATCTGCCCTAGAAGGTCCCCCTGTCCCCAAGAACTCAACCTGGTCAGGTTCAAGTTCCTCTGGGACAGTTCCTTCTTCAGGGCTGAGATCATCCCCCTCAAGGGACTGATCTTCCTCCTGAGCCAAGGGGAAGGCACTGCCTTTACCCTACTACTCCTCCTCTTGGAAGGCACTTGGTCCATTATTCCAGGATCCAAGGCCTGTTCAGTTTTAGACATTTTGGCCTGTGACCTGGTCACAGCAAACACATCTGCAGGGATGCCCAGCATTTCTGCATGAGTCCTGAGCTCCACTTCTGCCCAAGCTGAAGTTTCTAAGTCATTGCCAAGCAAGCATTCGACTGGTAGGTTTGCACTTACCACAACCTTCTTAAGGCCAGTTACCCCTCCCCAGGAGAAGTTAACAACTGCCAGAGTATGGTCTGTTCTGACATTGCTAGCATTGGTCACTTGGTACATCTCACCAAGTATAACTTGCCCAGGATCCACAAGGTCTTGTGTCACCATTGTGACACTTGCCCCTGTGTCCCTAAATGCCAAAGCCTCTCGTCCATTGATTAAAGGCTGTTGTCTGTACTTGCCCAGATTACTGGGACTCACAGAGGAGGTCACATCCATGCCTCCATCACAGACTAACACAGCCTGAGTGAGTTCTCTGACTAGGTCAGAGCCCACTTCAGTACCCAGGGTGAACCCTACTAAACCCTTGGCTGGAGCACTCCCACCAACTGTAACTGCACTAGGGGGAACAGGTGCCTTAGGGGCATTGGTGGGTGCTGGACTTGAGTCTTTGGACTTGGTGCAATCACTTGTCCAGTGGGTCTTTTGCTTACAGACCTTGCACCATGGTTTTCTTTGGCCTTTTCCTTTGGTATTTTGGGACTCCCCACCTGAAGAAGATTTTTGGGGGCCTTGTGAAGACTTCTGGTCTTTACCCTTCTCCCCACCCTTATCAGAGTTTTTAGAATCTTGCTTCTTAGGGTCACCACCTTGGTTCTGTACCTTCTGCCTCACCCTGGTTCTGACCCATTTGTCTGCCTTCTTTCCCAATTCTTGGGGAGAGGTCAGATCAGAGTCCACCAGGTATTGATGCAACAGCTGATTTTGACAGTTATTAAGAATCTGCTCCCTCATTATTAGATTGTACAATCCTATGAAGTCACACACTTTACTGCCCATCAACCAGCCTTCCAGAGCCTTAGCAGAACAATCCACATAGTCTACCCAGTCTTGAGTCTGTGCTTTTTGGGTATCTCTGAACTTCAACCTGTACTGTTCAGTGGTTAGGCCAAACCCATCAATAAGAGCACTCTTCAAGACCTTGTAATTATCAGCATCCTCTTCTCTTACAGTGAGGAGCTTGTCTCTACCTTTGTCTGCAAAGGAGAGCCACAAGATTGCTGCCCACTGCTCCTGATGGACCTTCTGTACTTTACAGGCCCTCTCTAAAGCGGTTATCCATTTGTGGATGTCATCCCCACTCTGGTAGGGAGGGACAATCTTGCTCAGGTTCCTATGGTCATAGGACCTTTCCCTATCTCTAGGGATATGGCTGCCACCATGGGACTCTAGTCCCAACTTTTTTCTCTCTCTAAGGAGATCTAGGGATTCCCTATCTAAAGCCAATTGCTTCTTTCTGATTTCCAGCTGAGTTTCCTCATACTGGACCAGTCTGTTTCTTCTCTCATGAGAGGATTCCCTCTTGTGAGAGGAGATAGAGCTCCCTATGGAGGTGCCAGAATGGTTGGACTCCTGAGAAGGAGACCTAGACCTTCTGGGCACACCTGTAATCCTTCCTGGGGGGACAAAGTGGGGATCTTCTTGATCTTCCTCTTCATCTTCCTCAGGAGGGATTGGGTTTTCCAGGTCAGGGCCATTGTCACCCTCCTGGCCAGTTTCAGAGGGGGGGCTGGGGGTACTGGTACCCCTGGCCCCTCCCTCATCTTCTGCCCCACCCTCTGCTCCTACCCCTTCAGTCCCCAAGGGCTTACTAAGGTCATAAGCTACCAACAACTCCTTAAGGTGTTGGGTGGTGGGACTTTGGCCTGTCCTTAATTTCCTCAAGTTACATAATGCTCTCAATTCCAAGAATGGGAGTGTATCATACTTGGAGGGGGGAAGCTCAGTGGCTTCCTGCAAGGATTCTTTAGATCCTACCCTTAAAGACATTACTAGTGTGGTGTGGTGTATGCACTACCTACTCTAGTGTGGCCTACTAAACTCTCTTGAGTTGTAGAAAGGGTTGTGCTATCCCTTAACACACAACTCTAAGTTCAGTAGAACTTACTGTATTCTAAGCTTAAATTATATGTACCTTAGGTACCTTTAGTGGTTTTCAGTTGATCAATTCAATTGAGATTATCTGGTAAAACAATAGGAAGCTGGAATCCCACACGCTGCACACCAATGTGAGAAGTTGGCCTGGCATATGCTGTCCACTAATTATAGTGGGCACCTTGTACCAGTCCAAACAACCCTTATTGGAGTTAGGTTAAAGACAACCTTTAAAGAAAGCTATCCTAGTGGTAGCTGTGGAGAGCAGCCTTCAGGCTAAGTCTTGAAGGAATGTAAAGCAGCTTGTTTTACCAGTCTATAATCTCTTGAGTGACCAAATGAAAGAGCACCACACCAGGTATATATTCAAAATATATGTATTTATTGCTAAACACACCCCTCTAGCCTCTTTATGAGGCTAGAGTTCGAAGTACATAAGTAATAAGTTATTTAAACACAGTAATAGCACAAATAAACGTTTGGGCCCTAGGGGCGTACCAAACCATATACCAATAAAGTGGTATAAGAACCACGACTGAACTAGACACAGGGCCTAGAGCCTCTAGAAGTGCTTGGACCACAAGGAACCACCCAAGGTAGTGACACAGGGGACCCACGGGGGACGCGTGCAGTGTAAACACACAACCGCGATACGCCGTTAACTTCTATGGAGAAAGTCGCGATCAGGAAATTAGAGAAAAGGGACACTTAAAGGAGGACTTGGAGCAAACCCTTTGAGATCTAGGACTTTGAAGAGTCTCTACCCACTGGAGCACCGGAGTACTCGTGTTACCTCACCCAGGGAAGCCGGTTGCATAGGTGCCTTTCGGGGTCGGGTTTCGTCGTCGATTTGAATGGCGATCTGCTGCAAAGTGCTGCTGGCGACCAAGTGGAAAGTGTCCGGGTGGATCCAAGAGTGGATCGGAGATCTGAAGAACCTGAAAGCAGAGGGGACAGAGTCTGGGTCACTAGCCAGTGACCAGGAAGGCGATGAGCAGATACCCACCGATGTCGGGTGCTTCAGGTGCGTTGACGGTCGTCTTGACTCCACAGTCACGATGTCCAGGAGGCGTTGTCGATGACCAGGAGCGGGATTCGGACTGTCCCACGACGTCTGCTGCTTGCTGAGGTGTCGGCGACCGGATTGGACCCAACAGGCCTTGGCAACAGCAAGTCTCGTGGAAAAGGGAAGATGACGATGGTGCAGACCAGCAAGGTCTGGGGAACTCAGCCAGCGAGGATAAGTAAGGACAAGCCTGGAGCAACCAGGGAGCCCAAGAAGAAAAGGATTGGCCTTCTCGAAGGGCTACTAGCCAACGGGCTAGCGACCGCAAAGGAGCCTCGAGATGCCACACGTGGAGCTGGCTCACAGGACACTCGTGGAGTGGAGGCCAGTGATCTTCGGTGCAGTGGGTGCTGGAGGCTGGGGCTACTAGGAGCCCAAAGCACGACTTCGGAGGAGACCCAGAAGAGGATGCACTTGCAAATGTGCTCGGTGTCCAGGGGTCACGGTCTCACGTTACCCACGATAGCCACGGGCCTCAGCTTTGCTGGGGACTCAGGGTAGCCTCGGTGAAGTCTGAGAATCCACCTCTGGTGATGCGATGACTTTGGCGTCCGATGGGAGCTTCAGAAATGCGAACCGGACAGATGCTTCTTTGGTGCCTGCCAAGCAGGGGAGTCACTCCTTGACCCCAAGGGAGATTCTTCTGTCCTCTAGTCTTGAGTAGAGCGTCGAAGGTCCAGGATTCAGTGTCAGAGTTTCGTCCAGGGATAATCTAAAGTCCTAAGGACTGGGTTCCTATACTTATACTAAGTTTAGGGGTTGGACTACTCTGTGGCCCCACCTATGGGTGGGTCAGGGCAGAGGGGTGGCTACACCCCTTTCCCTTTGTCCAGTTCGCGCCAAGAGCAGGGGCTGGAAGCCCCTGATCCGGTTTGAACTGGGGTATGCACAGGGACACCAAATGTGCCCCCAGTGCAGGACTTCAAAGCACCCAGATGGTGCTCCCGCCCAGCCCCAATACACACTATCCTGTCTGGGGAGGTGGTCACACCTCCCTGCAACAGGAAACCTATTGTCCAGGCCTCCCCTGCCGGAGTTTCGTCCAGCAGCAGGAGGCCAGACTTGTGTCTGTGGCAGCAGCATCCATTTTGTGATGCCAGGGCTTTAGGAAGAAGTTACCGGGTAGACCAGGGTGAACATGTCTCTCCCTCTAGAAGGGTGGAATGCTACCCCCGCCACCAGGATTGGCGGGGGGTAGTATTCCAAGATGTTTGACACCAAACACGACATGTTTTGATGCAGTCATTCCAAAGTTAGCATTCTACCGCGAGGATATAATGCACTTTAAGAGTATATGGTTTAACCGCATTTACAAACAGTACCAGAGAATGGACACTGGGCACTGCAGAGGGGCCCTGCTCATGCAGTGGCACCTTCTCACATAAGAACCAAGCACTCTGCCTTCAGGATTGATAAGGCCTGCTATAGGAGTGACTTATAGGTTTATATATGTGTAAGTATGTAGTGATATAGGTAACCTATATCACAGTAAGGGGTGCTGGCACCACCTTACCCAGGCTGCAGTAGCAGACCTGTGGTGTCAGTTTGGATGGCCTTCCAGGGGTGGCATAATACATACTGCAGCCCCTGGCAGGCCTCTGAGGTACCTATGCCCTGGGTACATAGTATACCATATACTAGGGACTTATAAGGGCACTCCAGATTCCAATCAGAGATGTGCCTAAGGCACATGGAAACCATTTTAAAGAGGAAGCAGCTAGGCTGGGGTTCTGAATAGCAGGGCCCCAGCCAGACTAAGGTCGAAAAACAGTGAAGCATCAGCAAAAAGTGGGGGTACCCATGTGAAGCAGATCCTACTCTCCTACACAGACCTCTTCGGTTTAGGAGAAGAAGACCCTGAAGATGCAATACAAATTGCACCAAATTTCAGAAGGGCAGTCACCATAAAACTTCTAGAACATGGCTTAAGAGCCAGGGGTGGTAAAGTAATTTTCGTGATTG
The DNA here is from genome assembly GCA_963921515.1 of Calotriton arnoldi. NCBI lineage: Eukaryota > Metazoa > Chordata > Amphibia > Caudata > Salamandridae > Calotriton > Calotriton arnoldi. The sequence continues at coordinate 1,475,303 of CAWUFW010003710.1, read as the reverse complement.
AGGCACACGAATCCAATAAAACAGAGGTGTTCTATTCATGGGTTACATTCCCAGCAGCGAATGCAGTTACAGATGTATTTCACTACTACCTAAAAGATGAAACACCAGAGGACTATACTCCTTTTGAGGAGTTAGAGATTCCGCTCACTTACCAGGAGCATAATTACTGGTTTAAAGGCGCCCTACCTCACATACGAGGAAGAGCAAGATTAGGCCCGCTCGGAGGAGCAGGAGCCACATGGCCCATATTAGCGGCATACACACCGCATCCTGACATTAACACAATGCCACAGCCAGAATTACTCGTACAACACAAAGATTTAATTAAAATCTACAGAAACCTCACACAATTTGTGATGAGGACTTTAACAGTTCAGCCTGCACCAGTTGCAGCACAAGATACTCCAGTCCAGAGTACAGTTAATAAAATTACTCCACAAACATTACACGCGGTAATGGGCAAAATGCCAGCAAAACACGAACAAATACCATTCTGGATAGCTCAGAAAATAACTCAGCTTGAGGCAGTATTCCCGAATACTACCACCTGTGATAAACACAGAATTCTAACAATCTGCTTGCCCATGGGGATCACACCACAAGTAGAGGACTGCACATCTTGGGGTTCAGTCTTTGCTGCCATATATACCAGAACACATGGTATCCCGTCCTTAGCAGTGGTACCTGATGTTTTGAGACAGATACAAAATGAGTACGGAGCAGAACCTGCCCTTAACTTAGGGATGAAGTTACTAAATAACTTTGACCAGGTATCAGCCATAATACTAGCTAACATTAAGGGGGAAGCAGCTTCAGTGGCGATCCGCCAACGCCTAAGGGAGTTCAGTCCAGAGGATCATCAACACGTTCTACCCAAAATAATTGAAACTGCATATGCAGAACTAGGCAGAGACAGTCTAGGTGGGAAAGCATTAAAACCACAACTGGTGGGCAGTCCTGAAAAGGACACTACAAAGCAGACACCTACTTCTTCTAAAAAGAAGTGGGAAAATAAAAAACAACAAAAGTCTAAAGACAGCAGATCTCAATCCAGAGGTAGGTCTCCTCAACAGGAGCCCTCTGAAAGGAGGTATAACCTCAGGAATAGGGATAATATTAAGAAACCTGACAGGTATCAGGATACTGATACTCGTTCCTCTCGTTCCTTTCAGGGTTCATCAAAAAACTCCGAGAGGGAAGGACGGTCAAAGGAGCGTACAAAGTCCAGAGACACGCAACGCGCTGCGGACTACGCACCTAAAAAAGAAGATAAACAAAAATCAAAACCTCAGTTCAAAAAGAAGAAGGTAGCAGGTCTCAAGATCAGACATGCCCAGAATTCTGAGGACACAGTTTCTGAATGGGGAGTGGGCTCTGACGATGCTAGACAGCGCGGCAGAAGTAACGATAGCTCGCCAGAACCTGAAGGAATTTCTGGTGACAGCGGAGTTGAGTGAGTATATCACGGTGGAAACACCTGATACTCGGGTAAGTGTCCCACATAGGTTACATGAGATAACACTCTGGATGGAGGGGGACAAGCCCAGAAAAGTTAAAGCTCTCTTTTTTGAAAAATCTGTCATCTGGTTATGACATTCTATTAGCAGAACAAGACTGGCCGCCAGCATTCGTCATGGAGTGCCCTAGGGGAGAAACTGTAATTTTTCCGGCCTTTTCCGACCTCGTTCCTATTCACCTAAAACATGCATATGCGCAGGAGTGGGCGGTTGCCCTAGCTCCAGCATTGTATAAAAATCATGTTGGTTGGGATGAGGATTCAACCCACCACGTGATCCCGTTAAAAGTTTCCCCAAATGCTCAAAGGCAATACCCTATAAAGCAGGAAGCTAAAAAACAAGTCAGGGAGATTCTAGACCAACTAGAATACCAGGGGGTGATAGAAAATTGCACTTCACCTATGAACAATCCTTTGCTTCCCGTAATGAAACCTGACAACGCATATCGTTTAGTTTTGGATTACAGACATTTAAACACTTGCACAAAGACATTTGCAGTTCAAAATGCACACAGTGCCGCATTAATGAATAACATTGTGCGGAAAAAATACAAAACAACACTTGATATCTCAAATGGATTTTTCTGCCAAAATATAGCGCCTGAAAGCAGGTATCTGACCGCCTTCAGTGCGTTAGGGTCCCAGCGACAATTTTGTCGCCTAGCCCAAGGGTATAAAAACAGCCCGGGGGTATTTTCAGCAAGAGTAACAGAGTTACTCCAAAATTTGGATGAAGAAGCATTGTCCTATGTGGATGATATTTATCTGACGGACAATGACTTAAAGAGGCACTTGACCAGGGTGAGCACCATTATTATGGGATTCGCCTCTGAGGGCTACAAATTTAATTTCAAAAATTGCCCACCTCAGTGTCCTATTTTTAGGATACGAGCTGTCAAGTGAAGGAAAAAGCCTAGCAGCTAACTTTTTAGAAAAGTGTGCGCTGCTCCAACCTCCAAAATCATTAAAGAATTTACAATCAATTCTGGGATTCTAAATTTTGGTCGAACATACATTTTGGATTACGCAGAAAGAGTAAAGCCTTTCTACGACTTAATAAAACCTGATTTTTCAGTCAGACAATGGACACAGGAACACACAAATATCCTGCGTTCCCTACAGGAAGACATGATAGCTTCTAAACATTTACAGACACGCGTAAACGTACGCAACTTAGTGATCCGAGTAATAGCGGGTCAATGCGGGTTCACTTATTTAACTTTTAATGAAGGCGAAACAGTACCAATCGCATACAAATCACACCTGTACACAAACGCAGAAATGCGTTTCACTTCAACAGAAAAAATTCTGACAGCAGTGCAGACCGCTGTAGCAAGAGAAAGAGCTCTGGCTCAGGGAAAACGCATAATTGTCGTGACCCCGGTACCAGCTTTAGAAGCTGTTACAAAAGCTAGCATTCCAAATGCGAAAGCCTTACATCCGAGATGGATACAGTGGGCTAATTCTCTTACTGCAACGGATGTTGAATACAGATTTGATCCAAGTTTGAAAACACAGGCATTCCTGCAATACGAACAAGAATATCCTCTACCAAATGAAATTTTGCCTCTAGATCAGTATGAATACATTATTTACACTGACAGTTCTGCTCAACCAGCCATAGGGAGTAAGCAAGCTTACAGTGCGGCGTGTGCGATTGTTAACGGTCGCATGCACGATGGAAAGTTTCATCCGAGTTGCACTAAAACGCAATCTCTAGGAGACTGCACGGCTCAGTTGGCAGAACTCAAAGCACTTATACTGGCACTTATAAATATGGATCACGAATTCCCCACACTTATTGTGTGTGATTCCTTTTACTGTGTACAGTTGTACAATGAATATCTCCATCATTGGGAACAAAACGGGTTCAAAGGTGCAAAAGGTGGCACAATTAAGCATAAAATGCTATGAAAACAGGTAGTGGGGTTGAAAAACGAACTACCAAGGGCTCACGTGATACATACACTGAGTCAACAGCGTGATGGCGTTCACGTTGAAGGGAATTCATTGGCTGATGAAGCCGCAAAGGGGGCTGTTCGCACGGCTTCCGTAGCTGCAGTTACTCATTCAAAAACGAGGGTAGACGGCGAGATAATGGTAGCTGTCAATGCTTCACGCAAAGGCATTTAATAGGCAGTACCTAAAAAATTTCCACTCAAGTACTCCTACAAGTTAGATGCACAAAACATTCCATATGCTCAGATTCCTGGAGTGGGGGATAGAGTAATACCAAATATGGATCGTAGGCAAGGCTTAATTCTAGTAGCACACGAGGGTTTGGGTTCTGCGCATACAGGCATTACAGCGACTATTTCTTTACTGAAAAATGTCTTGAAATGCGACATCTGTCAGCAGATGAAAGGCTCCACCGTAACATGCCCAGCACAGACACCATTGCTGAAATCAGACAAACCTCTCGCATGTGTGTATTTGGACCACTGCGGACCCCTACAATCTGATGGGTCCAAGAAATACATCATGGTTGCAGTGGATTCCTGCTCAAGATTCCTATGGGTTTGGCCTCAGCGCTCGGCTGACGCTCGAACTGTTATAAAAGATTTGCGAGTCTTTATCGGCACATACGCAGTTGGCACGTTACATTCTGACCGCGGCCCGGCGTTTAGCTCTCGGGCTTACAAAGAGGCCATGGAAGGAATGGGCGTAGCATTGCGGTACTCCTCTCCGTACCATCCCGAGGGAAATTCTGTTGTGGAGAGGAAAAATAGGGACTTAAAGCAATCTTTAACAGCTATGGTATTAGGCAAGGGCGGTAGATGGGTCGATCACCTTTATGGGGTACAGCGAGCAATCAATAATCAGCCAAGAAGCTCTCTAGGGGGTGTCACTCCTTACGAGGTCCTATTTGGGATGAGAATGTGGGTACCTGATCTTGATTGTGAAGGCACAGTGGCGGATAAAAAACCATTTGATATCCATGATCGTTTGGCTGTTTTACAGGATCTAAACAAATCCAGAACACAACAAAGTAACGTGCTCCAGAAACAGACCGCCACTGAGGAAGTCAAGTCAATAACGGCAAGACCTGTCTGGATCCCAAAAATCGGGGATCTGGTCAGAGAGAAGATTGCTGACAAGAAAGAATTTGGGCCATCCTACAGAAAGCCTGTACCGGTCCTAGCAATCCAAGGCACAAGAACCGTACTTCTGCCGCCTCTTGCCGGAAAAAAGGAGAAAAGATTTGTCTCAATCGACTTAATCAAACCACACTATGTGGCCGATACTAAACAGTAGGCCTCGTGGACTCCACAGTAGCAGACGCCCTCCTCTCGCTACAATCCAAGAAGTTCAAACAGAAAGACTCATCACTTTTGAAGAGTCACCTGTACGGAATGAAGGACTAAGCAACAATGCTATGGAACTCGTTCCACTTCAACAAGAAATTCATCTTCAAAATGAAAATCAACTTAACAACGAAGTTGCAATCAGACCGACTACAGACATCTACGTCAACATGCCTCGTCAAGAGCAAAATCCGATTTCAACAAATCCCGATGCAATTCCAACAATTGATCGAACTGCTTCTGGCTATTTCATGAACTTTGATACGTTTTCTCTGGATCCAAGCGAGCCGGAAACGACGCCAGCCAAAAAATCACTCCAACAGAAACTCACTGACTTTTTGAACTTTTTTAGAAAGACTTACCTGGTGTCACCTTGGATTGAACTATGGTATATCACTGGGATTTTATTTTTTATTTTCTGGGTAGGCTTAATAATAACTTTTAGTATGCTTATTAATGGACGATACCTCCAGCAGAGCTCTACAGCCCAAAGAGTCAATTTGATTTTAAAACCACACCAGTCTTCACATCGTGAACCAAGAGACTTGTCTTCAGTGTACATTACAGCAGTTCCTATACCGGACGGTATAGTATGGGACAAGATTGATTATGATATATTTGGTCCGACTGAACTTTTAAAGCTAAAACATGTATTTAAAATTTCTTTAAGTGATATCATTACCTCCAGTACATTTTCTGATGATTGGGACACTGAAACTGTAAATGCTATGATGTCTGATTTAGAAAAAACTGCTGCATTTCCGAACAATGAAATGTTAGAAGGTACTTCAGACTATGATACATTGTACTGTTACCAGCAATATGGTCATCATTACTTGCACAAATCTATAACACCTAGAAATGTATTTGAGCACCACCAGTGGGAACACTGCCCAACTCCTCCAAAGGTAGTTCGCAAACATTTGCACAGAAATTCACATACTTCTCAGGATTTAACACATCCGACCCGAAGTCATTTTATTATAAAGTGGCGAAAATTTCAGCTCAGAAAATTATGTTGACAAACACCAAACATATTTACTCTGCTTCCTTTATGGCCCAGTTGTCTACACAGGGTTTCGACCTATGGAAGGACACTATAGATTTAAAATCAATCTGGGGTTCTAGGGACTGGCAAGTCCAGGGAATAGAAGCGCTTTTTAGAGCATGCCTCATTCCACAGCAGATGATATTTCTGAATGAGGAACTGAACTCACCCGGGTTTCCTACACCGTCACAGATGGGTGGGGGGCAGAATTCAACTACACAGGGGGTAAGATTAGATGACATTCTCCAGTACAACAGATCCGATCCTGATTGGACGAAATGGCTGATTTGGCCCATTGACACAAACACCTGTCAACAGAGATTTATGAATACAACCGAAGGGTTTAGTATCCATAGGCCAGATACCCGCTATGTACAAAGACAACACCCAGGGGTGGTGACATCCTATAGTGTTGGGAAGTTGTGCCTTGATTGGCTAGAGACCTCAACACTCACAGAAGTAAAACATCACTTGACCTTACTCACATCTGATGTAGACCTTAGGGATTTCTTGTCACGCCCAAGGAAAACACGTCAGAAACGTTTCATATATGCCAGCATTTATGCCTATTATAATGAAAACTAGGAAAATATCCCAACAAGAGGCTGCAGAAAGGATTCGGGAAATACACCGTATTAACCTAGAGAAGGCGTTAGCTGTAGTGGATAATGGGTTAACAACTTTGACATCCAGGATTTACTCCTTAGGCAACATTGTGTCTTCGGCAATCGACATATTAAAACAAGATCTGGCCTTGTTACAACACGGGCAATCTCAGCTACGTTCTATTATGATGTTAAGCTGGACGCTGCAATCTTTGCGTGCAGGCTATGTGCCATGGCGTTTATAAACACCACGTCTCTGTTTTCCGAATACAATCTGACTGATAAACAGACAGAAATGGCACAAAGGGGAGCCAAATATACAATGCTGCGTATTGAGAAACTGGAAAGGTTAGCATTCACTGTAGCCGAATTACCATTAACCGAATGGCTAATTCATGGCCAAATCACTCTGCCGGTCACTACGTTTCAGTTTCAATATTGCCTTGAGCAAAGGCAGGCAGGCACATATGAAAAAATGGGTAAGGGTTATATTAAGGAAACTTGGGAGTTACCATATAGATACCGATGCCGGAATGGGGATCGAGAAGTGTATCTGAGTGGTAAAAACTGCAAGAACGCTTTAAGCGGTTCTCTCATGTGTCAGGATATTTCACTACACGGAGCCTGTAACGGTTCAGTAGCAAACCTATCGTGTCACATGACTGGGACCCCAGCTGCCGTGATCAAGCCGGTTTTTGAGCTGCTCTCGAATGGGAGTTACTTGATGCTAAATGATCAAGGTTGCTGTGGGATGCTTCCGGGCGTCGCCTATCTGGTCACTGTTAACGCCAGGGTTACTTGCTGTATGCAAGTATTGTTTCCACCACTGAACACAGTCAGGGAGGCGCCGTTATGGCCTTCACTGAACGTTTCTTTCATACAATTTGATACTCTGAGCAGACTGCAAGCCATGCTTTTACAGCAACCCGTGCCCTTAACCTCCGCTCGAGAAACCTATGAATTTCAAGTTGCAAGGACCTCGACTGAGATACAGGCGCTTATACGTACAAACTGCCCCTTTCATTTCGTAGAAATGGTGGGACGTATCTTCAATATGTCTGATACGAGCGGTATTGTACACCTATTTAAGACCATAGGGTCAGGACTGTTAAGCACCTTTCAGACAGTCCTCGGAGTAATCCCAAATATTATACACTCCGTATTGGGAAGCGTATTTTGAGGATTCCCGCTTATCCTATTGCTGGTTGCAGGGGTCCTATTCATAATACTACTGCTACGCAATGGACGGCCCAATTCCCGAGGGAATGGCGAACATTCTCCAGGAGCGGAAATACCGTGAACGCATAGTACAACTTCTGGGCATTTCTTGCCTGCGAGAACTCAATGCCTCCTGGTTTCTATCCTTTCGACCAGTCTGGGTAGACTGCATCTTACCTGTTCTTCGATGCCTGTTTTGCGGAGAAGAATGCACGTTGAATCTTTGTCTGACATTTCCATCAGATGCGCCTCCGGACACGGATGCAATGCTGGACCCCATAAAGGCCCACGCTCTGCGTTGTCCTGAGCGGCTTCCGATTCTGATGAACGCATTCCTGGAGAATCCACAGGTGCCGTTTGCTCCTGCTGGGTTAGGTGACTCCTCCACGGGCACCCAGGTAACAACTGCCGCACAAGCTGCTGCAGCACCGACTGTTGGCAGTGCGACATTCCATCTATGTGCGATTAACGTTCTCTGTGAGGCGCTGGATTTGTCATCTGCAGCAGCTAACAACGATAATGTTGTGCTTCCCAGCCAGGGCGCTTAATCTTGAATTGGCTCATCGTGTCCTGGGAAAGAATTTGGCTTCTTCACTCGTTTCAAAACAAACAAGCAAAATTGGAACATTTCCTAAATTGACACTTTCGCTTGAGAAAAGCATGGCCTTCTTCCGCTTTGAGTGAGGCAACTTATATGGAGAAACAAAATAGAACATTCTTTTAGTGCCAATTGAAATTAGCTGAATTACTAACATTTTAGAAGAAATTTTTTTTATAGTGATTTTAAAACCATGTTTTTATTTGTTTTTAAATATGATTTTAAATTGTCCAGATTTTAAGTATGGTCATTGTTATCCAGTTCGTAAGAGGAGTGGGTGTTATGCCCCGTATAGAGGCCCTAATGTAGACCCGTTCATACATGCCCTAAAATGGACGTATTCATATTTGCCCTAATACGGTCATATTCGTACTTGCCCTATTATGGTCAAAGCCGCATATGCCCTATTACGGTCATAACTGTACATGTCCTATTATAGTCATGATTCCTTATATAGGCATGATCTTTCACCTACATTGGTCCTCACTAGTACACAACGTGCTCTGAGGGCTGAACGTCATCTATCCTGTGGTTTTGAATACAGCAGGGTTTTTCCCAAACACAGGCCCACACTGTACTCATCAATTATGCATGGCTCTCTAGGAATACACCACCTGCATAATATGTATGTACAAAGTTCACCCCTGACGTCTTCCTCATGTCTAACGACAGACCAATACAAACCATACTGAGGACGGAGACTCTTTAGGGTATAAATACACCACATCTTGCCCCGGTAAGACAGAGGGAACCAAGACTTCCATGCTGACACACTGACCAGAGACGCTGAGGCTCCTGCATGCAGTCACTCCAGCTGACAGTGGTCTGACACAGCCCTTGCGGGGTGTCCAACTCGAGACCAGGACGGGGTCCCACACTCTCTCTATTCAGGTATGGGGGTTTGACTAAATCCTAGAAGGATTCTTGGCTCTTAGGTTTTTAGACCTACACATATGCTAGGTATACTCAGGTACATCTAGTTAGGCATCGTATGAGTACGCGCACTTTTCATAATGCTTTTTATATTCATGTATGTATCCATGATTATTGCAATATGGTAGAACTGTTCTATCCCTTTGCTTTTATCGTACTGCTGATCATATATCTCTGCTATTGTCTGCTGGTTGCCGCAGCACATATGTTTTACACTAGAATAACAACTGTTCAATAAATACTTATTGAAACGCCCGACTGTGTATTCTGTGTAACTCTCTGAGACAAACCGAATAAGTAAGCACGAGTGACTGTACGAAAGGTAGTATATTGTTCCCACGATTCTGAGGAATTTGGTTTGTCATGATCTAAGGTTGCCAGAAACTAATCTCTCCCCGATAAGAGGAGATTCTAGTGGCACTGTGAGCTAGCTAATGTAAAACAATCTAACATACGCGGTGGGGGTGCACAGAGCCAGTCTATCACCAAGCCCACAGCTTATGTTATACAAACGCGCAGGTCCTGCATGGGTACTATAGGAACTACATGACACCTGGTGAGGAACTATCAGAGGAAAGGCAGTTTGGAGCCGCACTGGAAGGGGCCTCTCCGAGTCCTCCTCACCACCCGCACGACAGTGAAGGTAGACGGCCGGAAGAATTGGATTCTCACTACCCATTGCCGGAGGGTGCCCCTTCCGTTGCCCTACGACCGCTGGGTGCTCGATGGGATCAGCGACTCTGAAACGGAGCAGGTCTCTCGTTTCGTTCCCTTCTCAGATGCACGACTGACGTGGGCACCCACTAAGGAGGAGAGCAACGCAGTGTTAAATGAGGCGGTGCCACCTGAGATTAAGGCCATACAGGAGCCCCAGCCTGTTGGCCCATCTGTGTTTGAGCCCCTGCCCATTGGTCCCTCTGAGTCTGAGCCCCTTTTAGCTGACCCCTCTGACCCCTCTGTCCCTGGAGTAGCTCGGTACAATCTGCACCCCCGACTGAAGAACAGTGCACCAAAGGACAAGCCAGATTAGTAGGTATGGACTACGAGGAAAAAGAGTAGGGTGTAACTTGCCTGTGGTACCAACGGCAGTTTAGGGAAAGGGAGATTGGTGCATTGTTCAGACATTAGACAGGGTGAATTTGACGTGTTCCCCCGTAAAGAAGGGGGGGTACACTACCCTGAACGACATGGGATTTACTCAGAAAGGGCTGCGATCGCGCAGCTCCACCAAAAGTGCTCAACAGCACCAATGTAGATGAACAATAGTAGTATACCAGCGAGACTCTGACGGACGCTGGGAACTTTGCCCCTTTTCTTGCTTTATCATTGTTGGCTCCATTGCATGTCCTTTTCTCTGAATCTAAAATGTACCCATTTGGTCGCCCCATGGTGGAGGAAGAACAGCCCTTTGCAGCCCCGCATTTCAGGCAGAATGGGCTGGTTGGTCTGTTAAGAAAAAAGTGGTCTGTGCTGTTTTTTCTATTGTTACTGTTGTTGATTTTGGGAGGGGTGTCCTGGGTTTTGAAGTGCTATTGTAATGCCCCATCATGTGTTATGTACAAGATTGTTTCTCCAGTTCGTGCGAAAACAACAATAACAAGCAATGTATTTCTAGATACACACAGGAAATTCTTTGGTGAAGGTACAGCTTGTTATCCTACTGAATCTGTTACGAGTTTGTGGACTGCTTACCCATTGTCACTGGTTAATTATACATATGTTCGCCCACCACAATTTGTAGAGGTAAAGGGTGAGTTCTGGATGGGATATCCCGATCCCTGTTTGTATTATAGGAAGCCACGAGGGAAGGGATATCCAGGTTGCAACATTAATGTGTATTGTGACAATCTGTATATGGAGGAACAGAACATTACTTTAACGGGTTGGCATTATTAAGATTTGACAGTCACTCGAGAAGCAGGTTACTATCCCGCATGCTGTCCGATGGTAAATAGTACTGATGCGTTCTTATATATAAATTGTTCTGGACTGATATTGTTCAAGAATACAATGTCTTTAGTGAGGAAAGATGATCCGAGTACAATGGGGATGAATACCAGATATGCTCCTGTAGATTACCAAGGTCCACTTTATGAACACCCAGGATTTTACTTCTTGTCTAATGATACTTCTTCCAATGTTCATAATGGTACTGAGGACATGGCTTTGGGAATGGTGCTTCCTCTTGGGGTGCCTTGTAAGTATAGTAAACAAAATATAAGGTGGGTTAAAAGGACGTTAACTTAACAAAGGAATTTTGCAACGGAGTGACAGACCTGGAGGTCAATAATTATAGTAATGGTATCACCTTTAGGTATATATTTTCCTCCATTATTACGTTTGGTGGTACCGCTATGGCCAGCGGTGAAAGGGCTAGGGAATATTTTGGATGTAAGCTGCAGATACTGTCTACCTCTACAGTAGCAGCTTTACGTGACATCACCACCCAGTTGGAAAGTATGCGGATATACTCCGAGCAAACAAGATATGCAGTTGATGTCATTTTAGCTAAGAGCAGTGGTGTGTGCGCAGTAGTAGGAGACCAGTGTGCAGTCGGGATCACCAATATAGAAAAGAATATTACCCAACACATTTTAGATATTTTGGAGAATGTCAAGGGGATGGAGAGCGGAAATTGGGGTTGGTCCTCTTTGGTGGATGGGGTTGGATTCTGGAAAAGGTGATCTACTTTGTTGTGATTCTAGTTGTCTTTTGCATTCTGGTGCAGTGCCTTCCCTTATGCGGTTCTTACTGTACAACGCTCCTCACCCCTAAGACGCAGAAGACTGTCCGTGACACAACTGCGATTATGTTGCAGAAGGATATTTACGAAATGATGCAAATAGATGACGGCATTTTGGGTTCTACCACCTCCCTTGCAACTTCTATTCCTGATATTGAATATATGGATAATTTTAAGTGTTGATGTCCTTATGCATTTCGGACAACGCCCCTAATAAATATGCAGGCTGCCAACGACTTAATGTCTATTCCTGGGGGTATTTTTTAATATTGCTCATGTGTGTACTGGCATATACTAATAGTCCTTTTACTTTGCATATAGCATTAGACAAAATAGTTAGCAAGTGCTAAAAGGAGTATCTGTTGGACTGAAAATATCTCTAGCTGACTCCTTCTAGCATTGTGCAAGTTAAGTTAGCATTTGCGGCACCATTTTGTATTCAGCCGCCATTTTGTGTCATGATCCAAATGAAGCTTCTGTGTCATACTGTTTGCCTCAGCAGAAAAGCAGCCTTGATTGTTTCTTTTTATTATTCAAGGTTGAACTTCGTTGCACTAATTAATAGCTTGTTCTGTGTTAGCATGCCTTTCCTCGTATGTAGCCCTGCTCCCACTCTCAGAGAGACGGGCACGGGCTGAGTAACCTTGAAGCTAAGATAGTGTGTACCCGGTCTCAGGATGGCAGCTCATCCTTCTGTACCTCCTTTGTTCATCTGTGCCCAGACTGGAAAATTCCAGCCTGGGCGTGTCTTAGGGGTGTTGGAAATGTATATCTCACTTTACCTTGTGGACGGGGGTCAGTCCCTTGGCAGCTATCTAAGGAGGCTGGTCAGACTGGTCTCGGCTTGAGCGAATACTAAAAAAAATAACTTTGGTTTGTATTCTCTACTGTCTGACCGACTCTTCATTTGTATGGAAGGAAGAGAGGTGGTCGTGAGTGACACGGGTGGCCAGAATCGAGTCGCCTCCTTCATCCCAGAGCCATGTGGCAGCCATCTCCCTCCTGTCCTTCACCTTACAGGTAGGTAGCCAGCTCATGCTCTCTGGCCTCACTCCCAAACAGCATGGAGCACCCTCCCCACCCCAGAGCCATTTGGCATCCATAACCCTCCTCTGCTTCACCTTACAGGTAGGTAGCCAGCTCATGCTCTCTGGCCTCACTCCCAAACAGCATGGAGCACCCTCCCCACCCAGAGCTATGTGGCGGCCACCTCCCTTCACAGTACCTCCGTACAGGTAGGTAGCCATCTTACTAGGGAGGGGGTTGTTGGGACCTGAGATCAACACCACAACTCCCATAAAGCCCTCTGGCCTCACTCACAAACAGCGTGGAGCACCCTCCCCACCTCAGAGCCATGTGGCAGCCAGCTCCCTCCTCTGCTTCACCTTACAGGTAGGTAGCCAGCTCATGCTCTCTGGCCTCACTCCCAAACAGCATGGAGCACCCTCCCCACCCCAGAGCCATTTGGCAGACATCTCCCTCCACAGTACCTCCTTACAGGTAGGTAGCCTTCTCATGCTCTCTGGTGTAACTCCCAAACAGCATGGAGCACCCTCCCCACCCAGAGCCATGTATCAGCCCTTTCCCTCCACAGTACCGTCCGTACAGGTAGGTAGCCATCTTGCTAGGGAGGGGGTTGTTGGGACCTGAGAACAACACTACAACTTCCACTAAGCCCTCTGGCCTGACTCCCAAACAGCATGGAGCACCCTCCCCACCCCAGAGCCATGTGGCAGCCATCTCCCTCCACAGTACCTCCTTAAAGGGAGGTAGCCATCTTACTAGGGAGGGGTTGTTGGGACATGAAAACAACACTACGACTCCAACAAGGCCCTGTGACCTCACTCCCAAACAGCATGGAACACCCTCCCCACCCCAGAGCCATGTGGCAGCCATCTCCCTCCTCGGCTTCACCTTACAGGTAGGTAGCCAGCTCATTCTCTCTGGCCTCACTCCCAAACAGCATGGAGCACCCTCCCCACCTCAGAGCCATGTGGTAGCCATCTCCCTCCACAGTACCTCCTTACAGGTAGGTAGCCTGATCATGCTCTCTGGCCTCACTCCCAATCAGCATGGATCACCCTCCCCACCCAGGAGCCATGTGGCAGCCATCTCCCTCCACAGTACCTCCCTACAGGTAGGTAGCCATCTTACTAGGGAGGGGGGTGTTGGGACCTGAGAACAACACTACAACTCGCACAAGGCCCCCTGGCCTCTCTCACAAACAGCATGGAGCACCCTCCCCACCCCTGAGCCATGTGACAGCCATCTCCCTCCTCTGCGTCACCTTACAGGTAGGTAGCCAGCTCATGCTCTCTGGCCTCACTCCCAAACAGCATGGAGCACCCTCCCCACCCCAGAGCCATTTGGCATCCATCTCCCTCCTCTGCTTCACCTTAGAGGTAGGTAGCCAGCTCATGCTCTCTGGCCTCACTGCCAAACAGCATGGAGTACCCTCCCCACCCAGAGCTATGTGGCAGCCATCTCCCTCCACAGTACCTCTGTACAGGTAGGTAGCCATCTTACTAGGGAGGGGGTTGTTGGGACCTGAGAACAACACTACAACTCCCACAAGGCCCTCTGGCCTCACTCCCAAAAAGCATGGAGCACCATCCCCACCCCAGAGCCATGTGACAGCCATCTCCCTCCTCTGCTTCACCTTACAGGTAGGTAGCCAGCTCATGTTCTCTGGCCTCACTCCCAAACAGCATGGAGCACCCTCCCCACCCAGAGCCATGTGGCGGCCATCTCTGTCCACTGTACCTCCTTACAGGTAGGTAGCCATCTTACTAGGGAGGGGGTTGTTGGGACCTGAGAACAACACTACGACTCTCATAAGGCCCTTTGGCCTCACTCACAAACAGCGTGGAGCACTCACCCCTGTTGGACTAAAAATATGTCTAGCTGGCTCCTTCTAGCAATGTGCGAGTTAAGTTAGCATTTGCGGCACCATTTTGTATTCAGCCGCCATTTTGTGTCATGATCCAAATGAAGCTTCTGTCTCAAACTGTTTGCCTCAGCAGCCTCGATTTTTTCTTTTTATTATTCAAGGTTGAACTTCGTTGCACAAATGAATAGCTCGTTCTGTGTTTGCATGCCTTTCCTCATATGTAGCCCTGCTCCCACTCTTAGAGAGACGGGCACGGGCTGAGTAACCTTGAAGCCAAGATAGTGTGTACCCGGTCTCAGGATGGCAGCTCATCCTTCTGTGAAAAAGTTTTCAAGCGAACACTCACTTGAACAACTACGTGCACTGTAATTATGTGTTCTTTAAGTTTAGTGCAATTTTTGACAAGCTTAACAACTGCAAAAATAATAATTCTTCATACACAGAATCATGATATTCAAAAATATTTTCTTGTTGTATGATTTACATCAATAACTTAAATGATGCGAATACATAAAATTACATACATCAGTAGATACTGTCTTTGTTGTCTACTAACAAATCTGTCAAGATTAAATTCATTCATCTGAATTCTACATTGACAATTCTTTGATTTCACAAACAACTGTTGTTAACCCACCCAATGCATTTCAGGACTTGGGTCCCTTCTTCAGGGGCAGCTGCAATGCAAAAAATATATATCTGTTCAAATGTAATGTGAATAACAAATTCATGGGTGAGAAAATTAGCTACCAAAAAACGTGAGACCAGCCCCAACAATCGTATACCAAAACTATCCTGTAATATTATAGGTGGAAAAGTTGCCGTCACCAGTTTCTAAGTGCTGAGTGATGGTTCAAAAAACCACATGACCAATGGACAAATAACCAAATAAACAAGTAAGTGCTACCACCAGACAACTGTGAAAAAAATACAAAAATTAAAAGAAATAAACATAGTAAGACAAACATAATCCATGCTGTTGCAGAGCAGATGTAGAAAAGTCAGAAATAACAGAAAAACGATCAAACACACACTGAATCAACACCTACTTGGAAGTAACCGGACAATTCACTGCTTAATAATAAATAGTAGCACACTAGTCATGGGCATCAAAGCTGCAAAGAAAGATACAAAGCTCAAATGCCATCACTATACATAAATACAAGGTAAGCAGAGCGGCGACTTAAAAATAAAAACGGAAGTTAATTGAAAGAAAGTACCTGCTACGATACACTGTGCCGCAAGCACCTACAAAGATAGGAAGATATGAAAAGGAACCACAACATGAAGAAATGCACGAACGAGATATCGTCCGATAAATCACACAAGTTCTATTTGTGTTGTTTACCTGCTGGTGTAAAGCACTTCCGTGAAACGTCTGAAAAAATGGAAACATACGGCTGCCGTGAGATCCAATATTTACTGAATACTAATAAAAGTACAGACCATTCCTCACTATTACTCACCGAAAAAAGCTGAAACACTCTCCGTAAGTAACCGTCACGATATATCACTCGGCGTTTCTGCCGTTTAAAAGGAACCCGCGAAACTGATACAATCACGTGATGCATCGCTGAAAGCACCCACTAAATGTAGTGCAACTGAATCCGCCATCTTAGAATGGTGTAAATGCGGAAAATGTGGTACACAAAGTGAAAAAACCCTAAAATAGCGAAAAATAACGAAAAATAAAAGACGCGTACAAAAAACCGAAGAAAAAGCATGAAAAATAAAAAATGCACAATAAACTACCGCAATCACAATAGTGGTATCCAACTCTATTCACACGCAAAGTTTGCCACATCGGCCAGAACTGCTAATAACCAATGATGTAACTCCATACCCACGGAAACTAGTGAATGGCGTCTCGTATCCAATATTACTGTCGAAGACCAAAAAGGAGGAAAAGAAAAAGTCAAAAGTGCGATGGAAATGAAACGAATAGAATTAGTGGATGTGAAAAGTTAGACAATGTTATACATAAAACATAACCCATTGTGTGCATAATTTATGATCGTAAAAACTTCAATGCAATGAACCAGTATAATTACATATGAACAAAACGAAGAAGTATACAATTACAGATTCGTAGAAATGAACTAGACAATGTAATACGTGAAACGTAAATCAGTGTATACATGTGACAACGTAATTTCATAATAATGAAAACAAAAATACACATACACAACACATTAAAGACACAATTATAGATTCTCAAATATCCCGCAAAACTCTTTACTGTAGGAATGATGATATGTGATGCGAGACTAAAATAAGGTAAAATGTGAATATCTGGTGGGTGCAACTATTCCACTGTTACTATGCTACAGAAAACAGCTTAAATCCAATTTGTCATTAAGACCACATGGCATCATGGTGTTTAATTTTCTGATCCAAAACACTTCTCTTTGTGAGAGTTTTTTACTCAAGTCAATGCCTTCTTTGAATGACAATTTTTCAATGATAAGAAACCGTACTTGAGTGATGTCATGACCTTGTTCCATCCAGTGAACTACTAGATTGGAATTGATGTTTTTGTTTCTGATCATACTTTTGTGTTCTCCAATTCGTATTTTTATTTTTCGCTCGGTTTTCCCAACGTAGAGGTAACCACATGGACATTTAATACAGTAAATTACATGAGTGGTATTGCAATCAGAAGAATGGTGTAAACTCAATTTTACTCCTGTTCTTGGGTGAGTAATGTAATTCTGTTGCATAACATTATTGCAATGTACACAATTGCTGCATCTTTTCATCCCAGTGTGTTTCACTGTGGTAATGCAAGTTTTTTTGGTTAAACATTCCTTCAAATTTTTGCTTCTTGTGTACGCAAACAATGGTGGTTGAGAAAATGACGTACCAAAGTCGGGTTCGTGTGCTAACAATTCCCATCTTTTAGAATGATTTTTTTAATACTTTTGGATTTAGTAGAAAACTTGGAAACGAACACCGTTTGTTTGGTGGGTGTTTTATGTTTGGTAATGAGTAGAGTGGACCGATCAATTTTTTTAATTCGATTTTCTGCTTGTTGAATAATATTGGTAGGGTAACCCCTTTGTGCAAATCTGATTTTGATCCTCGTAAGTTCCTCTTGAAATATATCCATTGTCGATGAAATTCTCTTTGATCGAATCATGTGAGCATACGGCAAATTTTGAATAAGTTTAGGAGAATGTAAACTCCGAAACAGTAACGTATTGTTACGATCTGTAGGTTTAATGAAAACACTGGTGAGAATGGTGGCATTAGATTTCTGCACCAAGACATCCAGAAAAGGAAGACATGTAGAACTGATGTTAAATGTGAATTGTATTCGATTGTTCCGAGGGTTTAAGATTTGAATCTGTTCTTTGAGAGATGCTTCGGTATTAGACCAAATGAGAAAAATATCATCAATGTATCGACGATAGGTCACTAAATTGTTGCTCCAATTTGGGTTTTCAAATATGTGTTTTCCTTCAAATGCGGCCATGAATATATTTGCGTACGTGGGAGCTCCCCCAAAGCCCATGGCTGTCCCACTTATTTGAAGAAAAAACTCATCTAGATAGTGAAAATAGCTGTGTTGGAGACAAAATTGTAACAATTCCATGATGAAAACTTTGTGGGCCCGTATTTCTGGTTGGTTCAATAATGCCCATTCTATGGCTTCAAGACCATCTTGCAAAGGAATCGAGGTATACAACGAAGTAACATCAATTGTACATAACATAAATTCAGTAGAACAAGACAAATCAATTTGGTGTAAATGAGATAAAAAATCTGTTGTGTCTCTGATGTATGATTTCCATGTACGTACAATTGGTTGGAGAAATTGGTCAATATAAATACCCAAGGGCTCAAAAATTGACCCGCACCCAGACACAATGGGTCTGAAGGGAGGGTCAGTAGGATGTTTATGGATCTTTGGTAACATGTATATGTGAGGCCGTTTGGGATGTTGTTGAATCAAAAAACTTTTTGTTCTGCCTGTAATAGAACTTGTGTGATTTATCGGATGATATCTCGTTCGTGCATTTCTTCATGTTGTGGTTCCTTTTCATATCTTCCTATCTTTGTAGGTGCTTGCGGCACAGTGTATCGTAGCAGGTACTTTCTTTCAATTAACTTCCGTTTTTATTTTTTAAGGCGCCGCTCTGCTTACCTTGTATTTATGTATAGTGATGGCATTTGAGCTTTGTATCTTTCTTTGCAGCTTTGATGCCCATGACTAGTGTGCTACTATTTATTATTAAGCAGTGAATTGTCCGGTTACTTCCAAGTAGGTGTTGATTCAGTGTGTGTTTGATCGTTTTTCTGTTATTTCTGACTTTTCTACATCTGCTCTGCAACAGCATGGATTATGTTTGTCTTACTATGTTTATTTATTTTAATTTTTGTATTTTTTTCACAGTTGTCTGGTGGTAGCACTTACTTGTGTATTTGGTTATTTGTCCATTGGTCATGTGGTTTTTGAACCATCACTCAGCACTTAGAAACTGGTGACGGCAACTTTTCCACCTATAATATTACAGGATAGTTTTGGTATACGATTGTTGGGGCTGGTCTCACGTTTTTTGGTAGCTAATTTTCTCACCCATGAATTTGTTATTCACATTGCATTTGAACAGATATATATTTTTTGCATTGCAGCTGCCCCTGAAGAAGGGACCCAAGTCCCGAAATGCATTGGGCGGGTTAACAACAGTTGTTTGTGAATCAAAGAATTGTCAATGTAGAATTCAGATGAATGAATTTAATCTTGACAGATTTGTTAGTAGACAACAAAGACAGTATCTACTGATGTATGTAATTTTATGTATTCGCATCTTTAAGTTATTGATGTAAATCATACAACAAGAAAATATTTTTGAATATCATGATTCTGTGTATGAAGAATTATTATTTTTGCATTTGTTAAGCTTGTCAAAAATTGCACTAAACTTAAAGAACACATAATTACAGTGCACGTAGTTGTTCAAGTGAGTGTTTGCTTGAAAACTTTTTCACGTATAGCCATATGTGGGACAGGCAACCCACAAATACTACGTAGCACGTTGAAAACATAAGCAGTATCCTCTGAACATATTTAAAATAGTACAATTTTGAAAAAAAACACAGTGTTTAAACTGTAATTAGCAGGTGTGCACCGCATATCTATAGTTCTTGATTCAGTACCTTTAATTGCCTTACTGCGGGTGCACCCACTCCCATTCAAAATGACGTCATTTGAAAGCATTGCTAGCACCACAGACAATCGTGCAGAAACTAAGGCATACACAGCAGAAGAAGCAACGGAAATTTATTCTTTGATCACCGCTACCAAAACGTTTGACACACAAGAAGGCACAATTACACAACAGTTAAAACATCTTGAATTTATTTGTCGGAGAGAATTAAACCAAAGACTACAAGCATCTACTCTCATACAGTACCATAAGCATAAAAGAATACCTCGAGGCCTTCGCCTACCTATTAAACCAATGTTATTCCGGTTTCAATTTAACAAATCCTTTATGGATCGTTGGTATGCTATATTGAATAAGTGTTCTCTGGACCTGATCTTATTAATAGTGGAAGAACTCTCTAAGACTATCAAGGAACTAGAAGAAGAAATTTACAACATCAAACAAGATCTATCTAAACGCATGGATTCAGAAGACTTGGCCACCACACTAGAACAAATTAACACCAAACTAGAGAACTACGGTAAAGATCTTCAAGAACGGAAACTCCGCAAATTTAAAAGGGACACCATTGACTACCGGTTAAATGAAGTGTACACATGGGCAGAAATGTACGCTCAACGCAAACCGTATAAAAGTCCTAATGCATCATCTGAGGAAAGTGTGGTGTCAGACCGAGAATTGCAACCAACAAGACCACCTTTGAAAGCCAATGGAGCCAGAAGTGAACTTCCAAGTACCAGTAACATGGGCAGAGAGGTCATTGAGAGTCACGTCACAGATCTTACAGTCTTTTTTGTCCAAGGGTCAACAACCCCCACATCCACCGGAATCTACAATAGGGAAACCAAGCGGAAGTTTGGTAAAACCAGGCGAGGACAAAGAAAAAACCAAGGAGAAATTTCGACAAAACTTGCGGAGTCAGAAACAATCATCATAAACATCTCTTCACACACGCTCAGTAACCAACAAATAAAAATCTTGAACAAGGGTACAACTTTTGTGCCAACCTACAAAACTTCGTTTCATGAAACTGAAATAGCTTTGTATCGTTTCATGCGTACACTTCGTTTACGTCATTTTTTTGACAACGTAGTGACTCACCCTATTACTAAAGAAGATCATGAGTTTCTCGAATTCAAACCAAAGAGTACATTCATACCACCAGTATCTCATAAAATATTGGACTGTTTTGAATTCACAGTCAAAGATGATCTTAAAAATTGGCATACCACCAACATAACAGTCAGAATCTATCTTGAACTGAAAAAAACATCTTGAAGGACTTGGCTAACAATGAGGCGCTGACATTTCAAGCTGCTGATAAAGGTGGAGCTTTGGTAATGATGGACTCAGCATACTATCACAACAAAGTTTTAGAGCATTTAGCGGATGAAAACACCTATTTAAAATTGGATTACGATCCAACCACAGCAATAGCTGAAGCGCTAAAAGAATTTTGGACAAAGCACAAAATATGGACTGGATTACAGGCAGAACAAAAAGTTTTTTGATTCAACAACATCCCAAACGGCCTCACATGTACATGTTACCAAAGATCCATAAACATCCTACTGACCCTCCCTTCAGACCCATTGTGTCTGGGTGTGGGTCAATTTTTGAGCCCTTGAGTATTTATATTGACCAATTTCTCCAACCAATTGTACGTACATGGAAATCATACATCAGAGACACAACAGATTTTTTATCTCATTTACACCAAATTGATTTGTCTTGTTCTACTGAATTTATGTTATGTACAATTGATGTTACTTCGTTGCATACCTCGATTCCTTTGCAAGATGGTCTTGAAGCCATAGAATGGGCATTATTGAACCAACCAGAAATACGGGCCCACAAAGTTTTCATCATGGAATTGTTACAATTTTGTCTCCAACACAGCTATTTTCACTATCTAGATGAGTTTTTTCTTCAAATAAGTGGGACATCCATGGGCTTTGGGGGAGCTCCCACGTACGCAAATATATTCATGGCCGCATTTGAAGAAAAACACATATTTGAAAACCCAAATTGGAGCAACAATTTAGTGACCTATCGTCGATACATTGATGATATTTTTCTCATTTGGTCTAATACCGAAGCAACTCTCAAAGAACAGATTCAAATCTTAAACACTCGGAACAATCGAATACAATTCACATTTAACATCAGTTCTACATGTCTTCCTTTTCTGGATGTCTTGGTGCAGAAATCTAATGCCACCATTCTCACCAGTGTTTTCATTAAACCTACGGATCGTAACAATACGTTACTGTTTCGGAGTTTTCATTCTCCTAAACTTATTCAAAACTTGCCGTATGCTCACATGATTCGATCAAAGAGAATTTCATCGACAATGGATATATTTCAAGAGGAACTTACGAGGATCAAAATCAGATTTGCACAAAGGGGTTACCCTACCAATATTATTCAACAAGCAGAAAATCGAATTAAAAAAATTGATTGGTCCACTCTACTCATTACCAAACATAAAACACCCACCAAACAAACGGTGTTCGTTTCCAAGTTTTCTACTAAATCCAAAAGTATTAAAAAAATCATTCTAAAAAGATGGGAATTGTTAGCACACGAACCCGACTTTGGTACGTCATTTTCTCAACCACCATTGTTTGCGTACACAAGAAGCAAAAATTTGAAGGAATGTTTAACCAAAAAACTTGCATTACCACAGTGAAACACACTGGGATGAAAAGATGCAGCAATGGTGTACATTGCAATAATGTTATGCAACAGAATTACATTACTCACCCAAGAAAAGGAGTAAAATTGAGTTTACACCATTCTTCTGATTGCAATACCACTCATGTAATTTACTGTATTAAATGTCCATGTGGTTTCCTCTATGTTGGGAAAACCGAGCGAAAAATAAAAATACGAATTGGAGAACACAAAAGTATGATCAGAAACAAAAACATCAATTCCAATCTAGTAGTTCACTGGATGGAACAAGGTCATGACATCACTCAAGTACGGTTTCTTATCATTGAAAAATTGTCATTCAAAGAAGGCATTGACTTGAGTAAAAAATTCTCACAAAGAGAAGTGTTTTGGATCAGAAAATTAAACACCATGATGCCATGTGGTCTTAATGACAAATTGGATTTAAGCTGTTTTCTGTAGCATAGTAACAGTGGAATAGTTGCACCCACCAGATATTCACATTTTACCTTATTTTAGTCTCGCATCACATATCATCATTCCTACAGTATAGAGTTTTGCGGGATATTTGAGAATCTATAATTGTGTCTTTAATGTGTTGTGTATGTGTATTTTTGTTTTCATTATTATGAAATTACGTTGTCACATGTATACACTGATTTACGTTTCACGTATTACATTGTCTAGTTCATTTCTACGAATCTGTAATTGTATACTTCTTCGTTTTGTTCATATGTAATTATACTGGTTCATTGCATTGAAGTTTTTACGATCATAAATTATGCACACAATGGGTTATGTTTTATGTATAACATTGTCTAACTTTTCACATCCACTAATTCTATTCGTTTCATTTCCATCGCACTTTTGACTTTTTCTTTTCCTCCTTTTTGGTCTTCGACAGTAATATTGGATACGAGTCGCCATTCACTAGTTTCCGTGGGTATGGAGTTACATCATTGGTTATTAGCAGTTCTGGCCGATGTGGCAAACTTTGCGTGTGAGTAGAGTTGGATACCACTATTGTGATTGCGGTAGTTTATTGTGCATTTTTTATTTTTCATGCTTTTTCTTCGTTTTTTTGTACGCGTCTTTTATTTTTCGTTATTTTTCGCTATTTTAGGGTTTTTTCACTTTGTGTACCACATTTTCCGCATTTACACCATTCTAAGATGGCGGATTCAGTTGCACTACATTTAGTGGGTGCTTTCAGCGATGCATCACATGATTGTAACAGTTTCGCGGGTTCCTTTTAAACGGCAGAAACGCCGAGTGATATATCGTGACGGTTACTTACGGAGAGTGTTTCAGCTTTTTTCGGTGAGTAATAGTGAGGAATGGTCTGTACTTTTATTAGTATTCAGTAAATATTGGATCTCACGGCAGCCGTATGTTTCCATTTTTTCAGACGTTTCACGGAAGTGCTTTACACCGGCAGGTAAACAACACAAATAGAACTTGTGTGATTTATCGGATGATATCTCGTTCGTGCATTTCTTCATGTTGTGGTTCCTTTTCATATCTTCCTATCTTTGTAGGTGCTTGCGGCACAGTGTATCGTAGCAGGTACTTTCTTTCAATTAACTTCCGTTTTTATTTTTTAAGGCGCCGCTCTGCTTACCTTGTATTTATGTATAGTGATGGCATTTGAGCTTTGTATCTTTCTTTGCAGCTTTGATGCCCATGACTAGTGTGCTACTATTTATTATTAAGCAGTGAATTGTCCGGTTACTTCCAAGTAGGTGTTGATTCAGTGTGTGTTTGATCGTTTTTCTGTTATTTCTGACTTTTCTACATCTGCACTACAACAGCATGGATTATGTTTGTCTTACTATGTTTATTTCTTTTAATTTTTGTATTTTTTTCACAGTTGTCTGGTGGTAGCACTTACTTGTTTATTTGGTTATTTGTCCATTGGTCATGTGGTTTTTTTAACCATCACTCAGCACTTAGAAACTGGTGACGGCAACTTTTCCACCTATAATATTACAGGATAGTTTTGGTATACGATTGTTGGGGCTGGTCTCACGTTTTTTGGTAGCTAATTTTCTCACCCATGAATTTGTTATTCACATTGCATTTGAACAGATATATATTTTTTGCATTGCAGCTGCCCCTGAAGAAGGGACCCAAGTCCCGAAATGCATTGGGCGGGTTAAAAACAGTTGTTTGTGAAATCAAAGAATTGTCAATGTTGAATTCAGATGAATGAATTTAATCTTGACAGATTTGTTAGTAGACAACAAAGACAGTATCTACTGATGTATG
The DNA here is from genome assembly GCA_963921515.1 of Calotriton arnoldi. Classification (NCBI taxonomy): domain Eukaryota; kingdom Metazoa; phylum Chordata; class Amphibia; order Caudata; family Salamandridae; genus Calotriton; species Calotriton arnoldi. The sequence goes on along the minus strand of CAWUFW010003710.1, from coordinate 1,450,332 downwards.
TAATTTTATGTATTCGCATCATTTAAGTTATTGATGTAAATCATACAACAAGAAAATATTTTTGAATATCATGATTCTGTGTATGAAGAATTATTATTTTTGCATTTGTTAAGCTTGTCAAAAATTGCACTAAACTTAAAGAACACATAATTACAGTGCACGTAGTTGTTCAAGTGAGTGTTCGCTTGAAAACTTTTTCACGTATAGCCATATGTGGGACAGGCAACCCACAAATACTACGTAGCACGTTGAAAACATAAGCAGTATCCTCTGAACATATTTAAAATAGTACAATTTTGAAAAAAACACAGTGTTTAAACTGTAATTAGCAGGTGTGCACCGCATATCTATAGTTCTTGATTCAGCTCATCCTTCTGTACCTCCTTTGTTCATTAGTGCCCAGACTGGAAAATCCCAGTCTGGGCGTGTCTTAGGGGTGTTGGAAATGTATATCTGACTTTACCTTGTCGATGGGGGTCAGTCCCTCAGCAGCTATCTAAGGAGGCTGGTCAGACTGGACTCCGCTCGAGCGAATACTAATGAAATAACTTTGGTTTGTATTCTCTACTGTCTGACCGACTCTTCATTTGTATGGAAGGCTGAGAGGTGGTCATGAGTGACCTAGGTGGCCCGAATCGGGTCACTTTCTTCGGTTGGCGCCCGAACAGGGACCCCATCGGGTGAGTGGCCCATCTTTGCCCGCAGACGGATGGGGCCAGGCAGAAGGATGGGGCCACGTTGGGTCGGACAGGCAGATCGGGGATCCCTGTACGATAGAGTCTTGAACTCCCAGCTGCCCCGTCTGTCTTACTGGGCGGTGCCTCGGCCAGCGGTCATCCCGACTGGGGTCCTGAACGGCGAAACCCTTGGATCTGGTCATTTGGTCTGAAGAGTCGGCAGTGGAGAATAACTTCGTTTGACCTGAGTGCACCAGGTGAGTTTGCTTTGGGCCATGGCGCTGTTTTGTTTGAGTTTGGTACGGTCTGAGGATCGTTTTGGATAATCGCTTGAATTTGTTTGAATTCTTTGTGAACACGGTGTTGCTTTGATCCGGTTTTGGTGAGGTCTGTGGACCGATTTTGGTAAGATATATGAAATTATCCGCTCAGCATCGTTAGTGAATGCATTTTCGTTTCAAGATGCCTTGTTTCAGTCCACTGTATTGTGTGAGTTGTTGTTCTACTGATGCTCGATTGGAGGAAAGGCAGCCTGCGCCTCCAGAGGGCACCTCGAACTTTGACATGTACGTCAAGCACGGCCTTGGCCCTATTATGTTTAGTACATTATGGCACAAATATACGAGGGACAATGCCGAGTTGCAGTGGCCTTTAACAGGTACCTTTGATGAACAAAAACTGAATTTCCTGCAGGATAAATTTTTGCAAAACAGAGTAGGCAGTCGATGTTTGATTATCTTCAGGTATGGCAGAAGGAAGGTAAGCAGAGGCGGATGAAGGCAGAGAAAGAGGCCCATTGATGCAGACAGTGACGCAGATAACAGAAGCGTATGATAGAGAGAAAGTAGAAAAAGGTATAGAGTGTGCTGATAGAAAGTTTTGATTGCAATGTGACAAATCCTATGTTGCCCGAGAGGCAGGCGATACATTTGTGGAGGAATTGTTAGACACCCGACCTCCTCCTCCATACGCCCCACAGAGAATATACCCTGCTGTGCCACAGCCCCAGTCGTCTGTCTCTTCTGCCCCTGCTGTTTCTGTTTCTTCTGTTATTGACTCAGTTGCTCTAACAGCTGGGTCTCCTGTCCATTCTGTGGCTTCGCCCTCCGTGCCTGCGATAACTGCTAGTGTCTCTGCTATGCCTATTGTGTCCATGTCTTCTCTTTCTCCGGCCCTTACGCCCACTACGCAGCCATTAACGACATTGGTGCCTACCCACTCGGTTACTACCCCTTCCCTCTTCCCTCACTCCCCGGCAGCACTAGGTAGTAGAACGCCTGTTCGTGGCCTGGGGGACAGGAGCTGGGCAACAGCTAGGGAGTGGTTTGGATGAATTTTAATACGATCTGATGTGGGGGAGGAAGAAAAGAAGGCGGTAGCGAATCAGGCCGCTCAGTGGGCCCGTCATCCCATCTATAGTACTGAAGATGTGTGGAGTGTGATGAGAGATTATGAGCTGTTTGTGCAGCAGCGTGCCCTTAAGCACATGTCGGCTACACTGATTGGATTGTGGGAACAGTGCTTCAATGCTATAGTGCCCCAGATTTTTTATGATATCAGAGATAATGTATATGTAGCTGGTATGGCACCTGAGGAGGATTTTGGAAATGTTGCAACATTGGTAGCTTACCGTGGTAGGCTGTTTGAGAAGAGTCCAAACACAGTATCCCAGTTTCCAATGAGGGAAGTCTACCCCATATATAGGCTGTCCGGTTTTAGGTTTAAACCTATAATAACTGATAAAACCCCACTGAAAGGAAAATAGCCCTCACCAGTGTAAACATATAAACACTGAAAAAACACCTGCACAACCACAAACTAAATGCCATTCAAAGAAAAGAAAAGGAGAGTGAAAGAGTCAATTTTTTTCTTCCTGAAGGGGCCAATACAATGTAACTTTGTTATACAAACTAGCAGCAAGAAAGACTGGGCTAACATTATTCTGCTTGAGTTTTGTTGTTTAGGGATGCCATTAAAATATTGTTTCTTCTTCCTTTTTACAGATTTGTGGTCTTTGGTCTAAAGATGCAGGGTTTAGAAGCATGTTTTAGGTCTTGTTTAATTATTTTATAAACTGTAGAGAATCAGGCAAGGGCGTAACACAGGTCCCCGCATCCCCCGCGGTGCGGGGGGCCCCAAGCTGCAGGGGGCCCCCTCAGCACAGTACTTAGGCCTGAGCGCTCCGTATTAAATCCAGAGCAGGGGCCCCTCCGTGTACATTGCAGGGGGGCCCCTTAAACTTTCGTTACGCCACTGGAATCAGGAGATATCAAAATCATATTTGATATTTTGGCTGTGTTTGATTCTTTCACTAATAGGTAAAATGGCTTGTTTCATGTTCCATGTTAGAGTGCCTGCCACTTCGTAAGCAAAGTAATGTTGAATAGCAATTCAGGAACTTTTATTTTACAATGTATGAGAAATGGATTGCAATTATGCATAGAAATGTCCCTTAACCAACCATCGCATTTGAAATCGATGAAACCTCACTGTGGTACTCTGTACACGTTCTAGATCCCTTCCGTAAAGGGTATCTTTCTCTGTAGTTTCAAAAGTGCTGCTTCATTTTTGACCGCTTCAATAACTCTGAGGGCATAAACGCCCAGTTCAACGCAAATGTTGCAGAACCTGGAAAGAGAATCGTAATCTTCAAGTGCACCAGTATTGGTATGGAAAGTCAGTGGCCAAAGTTAGCAAATTGTGTACTGGCTGTTTTGGCGTTGCCCATCTTAAGTGCCAATGTTGAGAGGGCCTTTTCACAGAAAAAGGTTTGCATGGGAAGGAAAGGGTGAGCGCACATGACCACAGACTCACTGAAGAAGTATTGTATGGTGTACTACAATAAGTTTGATTTGCAAAAATGTATTTGGACCTCATATACACTGTACGTACACTGTCTATATACCATGCACTATCAGTGCAAAAGGCAAGCAATAATAAAAGAAAAACGTTCCATAAACACTAAAAAACACTGTTTCTGTTGTTTTAAATGGCACGAAAATGTGTAACCACTGATAACCACTGTTTTTTAAGGTATTGAAATCATTTGAAAACACTGAAAAAACCCCACCAGAATTTACTAAAAATAGAAACTGAAAACAGGAAAGCCTACCCATATATCACCCTGAGTTTCCAGAGCTTCGAGATCAGCATGATGCTGTCATTAGACCAAAGGTAGAGGCCCGCTTCCAAGAACAGTGGGTCTATACCCCGTGGAAGAGGAGTGAGGTGTTATCCCTTAAGACTCAGTTACCTGACCCTAGGAAAAATCCTACTGCATATTATAAGGAATTGACAGAAGCCGCTTCGTCGACAGTAATGACACTTGCGGATACTGAAATGTTTTTTGGGTTACTGGTGCCCGTCGACATTTGGAGGCAGGTGCACACGCAGGATCACGCTGTAGAATTGGGTGGTACATGGGTTCAGATTAAAGCATGTGGTAAAGAAAGGAAGCCTGGAGAGAAGCCAAAGGCCGAGATACTAGCTTTACCCGGCTGAAGTATTACGTATATTCACTCCCTTATTCCTCCGAGAAGGGTAGATTGGGACTAGTTAGCAGCATGCCGTCACAAGAAAGATGAGAGTGTGTCCGATTTTTTCACGCGGTTCGAGGGTGTGTTTTGGGATTTAAGTGGCAGGATTTGTCAGTAGAAGGGGGTGTCCGATTGTTTGTCAATAGATTTGTTACAAATCTGCTCCCAGAGATTGCGACTCGGTTGCAGGCTTCGGAGAGCACTTGGACGACATCCTCCCCTTCTGTAATTTTGAGTATGGCACAGTATTATGAACACAGGGAGAATGAGGAGAAGGAGAAGGTGGACAAGAAGCATAAGGAGTTGAAAATGAAGGTGTTGTTACAGCAGGCGTCTAGGGGAAATGGAAGGGGACGTGGTGCTGGTCCGGCCCGGCAGCTTCCCCATACTAGCAGCAATGCTGCGCCTGTAGGGCCGAATCAGTGCGCGTACTGCAAAGAGGAGGGGCACTGGCGTAGCGAGTGTCCGGTGTTATTGCAGAAAGTTGCGGCCCCTCGAGGACAGGGTTCTCGTGGACGGGGTCGTGGAGTAGGTGATCGGGACAAAGCTCGGGAGGTCACTCTGATCAGAACTATTTTGATGACCCTCGAGGGAGACAGTACTATCACAATGATTATGATCTGGATGAGGTGACAGGGATGACCCACAGCTAGGACAGCCAGGGACAGGGTGAGGGACCAGTTCAGATACCTGTAGATCAGCGCGGTCCTTATGTCACCGCAGATTTGCAAGGCTCAGTTAGGAAATTCTTAGTGAACACAGGTGCAATGAATAGCTCTGTTTGTCGTTCGCTGGTCCCCGTGGCAGCTCTGTCTGGCCAAAATAATGTTTCGGTAGGCTTTTCAGGTGTACCGGTTGTGAGCCCCATTTCCAAGCCACTTGCCTTGACTATTGGTCCCTTTACTGTGGATTCGCCCTTTCTAATGACATCCAATTTTGGAGAAAATTTAATGGGTTTAGATTTATTGAAGAAGCTGCATGCGACCATTTTTTGTTCTCCAGAAGGTGTCTACATGACAATGGGACCAAATGTAACGAGTTCCAAGCAGTGTTTGTCCAAAGATGCGCCCCTTCCTGCTGAGTTTAAAGATGTGCCACCCACCTTGTGGGCGACGGGTGATATGGATGTGGGACTCTTACAAATTTCCCCAGTTTCCATCAAGGTTAAGGACAATGCCGTTTTGCCCCGTATTCCTCAGTACAAAATACCACAAGCGGGGGAGCGAGCTTTAATACGCATTATACAGGATCTGATTGAGTCGGGGGTAGTTGAGGAGACAGCATCGAATGTGTGTAACAGCCCTATTCTTCCTATTTTAAAAAAGACATCCCCAGACTCTGATGACAACACAGATGTTTATCGTTTTGTGATTGATCTGCGCGCAGTTAACAAAATAGTGGTTCCTCAGTTCCCGGTGGTCCCTGACATTACTGCGCTTCTCACAATGATTCCTTCCTCTGCCCAATTATTCTCTGTCATTGATTTGAAAAATGCGTTCTTCAGTATTCCAATTCATCCTGATAACCGTCACCTATTCGGTTTTATACTAGCTTGCAGAAGCTTTAGATTCTGCCGCGCTCCTCAGGGCTACACTGAGAGCCCTAGTATATATAGCCAAGTCTTAAAAACCCAATTGGATTCCCTGACGCTTTCTCCGGGTAATGTATTGCTCCAGTATGTGGATGACATTTTGATTGCTTCTGACACCGAACAGGGATGCAAAGACAGTACAGTTAAGTTGTTGCTACATTTGGCTCACCATGGACATAAAGTGTCCCTTTCTAAATTCCAATATTGTTGACAGGAGGTCACCTATTTAGGTCACCTACTGTCGAAGCAGGGTAGGAGATTGACACCTGAGCGCATTAGCGCCATTGTTAAAATGCCCATCCCTAAAACTCAGAGGCATGTACGCACCTTCATTGGCATCACTTCCTACTCTTGACATTGGATCCCTAATTATTCATTACTAATAAAGTGTTTGCTAGCACTAACAACTAAAGACGTGCATGAGCCCCTGCCTTGGACGCATGCATGTCAGCAGTCTTTTGAGCAACTAAAAATTATGCTTTGCTCTGCTCCTGTGCTTGGCACCCCTGACTATGCAAAGCCATTCGTGTTGTATGTACACGAGACGGCCGGTTGTACGTGCTCTGTCTTAACACAGGCCTTTGGAGGTAAGCAACGGCCGTTTGCTTATTTCTCTGCTCTGCTTGACCCTGTCACCAGAGCCCTCCCGAGCTGTCTAAGAGCTGTCGCGGCTGTAGCCATCTCTATAAGGCAATCGGGTGGGCTCGTACTTGATACTGACCTCACAGTCATGGTACCGCATGCTGTGGACACTCTTTTGAATAAGACCAAGACACAGCACCTTATCAGTGCACGTCTGACCGGTTATGAGTTAACACTTTTCCCTCCACATATTACGATAAAAAGATGTGCCACTCTGAACCCTGCCACGTTACTACCCCTCCCTTCTGAGAGTGAAGAAATAGACATACATGATTGTCTGTTTCGGACGGAGGAGGAGACGAAGGGACGGGTAGACCTGACTGATGTTCCCTTATCTGACCCCCAAGGGAAACTATATGTCGATGGCTCTTGTTTCAAATTACCAGATGCCACCACCACTGCAGCATATGCACTGACTACATTGCACACGGTAGTTGAGACATCACAAGTTCCTTATCAGTCCGCCCAGGCAGCTGAGTTAGTCGCCCTTATTAGAGCCTGTGAGTTGAGCGAGGGACTGGCCGTAAATATCTACACTGACAGCCAGTACGCCTTCAGGGTCGCTCATAATTTTGTGCATCTCTGGGCAGAGAGAGGGTTTCTCACATCCCATGGGACACGTATTCAGAATGGGCCCCTCATACATATGCTTTCGTTTGCCTTGACACTCCATAGGAAATTGGCTATAGTGAAGTGCAGTGCCCACAAGGCAATCACCGATGATGTGGGGAGGGGAAATGCATTTGCAGATCAGATAGCTAAGGAGACAGCTCGAACGAAGATGAAAAAGATGTTTGTAGCGGGTCCCGCCAGGTGGGTACCCGAGGCCACCATGTTTGAAGACACTCTGGACAATGTCAAAGAGATCCAGAGCAAGGCAATGATTGAGAAGTTAGCAGTATGGCAGGAAAGTACGGCACGTTTGGATGAGGATGGGTGCTGGACTGACAAGTCAGAGATGCAGAGATGGATGCTACCGGATGCATATGTCCTTCCTGTGGTTACTATGGTGCACGGGCCAGCTCACATTAGTGCGAAGGGAATATGTAAGCTGTTAGACCCTGTATGGCAGAATGACAACATTCCCAAAGTTGCTGCTCACCTAGTGAAGTACTGTATGGTATGCATGATGTATAATCCTGGAAAAGGCACCCCTACACCTCCTGGTAGTTTTGCACCGCCTTCCTTCCCTTTCGAGGTTATCCAGATGGATTTCATCAAAATGGAACGAGTCAACAATTTGAAATATGTGTTAGTAGTTGTTTGTGCATTCAGTAAATGGATTGAGGGTTACCCCACTAAAGAAAACACAGCCATGGCGACGACGAAGGCACTCTTAAAGGAGTTCTTCCCGCGTTTTGGTTTGCCCCATTTGATTTGTAGTGACAACGAAAGTCACTTCGATTCAAAGGTTATCCAGTTGGTGTGCGATGGTTTGCACATCAAGCAGAGATCTTATGCTGCAAACCACCCCCAGTCAGCAGGTTTGGTTGAGAAGTACAATGGTACTCTCAAACTGAAGCTGGCAAAGATCAAAGAGAGCACAGGATTGCAATAGCCATATGCTTTACCATTAGCTTTGTTGTCTACAAGAGCTATGGCTCACTCTAGGACAGGATTGTCACCGTACGAGGTCGTGTTTGGCCGGCCGCCCGACATGTCTGGGGCGTCCCGCGACTCGTCGTTTCCTTGAGATAGAATACCCTTTGCTTGTGGATTACTTATATGAGTTGACTAAAAACTTGCACTCTATTCACCAACAGATTCATGAAGCTTTGCCGTGAGCTCCCGAGGGGCTAGGCCATGATATCAGACCCGGTGACTACATCCTGGTGAGGAACTATGAGAGGAAAGGCAGTTTGGAGCCGGGCTGGAAGGGGCCTCTCCAAGTCCTCATCGCCACCCGAATGGCAGTGAAGGTAGACGGCCGGAAGAATTGGATTCGCACTACCCATTGCCGGAGGGTGCCCCTTCCGTTGCCCTACGACCGCTGGGTGCTCGATGGGATCAGCGACTCTGAAACGGAGCAGGTCCCTCGTTTCGTTCCCTTCTCAGATGCACGACTGACGTGGGCACCCACTAAGGAAGAGAGCAACGCAGTGTTGAATGAGGCGGTGCCACCTGAGATTAAGGCCATAAAGGAGCCCCAGCCTGTTGGCCCATCTGTGTTTGAGCCCCTGCCCATTGGTCCCTCTGAGTCTGAGCCCCTTTTTGCTGACCCCTCTGACCCCTCTGTCCCTGGAGTAGCTCGGTACAATCTGTGCCCCCGACGGAAGAAAAGTGCACCAAAGGACAAGTCAGATTAGTAGGGATGGCCTGCGAGGAAAAAGAATAGGGTGTACCTTGCCTGTGGTACCAACAGCAGTTTAGGGAAAGGGAGATTGGTGCATTGTTCAGACATTAGACAGGGTGAATTTGATGTGTTCCCCCGTAAAGAAGGGGTGGTACACTACCCTGAACGACATGGGATTTACTCAGAAATGGCTGCGATCGCGCAACTCCACCGAAAGTGCTCAACAGCACCAATGTAGATGAACAATAGTAGTCTACCAGCAAGACTCTGACGGACGCTGGGAACTTTGCCCCTTTTCTTGCTTTATCATTGTTGGCTCCATTGCATGTCCTTTCCTCTGATTCAAAAATGTACCCATTTGGTCGCCCCATGGTGGAGGAAGAACAGCCCTTTGCAGCCCCCGTTTCAGGCAGAATGGGGCTGGTTGGTCTGCTAAGAAAAAAGTGGTCTGTGCTGTTTTTGTATTGTTACAGTTGTTGATTTTGGGAGGGGTGTCCTGGGTTTTGGAGTGCTATTGTAATGCCCCATCATGTGTTATGTACAAGATTGTTTCTCCAGTTCGTGCTAAAACAACAATACCAAGCAATGTATTTCTAGATACACACAGGAAATTCTTTGGTGAAGGTACAGCTTGTTATCCTACTGAATCTGTTACGAGTTTGTGGACTGCTTACCCATTGTCACTGGTTAATTATACATATGTTTGCCCACCACAATTTGTAGAGGTAAAAGGTGAGTTCTGGATGGGATATCCGGGTCCCTGTTTGTATTATAGGAAGCCACGAGGGAAGGGATTTCCAGGTTGTAACATTAATGTGTATTGTGACAATCTGTATATGGAGGAACAGAACATTACTTTAACGGGTTGGCATTATTAAGATTTGACAGTCACTCGAGAAGCAGGTTACTATCCCGCATGCTGTCCGATAGTAAATAGTACTGATGCTTTCTTATATATAAATTGTTCTGGACTGATATTGTTCAAGAATACAATGTCTTTAGTGAGGAAAGATGATCCGAGTACAATGGGGATGAATACCAGATGTGCTCCTGTAGATTACCAAGGTCCACTTTATGAACACCCAGGATTTTACTTCTTGTCTAATGGTGCTTATTCCAATGTTTATAATGGTACTGAGGACATGGCTTTGGGAATGATGCTTCTTCTTGGGGTGCCTTGTAAGTATAGTAAACAAAATATAAAGGTGGGTTAAAAGACGTTAACAAAGGAATTTTGCGACAGAGTGACAGACCTGGAGGTCAATAATTATAGTAATGGTATCACCTTTAGGTATATACTTTCCTCCATTATTATGTTTGGTGGTACCACTATGGCCAGGGGTGAAAGGGCTAGGGAATATTTTGGATGTAAGCTGCAAATACTGTCTAACTCTACAGTAGCAGCTTTACATGACATCACCACCCAGTTGGAAAGTATGCAAATATACTCTGAGCAAACAAGATATGCAGTTGATTTCATTTTAGCTAAGAGCGGTGGTGTGCGCGCAGTAGTAGGAGACCAGTGTGTAGTCGGGATCACCAATATAGAAAAGAATATTACCCAACACATTTTAGATATTTTGGAGAATGTCAAGGGGATGGAGAGCGGAAATTGGGGTTGGTCCCTCTTTGGTGGATGGGGTTGGATTCTGGAAAAGGTGATCTACTTTGTTGTGATTCTAGTTGTCTGTTGCATTCCGGTGCAGTGCCTTCCCTTATGCTGTTCTTACTGTACAACGCTCCTCACCCCTAAGACGCAGAAGACTGTCCGTGACACAACTGCGATTATGTTGCAGAAGGATATTCACGAAATGATGCAAAGAGATGAGGGCATTGCGGGTTCTACCACCTCCCTTGCAACTTCTATTCCTGATATGGAATATATGGATAATTTTAAGTGTTGATGTCCTTATGCATTTCGGACAACGCCTCTAATGAATATGCAAAAACAACAGTTGATGGACAGAATGCAGAACAATGTCATACATTCACCCCAGTGCAGAGATCTGGGCCTAAATCCATCGTTTTTTGCTCACCATGCCATTCCAGTTTGAACCCAGCCATATGCAAATCAGTCTTGACCCTGTGCCTCATGGGAACAGTCCAGCCCGAACTGCCAAGCCAGGTTCTCCCTGGACTGGAAACAAGCATCCTAGGACCAGTTTCGGGGTTTCACCTCTTCAGCCAGGATAGCTTGATTCCAGTGGCATGGAGAGCACGGGACCCACGTCTGGGCATACCCGTCCCACTCGGGGTGACAAATGCAAAAACAATAGTTGATGGACAGAATGCAGAACAATGTCATACATTCACCCAATACAGAGATCTGGGCCTAAATCCATCGTTTTTGCTCACCATGCCATTCCAGTTTGAACCCAGCCATATGCAAATCAGTCTTGACCCTGTGCCTCATGGGAACAGTCCAGCCCGAACTGCCAAGCCAGGTCATCCCTGGACTGGAAACAAGCATCCTAGGACCGGTTTCGGGGTTTCACCCCTCTTCAGCCAGGATAGCTTGATTCCAGTGGCATGGAGAGCACGGGACCCACGTCTGGGCATACACGTCCCACTCGGGGTGACAAATGAAAAAACAACAGTTGATGGACAGAATGCAGAACAATGTCATACATTCACCCCAGTACAGAGATCTGGGCCTAAATCCATTGTTTTTTTGCTCACCATGCCATTCCAGTTTGAACCCAGCCATATGCAAATCAGTCTTGACCCTGTGCGTCATGGGAACAGTCCAGCCCGAACTGCCAAGCCAGGTCCTCCCTGGACTGGAAACAAGCATCCTAGGACCGGTTTCGGGGTTTCACCCCTCTTCAGCCAGGATTTAACCCAGATCTCTTGACTGGGGGTGAATGTTTTGATTTGTTCTGCAATCCGTCCATCCATTGTGTGTCTTTTGCTTTCTTGCCCTAAGTGCGCCAGGTATGCCCAGACGTGGGTCCTGGGCTCACTGTGCCACTGGAATTAAGCTATCCTGGCTGAAGAGGGGTGAAACCCCGAAACCGGTCCTAGGATGCTTGTTTCCGGTCCAGGGAGGACCTGGCTTGGCAGTTCGGGCTGGACTGTTCCCATGAGGCACAGGGTCAAGACTGATTTGCATATGGCCAGGTCTAAACTGGGGTGGCATGGTGAGCAAAAGAATGATGGATTTAACCCAGATCTCTTGACTGGGGGTGAATGTTTTGATTTGTTCTGCATTCCGTCCATCCATTGTGTGTCTTTGCTTTCTTGCCCTAAGTGCGCCAGGTATGCCCAGGCGTGGGTCCTGGGCTCACTGTGCCACTGGAATTAAGCTATCCTGGCTGAAGAGGGTGAAACCTCGAAACCGGTCCTAGGATGCTTGTTTCCGGTCCAGGGAGGACCTGGCTTGGCAGTTCGGGCTGGACTGTTCCCATGAGGCACAGGGTCAAGACTGATTTGCATATGGCCAGGTCTAAACTGGGGTGGCATGGTGAGCAAAAGAATGATGGATTTAACCCAGATCTCTTGACTGGGGGTGAATGTTTTGATTTGTTCTGCATTCCGTCCATCCATTGTGTGTCTTTTGCTTTCTTGCCCTAATTGCGCCAGGTATGACCAGACGTGGGTCCTGGGCTCACTGTGCCACTGGAATTAAGCTATCCTGGCTGAAGAGGGGTGAAACCCCGTAACCGGTCCTAGGATGCTTGTTTCCGGTCCAGGGAGGACCTGGTTTGGCAGTTCGGGCTGGACTGTTCCCATGAGGCACAGGTTCAAGACTGATTTGCATATGGCCAGGTCTAAACTGGGGTGGCATGGTGAGCAAAAGAATGATGGATTTAACCCAGATCTCTTGACTGGGGGTGAATGTTTTGATTTGTTCTGCATTCCGTCCATCCATTGTGTGTCTTTTGCTTTCTTGCCCTAAGTGCGCCAGGTATGCCCAGACGTGGGTCCTGGGCTCACTGTGCCACTGGAATTAAGCTATCCTGGCTGAAGAGGGTGAAACCCCGAAACCGGTCCTAGGATGCTTGTTTCCGGTCCAGGGAGGACCTGGCTTGGCAGTTCGGGCTGGACTGTTCCCATGAGGCACAGGGTCAAGACTGATTTGCATATGGCCAGGTCTAAACTGGGGTGGCATGGTGAGCAAAAGAATGATGGATTTAACCCAGATCTCTTGACTGGGGGTGAATGTTTTGATTTGTTCTGCATTCCGTCCATCCATTGTGTGTCTTTGCTTTCTTGCCCTAAGTGCGCCAGGTATGCCCAGACGTGGGTCCTGGGCTCACTGTGCCACTGGAATTAAGCTATCCTGGCTGAAGAGGGGTGAAACCCCGAAACCAGTCCTAGGATGCTTGTTTCCAGTCCAGGGAGGACCTGGCTTGGCAGTTCGGGCTGGACTGTTCCCATGAAGCACAGGGTCAAGACTGATTTGCATATGGCCAGGTCTAAACTGGGGTGGCATGGTGAGCAAAAGAATGATGGATTTAACCCAGATCTCTTGACTGGGGGTGAATGTTTTGATTTGTTCTGCATTCCGTCCATCCATTGTGTGTCTTTTGCTTTCTTGCCCTAAGTGCGCCAGGTATGCCCAGACGTGGGTCCTGGGCTCACTGTGCCACTGGAATTAAGCTATCCTGGCTGAAGAGGGTGAAACCCCGAAACCGGTCCTAGGATGCTTGTTTCCGGTCCAGGGAGGACCTGGCTTGACAGTTCGGGCTGGACTGTTCCCATGAGGCACAGGGTCAAGACTGATTTGCATATGGCCAGGTCTAAACTGGGGTGGCATGGTGAGCAAAAGAATGATGGATTTAACCCAGATCTCTTGACTGGGGGAATGTTTTGATTTGTTCTGCATTCCGTCCATCCATTGTGTGTCTTTTGCTTTCTTGCCCTAAGTGCGCCAGGTATGTCCAGACGTGGGTCCTGGGCTCACTGTGCCACTGGAATTAAGCTATCCTGGCTGAAGAGGGGTGAAACCCCGAAACCGGTCCTAGGATGCTTGTTTCCGGTCCAGGGAGGACCTGGCTTGACAGTTCGGGCTGGACTGTTCCCATGAGGCACAGGGTCAAGACTGATTTGCATATGGCCAGGTCTAAACTGGGGTGGCATGGTGAGCAAAAGAATGATGGATTTAACCCAGATCTCTTGACTGGGGGTGAATGTTTTGATTTGTTCTGCATTCCGTCCATCCATTGTGTGTCTTTTGCTTTCTTGCCCTAAGTGCACCAGGTATGCCCAGACGTGGGTCCTGGGCTCACTGTGCCACTGGAATTAAGCTATCCTGGCTGAAGGGGTGAAACCCCGAAACCGGTCCTAGGATGCTTGTTTCCGGTCCAGGGAGGACCTGGCTTGGCAGTTCGGGCTGGACTGTTCCCATGAGGCACAGGGTCAAGACTGATTTGCACATGGCCAGGTCTAAATTGGGGTGGCATGGTGAGCAAAAGAATGATGGATTTAACCCAGATCTCTTGACTGGGGGTGAATGTTTTGATTTGTTCTGCATTCCGTCCATCCATTGTGTGTCTTTTGCTTTCTTGCCCTAAGTGCGCCAGGTATGCCCAGATGTGGGTCCTGGGCTCTCTGTGCCACTGGAATTAAGCTATCCTGGCTGAAGAGGGGTGAAACCCCGAAACCGGTCCTAGGATGCTTGTTTCCGGTCCAGGGAGGACCTGGCTTGGCAGTTCGGGCTGGACTGTTCGCATGAGGCACAGGGTCAAGACTGATTTGCATATGGCCAGGTCTAAACTGGGGTGGCATGGTGAGCAAAAGAATGATGGATTTAACCCAGATCTCTTGACTGGGGGTGAATGTTTTGATTTGTTCTGCATTCCGTCCATCCATTGTGTGTCTTTTGCTTTCTTGCCCTAAGTGCGCCAGGTATGCCCAGACGTGGGTCCTGGGCTCACTGTGCCACTGGAATTAAGCTATCCTGGCTGAAGAGGGGTGAAACCCCAAAACCGGTCCTAGGATGCTTGTTTCCGGTCCAGGGAGGACCTGGCTTGGCAGTTCGGGCTGGACTGTTCCCATGAGGCACAGGGTCAAGACTGATTTGCATATGGCCAGGTCTAAACTGGGGTGGCATGGTGAGCAAAAGAATTATGGATTTAACCCAGATCTCTTGACTGGGGGTGAATGTTTTGATTTGTTCTGCATTCCGTCCATCCAGTGTGTGTCTTTTGCTTTCTTGCCCTAAGTGCGCCAGGTATGCCCAGATGTGGGTCCTGGGCTCACTGTGCCACTGGAATTAAGCTATCCTGGCTGAATAGGGGTGAAACCCCGAAACCGGACCTAGGATGCTTGTTTCCGGTCCAGGGAGGACCTGGCTTGGCAGTTCGGGCTGGACTGTTCCCATGAGGCACAGGGTCAAGACTGATTTGCATATGGCCAGGTCTAAACTGGGGTGGCATGGTGAGCAAAAGAATGATGGATTTAACCCAGATCTCTTGACTGGGGGTGAATGTTTTGATTTGTTCTGCATTCCGTCCATCCATTGTGTGTCTTTTGCTTTCTTGCCCTAAGTGCGCCAGGTATGTCCAGACGTGGGTCCTGGGCTCACTGTGCCACTGGAATTAAGCTATCCTGGCTGAAGAGGGGTGAAACCCCGAAACCGGTCCTAAGATGCTTGTTTCCGGTCCCGGGAGGACCTGGCTTGACAGTTCGGGCTGGACTGTTCCCATGAGGCACAGGGTCAAGACTGATTTGCATATGGCCAGGTCTAAACTGGGGTGGCATGGTGAGCAAAAGAATGATGGATTTAACCCAGATCTCTTGACTGGGAGTGAATGTTTTGATTTGTTCTGCATTCCGTCCATCCATTGTGTGTCTTTTGCTTTCTTGCCCTAAGTGCGCCAGGTATGCCCAGATATGGGTCCTGGGCTCACTTTGCCACTGGAATTAAGCTATCCTGGCTGAAGAGGGGTGAAACCCCGAAACCGGTCCTAGGATGCTTGTTTCCGGTCCAGGGAGGACCTGGCTTGGCAGTTCGGGCTGGACTGTTCCCATGAGGCACAGGGTCAAGACTGATTTGCATATGGCCAGGTCTAAACTGGGGTGGCATGGTGAGCAAAAGAATGATGGATTTAACCCAGATCTCTTGACTGGGGGTGAATGTTTTGATTTGTTCTGCATTCCGTCCATCCATTGCGTGTCTTTTGCTCTAATGAATATGCAGGCTGCCAACGACTTAATGTCTATTCCTGGGGGTATTTTTGAATATTGCTCATGTGTGTACTGACATATACTAATAGTCCTTTTACTCTGCATATGGCATTAGACAAAATAGTTGGCAAATGCTAAAAAGAGGGTCTGTAAGACTGAAAATATGTCTAGCTGACTCCTTCTAGCATTGTGCAAGTTAAGTTAGCATTTGCGGCACCATTTTGTATTCAGCCGCCATTTTGTGTCATGATCGAAATGAAGCTTCTGTCTCATACTGTTTGCCTGAGCAGAAAAGCAGCCTTGATTGTTTCTTTTTATTATTCAAGGTTGAACTTCGTTGCACTAATTAATAGCTCGTTCTGTGTTAGCATGCCTTTCCTCGTATGTAGCCCTGCTCCCACTCTCAGAGAGACGGGCACGGGCTGAGTAACCTTGAAGCTAAGATAGTGTGTACCCGGTCTCAGGATGGCAGCTCATCCTTCTGTACCTCCTTTGTTCATCTGTGCCCAGACTGGAAAATTCCAGCCTGGGCGTGTCTTAGGGGTGTTGAAAATGTATATCTGACTTTACCTTGTGGACGGGGGTCAGTCCCTCGGCAGCTATCTAAGGAGGCTGGTCAGATTGGACTCCGCTCGAGCGATTACTAAAAAAAATAACTTTGGTTTGTATTCTCTACTGTCTGACCGACTCTTCATTTGTATGGAAGGAAGAGAGGTGGTCGTGAGTGACCTGGGTGGCCAGAATCTGGTCACTTCCTTCATTCCAGATCCATGTGGCAGCCATCTCCCTCCTCTGCTTCGCCTTACAGGTAGGTAGCCAGCTCATGCTCTCTGGCCTCACTCCCAAACAGCATGGAGCACCTTCCCCACCACAGAGCCATTTGGCATCCATCTCCCTCCACAGTACCTGCTTACAGGTAGGCTGCTCGTGCTCTCTGGCCTCACTCCCAAAGAGCATGGCGCACCCTCCCCACCCAGAGCCATGTTGCAGCCATCTCCCTCCACAGAACCTCTGTACAGGTAGTTAGCCATCTCACTACGGAGAAGGTTGTTGGGACCTGAGAAGAACACTACGACTCCCACAAGGCCCTCTGGCCTCACTCCCAAAGAGCATGGAGCACCCTCCCCACCCCAGAGCCATATGGCAGCCGTCTCCCTCCTTCTTCACCTTACAGGTAGGTAGCCAGCTCATGCTCTCTGGCCTCACTCCCAAACAGCATGGAGCACCCTCCCCACCGCAGAGCCATGTGGCAGCCATCTCCCTCCTCGCTTCACCTTACAGGTAGGTAGCCTGCTCATGCTCACTGGCCTTACTCCCAAACAGCATGGAGCACCCTCCCCACCCCAAAGCCATATGGTAGCCATCTCCCTCCACAGTACCTCCTTACAGGTAGGTAGCCAGCTCATGCTCTCTGGCCTCACTCCTAAACAACATGGAGCACCCTCCCTACCCCAGAGCCATGTGGCAGCCATCTCCCTCCACAGTACCTCCGTACAGGTAGGTAGCCAACTTACTAGGGAGGGGGTTGTTGGGACCTGAGAACAACACTACAACGCCCACAAGGCCCAGATGCCTCACTCCGAAACAGCATGGAGCACCCTCCCCACCCCAGAGCCATGTGGCAGCCATCTCCCTCCACAGTACCTCCTTACAGGTAGGTAGCCATCTTACTAGGGAGAGGGTTGTTGGGACCTGGGAACAACATTACGACTCCCACAAGGCCCTCTGGCCTCACTCCCAAACAGCATGCATCACCCTCCCCACCCCAGAGCCATGTGGCAGCCATCTCCCTCCTCTGCTTCACCTTACAGGTAGGTAGCATGCTCATGCTCTCTGGCCTCACTCCCAGACAGCATGGAGCACCTTCCCCACCCCAGAGCCATGTGGCAGCCATCTGCCTCCACAGTACCTCCTTACAGGTAGGTAGCCAGCTCATGCTCTCTGGCCTCACTCCCAAACAGCATGGAGCACCCTCCCCACCCCAGAGCCATGTGGCAGCCATCTGCCTCCACAGTACCTCCTTACAGGTAGGTAGCCAGCTCATGCTCTCTGGCCTCACTCCCAAACAGCATAGAGCACCCTCCCCACCCCAGAGCCACGTGGCAGCCATCTCCCTCCTCTGCTTCACCTTACAGGTAGATAGCAAGCTCATGTTCTCTGACCTCACTCCTAAACAGCATGGAACACACTCCCCGCCCCAGAGCCATGTGGCAGCCATCTGCCTCCACAGTACCTCCGTACAGGTACGTAGCCATCTTACTAGGGAGGGGTTGTTGGGACCGGAGAACAACACTATGACTCCCACAAGGCCCTCTGGCCTCACTCCCAAACAGCATGGAGCACCCTCCCCACCCCAGATCCATGTGGCAGCCATCTCCCTCCTCTGCTTCACCTTACAGGTAGGTAGCCAGCTCATTCTCTCTGGCCTCACTCCCAAACAGCATGGAGCACCCTCCCCACCCCAGAGCCATGTGGTAGCCATCTCCCTCCACAGTACCTCTGAAGGAAGTGACCCAATTAGGGCCACCCGGGTCACTCTCGACCTCCTCTAGCCTTCCACTAATGAAGAGTCGATGACGAAGTAGAGAATACAAGCAAACTAGTTTATTCACAAAGTACACTGCAGTGGAGTCCAATCTGAGCAGCCTCCTATGATGGCTGACGAGGAACTGACTCTAACAAGCATAAAGTTACATTTTTTTTTTAAAACATATTTTATTGAATTTTCCCCAATATAGCAACATACATAAAAAACAATTGTACTTGTGTTATTTTTCAGTCTTCTTCATACCTTCAATTATGAGTGCATTGTTGAGGTTCTCAGACAACATGTCAAAAACATTTCTTGTTACAGTTACAGTCATGGGTATTATTGCTGATAGTCTGATTTATACAGGTTTTCCCACTGTTGAACCACTTAACAATGATATATCGATACCCAAGAGCCTGCAAAGGTGAAGGTGAGATATGTGCTATTTAACTTCCCCCCCCACCCTCCCTCCCATCCCTTTAACTCAACTGGCTCTGGCCCACCCCCTGTCCCGGGGCATCTCCCCTATTATCAAGATATCCTTCTCTCAGATATAGCATGTGCATGCACTTTATTTTTGTGCTGTGTCTCGGTATTCTACATGCGCGTCTATATTGTGTTCTCTGGGTAGTCTTAGGAGAAGAAGCGGAGGAACGGGTGTGTGAGTTGACCGGCGGGGTTAGGGGGGAGCCCCCCTATTGGTCCTGTGCTACAGGGACTGGCGCCGGCGCTAGTGTCTTGAATGTTTCAAGAATGGTGTCCCATTCCATGTAAATTACTTTTTTACGCAACCCGCGTGCCTCCTCTCGTCTGATTGTCGCACTTTCTGCGCTCACCCATCTTACCACCTCTCCGTGCCAACCACATAGTGGTGGAGGCTTGGCTGATTTCCACCGCATAGTGATGGTGCGTTTAGACATGAGCAGAGCCAGGTCTACAAAGCGTAGTTGTACTTACTGGGTTTTTGTGCGTCTGGTGATACCTAACAGACAGTTCCCGACTGTTCTCGGCACTGGGATACCCGCTGCCGCTACAATAATCTCCACCACCTCTGTCCAGTACCCAGCAAGTACCGGGCAGGTCCACAGCATGTGGATCAGGTCCGCTGCTTCTGCTTTGCATCTAGGGCAATGGTGTTGTGTATCTGGGAACGTAGACTGTAATCTGCGCGGTGTCAGGTATGCCTTCTGTATGACCATATATTGGATAAATTTGAATTTGGCGTTTCGTGGAATTTTCCTGGGATATTCTAGGATCGAGCCCCACTCTTTATCAGTCAATTCTCTGTCTAAGTCCCCAGACCATTTTGTGCGCAGTTCTGTCAGGGTGGTGCCAGTATGCGTTCTAATACTTTTATATAGCCATTTGGCGAGGTGCCGGCCGTTGCCCATAAGATGTATCATGTGAACCAGTTCGTGTTGGGCAGGTGCTTCCCTGTGTGGGGCCCAGTGTTTCCGCAGCGTGTGTGAGGTATAGTCTGTCTGTGACCCCATTATATCTAGTGAAATTACCATGATCCATGAGGGTGCCTTCGTCAAACAATGCACCCACCGTAGTTACCCCACCCTCTACCCAGGCCAGTATTCTCCGTTTAGTAAGTATGCCGGTGGGGGTAGGTATCCCCAGCAACGGCATGTTGTCAGAGTAGGGGGGGCAATTGCGGGTATAGCGTATAGATTGTTTCCAGTATGTGAGTGCAGTGCGTAGGAGCGATGGGGCAGTGGGGGGTATTGTGGCCCGGGGGAGCAAGAGTGTGTGTAGAACACCTCGTTCTAAATCCCGGGTTGTATAGCCAATTTCATGCAAATTTCGCCCTGTCAGCCAGAATGACAGCCATTGCAATTGGCTCGCATAGCAATAGGCGCGAAAATCCGGCACTCCCAGCCCTCCCTTATCTGTATCTAGCTGTAATTTAGTCAGTCCCACTCTACGACGGCCGTTGCCCCAAATCAAGCAAAG
Source organism: Calotriton arnoldi (assembly GCA_963921515.1). Classification (NCBI taxonomy): domain Eukaryota; kingdom Metazoa; phylum Chordata; class Amphibia; order Caudata; family Salamandridae; genus Calotriton; species Calotriton arnoldi. Next base: position 1,429,973 of record CAWUFW010003710.1, on the reverse strand, counting down.
AAATATAACAGGCGGGGTAGGACCACCATTTTTGTGATCGCCACTCTGCCCATGACTGAGAGCGGCAGGGACGTCTAGAATGTTACCTGTGCTCGGAGCGCCCGGATAGTTTTGTTCAAGTTCCCCTCTATGAGGTCTGGTGCAGTTCTGTAGATTTGGATACCCAGGTATTTAAAAGTATGTGGGGCTACCGCTAAAAGATATTGTCCAAATTGTATTTCAGTCGGGCTGCCCTCTGGATGGAAGAAAAAGGCCTGTGATTTAGTCTCGTTAATAGTAAGTCCCGAAATTAGTGCGAATTGTGTAAAGATCTCTGGGATTGGTGCAAGATCAGCCGTCAAATCGTCTATATATATTATTAAGTCGTCTGCATAGGCAGATATCGTGTGTGTGGTAGTGCCCAGTCGGATTCCCTTCTGTTCCGCCTGTAGTCGTAACCTAAGTGTTAGGGGCTCCAAGGCTAGCACGAACAGAAGAGGGGACAATGGGCAGCCCCTGCCAATGGGGTACTCTCGTGAAATGTGTCTGCCTGTACGGGCCCTCGTGGTGGGGGCTGAATATAACAACTGTATCCATTTTAAGTATTCAGGGGGTATGCCGAATTTTCCCAGTACCGGGATCATATAATCCCATCTAAGAGTATCAAACGCCTGCCTTAGGTCTAAAGTGATACATCCTGCTGTATAGTTATCTGGGGGGACGGATCCCATAACATGACATAACCTCCTAATATTAAGCGATGTGCTTCGTGCAGGCACAAACCCACATTGGTCCGGGTGTATTAGCTGTGTAAGTAGGGGAGTAGTCTGCGTGAGAGGACCTTGCTCAGTATTTTGTATTCAGTTGTGAGTAGTGATAGAGGTCTATATCCTGATATGTCGAGCGGCGAACGGCCCGGTTTAGGAAGGGAGACAACCAAGGCCTGCATGGTGGTGTGTGGCAGCAGCCCCATGTCTAAGGCAGTGTTGTACAACCGCTCTAGCTGCGGTATTAGGGCATCTGAGTATGTGGTGAAGAATTCAATTGGAAGACCGTCTAGGCCAGAGGCCTTATTCCATGGTAGGTCATGCATGGCTTCTTTAATTTCGGCCCTTGTGATGGGGTCAGAGAGTTCCTTCTGCATCTCTTGAGTGAGCTTTGGAAATGTTAGACCATTTAAAAAAGTATGGAGGGAGTCGACTGTCATTGGTGGTGGTGGTTGGTACAAGGCTTGGTAATATTCGCAAAAGGCGGTGTTGACGTCTTGCTGTGTGTCTACAGTGGTTCCGTGTACCGTGTTTATCTCATGTATTGGGGTCTGCGGGGGGTCATCACGAATAATGCGCGCCATAAGTGGACCCGACTTGTCAGCTTCTGCGTGCTTGGTGTGCGTGTAAGCCGTGTAATCAATTTGGCGTAGAGTTTCTAATAGCTCCGCATGTTTAATGCAGGCTTCTTGCAATGGTGCGCCCTTAGTAGGGTCTACTGCTGCTTCCTGCTCTAATTCGTTCAATGAGTTTTCCACCTCCTTTACTTTATTATGTATGTCTTTCCTTACTCCTGATGTGGTGCCAATTGCTATTCCCCTAATCACCGTCTTAAATGCGTCCCACTCCACCTGGGGCGAGGAAGCAGTACCTGTATTTTCAGTGAAATAGTTTGTGATTCCCTCAGCTAGAGTGTTATGAAAGACCGCATCCTCCAGCATCTGTGGCCATAGCTTCCAGGTGGGCACCGGGGTGGGAACTCTGCCCCAAGCTAGCTTGACCTCTAAGGGGTTGTGGTCCGAGAAGGTCTTCCCTAGATACGTGGCGTGCGTTATCTGGGTGGAAATAGGAATAGAACACAGAATCCTGTCTATTCTAGTGTGTAGTTGGTGCGGATGAGAGAAAAAGGAGTATTCTCTACTGTTGGGTTACTTCAGCCGCCAGGCGTCCCCTATGGACCATCCCTCCGCCCATTTGCAAAGTGCTTCAGCCTGTTTGATGGCGCCAGCGCCCTGCAGCTGGGGGTGTGATCGATCCTTACCAATATCAAGCACTGCATTATAGTCACCACCCAGAATCCACGGATATGCCGCCCAGGACGCAAGTATGGGGTTGAGGCTCAATAGAAATTTATCCTGCTCAAAGTTAGGGGCATATATGCTCCCCAACACTATGTGTGTGCCATCTAAGGTTCCCCTGAGTAATATGTATCTCCCCATAGGGTCTGTCCGTTGTTCCAACACTTTGAAAGGAACCCCATTCCTAATCCAGATGGAGGCGCCTCGGGCAAAGGCAGAGTATATAGTAGAGAAAACTTGGCCCTTCCATTTCTTACGTAGTTTGGCTGCCTCAGTCATGGTGAGGTGGGACTCCTGTAAAAGAACTATGTGCGCGTGTCTTCTGTTTAGTTGCGCATGAATTCTATGTCTTTTATATATGGATCTGAGTCCCCTCATGTTCCAGGTGATTATTGTGTAGCTATCCTGCATGTGTAAATGTGATTTGTTGGTGTTCCGTGTATATCCAGCGAGAGTAGGTCAGTAATGCGCAGGGTAAAGGGGTGGGATGGGCCAGGCTGTGCCAACATTCGAACTTTATCATAGAATACTCGGTCCAGCGTTAGAACTGTGCTGGTCCAAACCATACATACAACAATGTTAACAGTAAACAATGAAGTTGTTGCTTTCGCCATTGGGGTAAGTGGTTCTAGCAAGTTAGCTACTTGAACTAAGACGGTGCGAGCTCAACGCGGCCCGGACCGGTTTGTAGTCGTTATGCTTTTAGATCAGTGCTTCAGAGAAGAGGATGCTCTATGGTTACATAAATTATACTGATGGGTTATAGCCCTTGTAGTGGTCCTTCCCCGCCACCCCGGTCCCGTTCTACCCTAGAAAACCTTCTGCAGTTTGTGGGGTGATGCCGCTGAATAAAGTTATGCTTTGGTCAGAATCTGAATGGGCCGTATGTTCCTCAGAAGATTCCGAGGATATTTGACGTGCACCTTCCCGGAACATGTTGGCGGTCAGCAGCGCCTCTGATTGACCCTTTTGGGCCAGGTCCGGTGGGGGGTTCCTGTTTTGGAGCATCGTGTTCATCGTGCGGCAGCGCAACCGCCGGCTCCACTTGGGTTTCGGGACGCCAGATGTACTCTGCAAGGAGGGCCCAGACCCCGATGGTGGGAACGTGACCTCCAGCCACTCCTCCGCCTTCTCTGGGGTATTAAAGAACTGTGTCGACTGCTCATGAATCACTTTTAGCCTGGCCGGGAATAACAATGCATATTTGATGTCCAGTGCTCTGAGTTTGATCTTAGTTTCCTGGTATTGAGAGCGTTTTCGTTGCACCAGGACAGTGTAGTCTGGGTATAGCGACACCCTCTGATTTTCGTATTGAATTTGGGACAATTCTCTGGCTTTTTGCAGCAGTACGTCCCTGTCTCTATAATTCAATATTTTGACGATCAGAGGACGGGGAGGAGCACCCACCGCCGGCCTGCCGGTAGGGATCCTGTGTGCCCTTTCTACGCAGAAGAAACTTGAAAGACCTTCCGGGGCAATGTGATCTCTGAACCATTGCTCCAGAAATGCAGTTGCGTTTGACCCCTCGCATCTTTCCGGCAGGCCAATGACGCGGATGTTGTTGCGCCTGGCCCTGCCCTCCGCATCGTCCACTCTGTCCTGGAGCCCCGCTACTTGCCGCTGGAGCTGTTGGAGGTGCTCCCTATGTTCTTTGTGTTGCGGTAGCAATTCTGCCAAAGCCAATTTGTTGTCTTTGACTGTGGCAGCGAGCTTAGTGTGGTCCGCCTTCAAAAGGGTGAACCCGGTTGTCAAGGTTCCTATTTGTTGTTCTATAGCTTTTCTCGAGTCCCTCACTTCTTGTAGTATAACATCCAACTTGTCCGGTGGGGACTCCATGTTGGTTGGCGGGATAGTGTTAGTCCGGTCTGTTGCGCCTTGGTGCACCCAGCTGGGGGTAGGGTTCTTCCAAGGGGGCCACAGGCTGCAGATATCGCTCCACCCACACAGTTGGGCTCTACTGCCCTTATCCTTCCCTCTGCAGGGGCGCGGCCTTCACAGCGGGTCCTCTCGGCGCTCCTCGCCTCTACGTCGCGCTGGTCTCATAGAAACTAGCTGGCTGCACAGTCGCAGGGCCCTGCCGCCATAGGTTCTCGACCATCCGCGTTGTGCCAGCGCCGACCCCTCCACCGTTGGATCAAGCGTTCCCCCAGGTAATGCAGCCTATCGGGCGGGGCCGATCAAGGCATCTTGCGGCTGCTCATGGAGTATTGTTCATATCCTAACTTCTGGCAGTTGATCTTGAAGCGGGGGGCCCCCCCCGGCAGAGCACACAATCGCCCCTGCACAGCGGGCGACTCATGCGGCATGCAATGGTCAGGGCCTCAGATCTCTTGCATGAGCCAGCTGGGCGGGGGTAGGAGAAGGCGACTGATCCGGTCAGTCTGCTGCCTTCGTCCTGGCTGTAGCCCTCGATCCAGCCTCGGTTGCGTTAGCGCTGCCAGCCGGCCTCCGTTTTATTTCACTGGTCTCCCCTCAGCCATGAGGGGCTTCTGTAGTTCGCCTTACTACGTTGTTGGGGCCTAGGGGGACTCGAAAGGGGTCTCTGTGCGGCACCTCCCGGGTTTCCTGTTGGCGCTCAGGGACCCAGCATACCGCAATCCTGGAGCCTCCTCCCTCCGGGCAAGGTTGAGTGGGGCTTGGTGGGCAGCCACCTCGTACCTTCAATAGGATCTCTGCCGTCTTCCAGCGCAGGGAGACCGGGGCCGCCGCACTTCACAGCCCGTCTCCGTGGAGGGGGGGAAGGGTCCTCCGTCAGCTCTGCAGGTCTCCGTGTAGCCCCAAGCCGCGCGATGCACCGCCACAGTCCACCTCGGGCTCCCTATGCGTTGGGCACACACGGGGGGTCCGATACATTCGGTACCGTTTCTTCAGAGTCTGCGCCGGTCACGCTGGTCACGGCAACCGCCTCAGTGCACCCCCAGCTCCGTCGGAGCAGGCCGCAGCTCGCACGGGCCTCGCCCGCCTGTCTGTTCTTCATTGGTTCAGGCGGTGACGCCGGTCCCCCGGGACACCAAAACCCAGCCAGGGGGCGCGCAGTGTCTCATTAGAGCACCCACTTCGTTTTATGGGGTCGATGTCACCGATCTGGTAGGATTGGGACAGGATTTCAGTGGTCCGGGCGCGGAGCTCGCTCACACTGCGTCCGCCATGCTTGGCGGTTAGCCACGCCCCCCAAGCATAAAGTTACATTATGTATGTTGCGGAACCCACAAAGACCCGCCTACCATGGAAAAATACTGGTAGATGTCATAATACAAAGGCGGTACAGAACAGAAGTTTCCATTCCGCAGCCTGGTACAAGTTATCTACTACCCAAGGTCATCTGGCCTATCCACCCCTTTAGACAGGTGGGAGAAGGCCTCTATGTAACAGAAAAGGCATGCATTAATGAGCCAGTTTCAACATTGGAGAAACAAAACTTATCAAGGACCATTTCTTGTAAATAAGCAAGTAACAGTTTCGATTATAATACAAAATGGCGTCTTCGAGAACTAAAATGGTGGCACAGTTGTCAACCTAACAAACGCAACATCTGCAATTACTAATTGCGTATACATACAGTATGCATATAGAATGGTTTAGCTATATAATGCTAACATGATTATTGTGTAAAATATGAGTAATAACTCTATTCTAACAGACCCTCTTTTTAGCATTATATGCTAAATACGGACACCTTTATTCTTGCTATCAGGTAAGGGTCTTTACAATTCTAACAGTAAAGAGAAAAATACAGTCATTCAAACAATAATATGTCAGGTACGAATATATATATGTACATATATGCATAACCAACGTAAAGAAGAAAATGACACTAAACGTTAGCAGTTGGAGTGACATCAGAAATTGAACCTGCAAGAGAAGTAGTAGAACCAAAGACCCCTTCGTCGATATTCATAATAGTATCAAATTCGTTTTGCAGCATTATAGTGGCATTGGTATCATGAACTGAAATCCTTGTGAGAGTGAGATAAGTAGCACAATATGAGCAGCATAAGGGAAGGCACTGAATCAAGACACAACAGCAAATTAAAAGGACAATGAAATATATAACTTTTTCTAGAATCCAACCCCAACCACCATATAAGCACCAGCTCCAATTACCGCTCTCCATCCCTCTAACATTTTCCAAAATATCTAGAATATGCTGAGTGATATTCTTTTCCATATTTGTGATACTGACTACACACTGCTCTCCTATCATTGCGCATGCACCACCATTCTTAGCTAAAATAAAGTCAACTGCATATCTCGTTTGTTCGGAGTATATGCGCATACTTTCCAGCTGAGTGGTGATGTCCCATAAAGCTGCCACAGTAGAGTTAGATAAAATTTGCAACTTACACCCAAAATACTCTCTAGCTCGTTCACCCCTGGCCATGGCGGTGCCACCGAATGTAATGATAGAGGAAAGAATATATCCAAAAGTGATACCATTACTATAATTATTAACTTCCAAATCGGTAACGCCCTCACAAAATTCCTTGGTCAATGTTCTTTTTACCCATCTTATATTTGGTTTACTGTACTTGCAAGGCACCCCGAGGGGTAAAACCATTCCCAATGCCACGTCCTCTGTACCATTGTACATAGTAGAATACGTACCATTTGATAAAAAATAAAATCCTGGATGTGCATAAAGTGGACCTTGATAATCTAATGGAGCATATCTAGTATTCATTCCCTTCATACTGGATCATCCTTTCTTCCTAAACGCAATATGTTTTTGTACACTACTTCTCCAGAGCAATTGAGATACAAATAAGCATCAGTACTATTTATTATAGGGCAACACGTGGGATAAATACCTGCCTCTTGGGTGACAGTCAGATCCTGGTAGTGCCAACCTGTCAGGGTGATATTTCTCTTACCAAGGTACAAATCACCACAATACATTTCGGGCATGCACTCTGGGTACCCTGTCCTCCTCGGCTTTCTATAAAATAAGCAAGGTCCAGGATATCCCAGGCCGAATTCACCTTTTGCCTCTACGAAATTGGGAGGGCGAACATATGTATAATTTACCAATGATAATGGATAAGCGGTCCATAAACTTGTGACAGAATCAGTGGGATAACAAGCTGTGTTATCCCCAAAGAATTTCCGGTGTGTGTCTAAGAAAAAATTGCTATGTATGGTTCTTTTACTACGATCTGAGGAGACTGTCTGATATAAAACATATGATGAGGTAACTCCAGAACACTCCAATGTCCAGAACAGCCCCCCTCCCACCAGGAAAAACAGCAATATGACTGCAGCCCAAAACATTTTCTTCCTAAGCAACCATTCAAAACTGATCTGCCTTGGTCGCAGGCAAACAAAAAACTGTTCATCTTCTTCACGGGGACGACCAAAAAGATACATATTCGCTATAGAATTACAAATGAAAACACCAGAGAAAGAGACGTTATATAATGGAACCAACGGTGGAAAGGACACAAAAGAACGAAAAAAAAAAAAAAAACGATGAGACGATCAGGGTCTGTTACAAGCCTCCCTGGCAGGCTTCAATTGTTCAATCCTCGGTGGTGCTATTGAGTACGTTCACAGTGGAGCCACACTGTTGCAGCCCATCAGAAATTGTTCACTGTTCTCAGGATAGGGCGCTCTCCCTCCTTGGAAGATACCCTCAACTTATCCTGTCCTGCGTTTCAGACAGTGCACCAATCTTCTGATCCCTAATCTAATGGAAAAAAGCAGAAACAAGGGGCATTTTCACTAATCTTATCCACAAAGTCCATCCCTGCTAGACTCACTTCTCTTTTTGTGCACTATCCTTCCGTCGAGGACGCAAATTATACCTTTTTACCCCAGGTACTGTCTCATCACAGAGAAGGATATGAAATTCAGGGGGTGTTGGAGACCGAGACTTAGGCTCCTGCGAATCAGATGAAGAAGAAGCCTGTGCAGCCCTAATTTCTGGGGGGACTGCCGCTGTCAAAACTGCCTTGCTCTCTTCCTCCGTCTGCGCCCAAGTCAGCTGGGCGTCGGAAAAGGGAACAAAACGTGGAACCTTCTTCGTTTCGTGGTCCCCTATCCCCTCTTTCACCCATCGATCATAGGGGAGGGGAAGCGGCACTCGCCGGCAGTCGGAGGTGTGGATCCAATGCTTCCGGCCGTCCACTCTCACTGCTGTCCTTGTCACGATGAGGACCAGATATGGTCCCTTCCACCTAGGCTCCAAGCTGTCTCGTCTCTGAAAGTTTTTCACAAGAATATAATCACCAGGCTGTATTGTATGCCCGGGCCCCTCTGGTACTGGAGGCAAAGCCTCATGGATCTGTTGGTGAATAGAACGCAGACTTTTAGTGAGATCATATAAATATTCGACTAACAGAGGATAATCTATTTCAGAATTTTTTTCCGGTCTAGGGACGCCCCACACATTTGCGGGACAGCCTAAGACCGCTTCATATGGTGATAATCAAGTTCTAGAATGGACTGTCAGTCTGGTGGACAATAGAGCGAGGGGTAATGCATCTGGCCATTGTAGCCCAGTACTTTCCTTAATCTTAGCTAATTTTAGCTTGAGAGTACCATTGTACTTCTCAACCAAACCTGCTGACTGAGGGTGATTTGCTGCATGAAATTTTTGCTTGATGTGCAGACCGTCGCACACCAATTGGATCACTTTTGCATTAAAGTGACTTCCATTGTCACTCCAAAGCAAACGGGGCAAACCGTAGCGCGGGAAGAACTCCTTAATAAGAGCCTTCGCCGTCGCCATGGCTGTTTTCTCCTTCGTTGGGTAAGCCTCAATCCATTTGCTAAATGCACAAACCACCATTAACACATATTTCAAATTATTAACTTGTTGCATCTCAATGTAATCCATCTGAATTACCTCGAAAGGGAGAGAAGGGGGTTCAAAATTACCAGTGTTGTGTACTTCATAGGGTGTCCTTAGACAGGCTTTCTTGAATCATGACCATATATAGGCACAATCCAACATGCCCTCATATAGGCATAGAATCCCAGACCTTATTTAGGCATAAACGATGCATACCAAATACAGGCATGGCTTCCGACATCCGTCCACCCTAGCATCTCAACGAGTCCATGAACAAACAGACCCTCTGGCTGCGGGAGTTTCCCTTGCCCAGGACTATTGATTTCTTCAAGGTCTCATACATTATGCATGAACCTCTTATTCCCTAAGGGATTCATTCATGACGTCTTTCGCTACCCAACTCACGTCAATGCTAACATTTTCAGGTATAAATATACCTTCCCAAACCCCTGTAAAAACAGAGGAGACCTCGACTTCAGAGGAGCCCGATTCCCGGCCAGACGCACTGAGAAGACGCTGCCCTTCCTGCACGCAGAGAGTCCAGCTTCCAGTGATCTAACTTCCCTTGCAGGGTGTTGGAGTTCGAGTCCGGATAGAGATTCCTACCTCTCTCATTCTTCAGGTATGGAGTAGACTAGAACCTAGAGGGACTCTTGGCATACTAGACTCTTGGCATGCTAGGCGTAACTTACTCTTAGTATACTCTAGTCAGGAATACAGCACCTACTTCTACTTCTCCCTACACCTAGGACAGGTTAGGCACACTGGGTAGAACTAGGCTAGAAACGCATCGTATGAGTACTCGCATTTTTAGGTTGTGTCATTTTTATGTAAATGCATATATGCTAAAAAGATAATGCTGACGCAGTATTATTTATTTTTACTGCTCACCTTGTACATTATTTATCTCGCATACTGTCTTGTGATCATAACAGCACATATAACTTACAACAGAAACAAGACTGTTCAATAAATCCTTTATTGAAATGCCCGTCTGTTATTTCTGTGTAACTCTGAGAATAACTGAAAACATGCACGACTGAGCTGAGTGAAATAGTTATCTATTGTTTCTACGACTCTGGGACACATCCTGATTCTGTAAGGGAAACACAGTGGTCATGTTTTGCGGCAGCCAGAAACTAATCCCTTCTTGTCGTCAAGAAGTTTCTAGTGGCCTCTGAGCTAGCTGGCACAAGTAATTAAGTTTAATATACTCGATAGGGACATACCGACCTTAGTCCGATGTCAAACCTATAGGATATATTATTCCAATGCGCAGAGCCTATAAGGGAAATAGGAGCTACACTACATGGCGCCCAACGTTTGGTAAGGCAGTAATTCAACGTTAGATACTGAGTAAACTCAGCTGTGCATATATTCTTTTCTCTCTCAGAGACCCCTACCCCATATACTCCAAAAGACGTCTGGAGTGGGCAGGGTTAGTATCCACCACGGCTACATAGGGCAGTACCCTATATATTAGCTGTTTGGTTTGCTCAACGTTGAAGGATACAGTGTTCCACAATATTGTGCACCTTATCTTTGTTTCCTTGAAACTTGTGCTACATTTTTCATAAAACAAAATGTCCTTAAACGGGGACAATCCCGCCGGAACCGGTGGAGCTGCGGCTGATCCAGCCCAACCAGCACTATTTAACAACACAGGTTTAAATGAAGCCGAAGAGGGTGTCATAGACATTCCTCCTAACTTAAGAAGAGCCATTACTCTAAAACTTATAAAACATGGCCTATCTCCGAGAGGAGGTAGAGCAGTTTTCGTGATTGAGGCACACGAATCCTTTCAGACAGAGGTATTCTATTCATGGGTAATTCTTCCTGAATCCAATCCAGTAACACACTTGTTTCACTACTACAAAGAAGATGAAGCACCAGAGGAATACATTCCTTTCGAGGATATTGAGATTCCATTAACATACCAGGAGCATCAGCTCTGGTTTAAAGGCGCCCTAAAACACAATAAAAATATAACCAGGCTCGGTCCACTAGGTAGACCAGGAGCAACATGGCCGATTCTAGCAGGCTATACACCTCATCCAGACATCGAAATAATGTCAGACGAGGAAATACTTAATCAACTCACAGAGTTAATAAAAATCTACAGACAATTGGTTCTATATGTCATGCGGACTTTCACAGTCCAACCACCATTAACAATTACAAATCATACTCCTCCACAGGGGAGTACATTAAAAATTACACCACAGACTCTATACGCAGTCATGGGTAAAATGCCCACTAAGCGGGAGCAAATTCCGTTTTGGATAGCTCAAAAAATTACTCAAATTGAAGCAGTATTTCCAAATACTAGCCCACATGAGAAACACAGAATCCTAACCATTAGTTTACCAATGGGGATCACACCACAACTGGAAGACTGCACCACTTGGGGCTCAGTCTTTGCTGCCATCTACACTAAAACACACGGCATTCCGTCAATTGCGGTAATACCAGATGTCCTAAAACAAATTCAGAACGAATATGGAGCAGAGCCTGCTTTAAATTTAGGTATGAAATTACTGAAAAATTTTGAACAGGTCTCAACGATAATATTATCAAATATTAAAGGGGAGGCAGCAGCAGTGGCGATCCGACAAAAATTAAGGGAATTTGATGTTACAGAACATCAGACAGAGCTACCCAGAATTATAGAGCAATCATATGCAGAATTAGGCAGAGATAGTTTGGGTGGGAGACCAGCTAAACCAAAACTATCTGAAAGTCCTGAGAAGGACTCAATTAAACAAACTCCTACATCTTCTAAAAAGAAGTGGGAATCTACTAAACAAAATTCAAACGAGAAAGGTTCTCAATCCCGAGGTAGGTCTCCTCAAAAGGAGCCCTCTGAAAGGAGGTACAACCTCAGGAATAGGGATAATTTGAGAAAACCTGATAGGTATCAAGATAATGATACACGTTCCTCTCGTCCCTTTCAGGTCTCATCACAGACTACGGAAAGAAGAGGACGAACAGATCATAGAGAAGAACGCGTGAAATCGAAAGACGACAAACACGCAACAAAAATTAAATCTAAACCTCAATTCTCCAAAAAGAAAGTAGCAGGTCTGAAGATAAGACATGCCGAGAATAATGAGATCGCAACTCAAGAACGGAGAATGGGCTCAGACAATGCTGGACAGTGCAGCAGAAGTCACAATAGCTCGCCAGAACCTGATGGAACTTCTGGAGATAGTGGACTTGAATGAGTACATTACAGTAGAGACTGTAGATACCAGGGTTAGTACTCCACAAAAGTTATATGACATAACACTCCGGATGGAGGGAGACAAACCTAGACAGGTTAAAGCACTTTTTTGGGAAAAACTATCAAAGGGTTATGACATACTTCTAGCAGAAAAGGACTGGCCACCACAATTTGTCAGGGAGTGCCCACACGGCGAGGACATGATTATGCCTGCCTTCTCCAATCACATTCCAATTCACTTAAAATATACATATGCCAGAAAATGGGCAGTGGCCCAGGCTTCAGCATTATATAAAAATCATGTAGGATGGGATGAGGACTCCCCTCACCATAAAATACATCTGAAACATGAACCTACTGCTCAGAGGCAGTATCCAATTAAGCAAGAAGCTAAAAAACAGGTCAGGGAGATTTTAAATCAACTTGAATACCAAGGGGTGATTGAAACTAGCACCTCATCTATGAACAATCCTTTGTTTCCTGTCTCCAAACCAGACAATACATATCGTCTAGTTTTGGACTACAGACATTTAAACACTTGTTCTAAAACTTTTGTAGTGCAAAATGCACACAGCACAGCATTAATGAATAACATTGTGCGTAAAAAATACAAAACCACATTAGACATCTCAAACGGTTTCTTTTGTCAAAACATAGCACCTGAAAGTAGGTACTTAACGGCATTCTCCATAATGGGGACGCAGCGTCACTTTTGTCGACTCCCACAAGGGTTCAAGAACAGCCCAGGTTTATTCTCAGCGAGAGTAACGGAGTTACTACAAATTTATGACAACGAGGCATTATCCTATGTCGATGACATCTATCTGACAGATGATGACTTGGAAAAACACTTGAACAGGGTGAGCACCATTATACTGGGATTCGCCTCTGAGGGCTACAAGTTCAACTTTAAAAAGTCCCGAATTGCCCATCTCAATGTCCTATTTTTGGGATATGAGCTTTCAAGTGAAGGCAAGAGCTTGGCAGCTAACTTTCTAGAGAAATGTGCGCTGCTCCAACCTCCAAAGATGCTAAAAAACTTACAATCAATACTTGGGATTCCTAAATTTTGGCAAGAACATACATTCTGAACTACGCAGAAAGGGTTAAACCTCTCTACGCACTAATCAAACCTGATTTTTCAAATCAAAAACTGGACACAGAAACACACAGAAATTTTACGTTCACTCCAAGCTAACATGTTAGCAACAAATCACTTACAAACACGCGTAAGTCAAAGAAATTTGGTGATTCGAATAATTTCGGGTCAATGTGGATTCACTTACTTAACCTTTAATGAGGGTGAGAAAGTACCAATCGCGTACAAATCACATTTGTACACACAAGCGGAAATGCGCTTCAGTTCAACTGAAAAAATTCTGACAGCAGTTCAAACAGCTGTAGCAAAAGAAAGAGCCTTAGCCCAAGGGAAACACATAATTGTCGTTACCCCAGTACCGGCTTTAGAAGCGGTCACAAAAGCGAGCATTCCGAATGCTAAAGCTTTACATCCGAGATAGATACAGTGGGTTAATTCTCTTGCTGCAACTGATGTTGAATATGTATTTGATCCAGATTTAAAAACACAGGCATTTCTCCAATATGAACAAGAATGTCCTCTGCCCACTGAGATTCTGCCTCTCGATCAGTATGAATTCATAATTTACACTGACGGATCCGCACAGCCCGCAACATGGAGTAAGCAAGCTTACAGTGCAGCGTGTGCTATCGTTAAAGGTTGCATACGAAATGGCATCTTCAGACCTATGGTCACAAAAACTCAGTCACTAGGTGATTGTACAGCTCAGCGAGCTGAACTACAGGCATTCAAACTGGCACTTGAAAGTACGGATCGAGAATTCCTCACACTGATAGTGTGCGATTCCTATTACTGTGTTCAGTCGTATAATGACTATATACGAACCTGGCTTGAAAATGGTTTTAAAGATGCAAAAGGTGGCACAATTAAGCACAAACTGCTTTGGGAACAAGTAGTTCTGTTGAAAAACGAACTACCAAAGGCTCACGTGATTCACACACTGAGTCATCAGCGTGATGGCGTTCACGTTGCAGGGAATTCATTGGCTGACGAAGCCGCGAAGGGGGCTGTTCAGACGGCTTCCGTAGCTGCGATCACTCGTTCAAAAACAAAAATAGACGGTGAGATAATGTTAGCTATCAATGCTTCAAGCAAAGGCAGCAGTGCAGCGTTACCAAAAAGTTTCCACTCAAGTACTCTTATGTAATTGATGCGAATAATGTTCCTTTTGCTCGAATCCCTGGAGTGGGGGATAGGGTAATTCCAAACAAGGAACGCAGATTAGCACTTGATCCTATGCAGCACACTTGAAGGGATGGCTTCTGCCCATGCAAGGTGATTTCTGTGACAGTATCTTTACGTCAAGCAAAGATGTATTGGTGGCCTGGCATTCGGAACACATTCACATATTCATGAACTACTGTTTTAGAATGTGATATTTGCCAACAGATGAAAGTCTCAACAGTGAAACGTCCTGCAGCAGACACGCTTGTCAACTTCAGTACAAACCACTAGCTTGTGTTTATCTGGCATCACTGCTGGTCCACTTGCAAAGCGACGGTACTTGACAAATACATCATGGTTGCAGTGGATTCTATGCTCTAGGTTCCTATGGTTATGGCCTCAGCGCTCAGCTGACGCTCGAACTGTTATAAAAGATTTGCGAGTCTTTATCGGCACATACGCAATAGGCACGTTTCATTCTGACCAGGGTCCTGCGTTTAGCTCTAGGGCTTACAAGGAGGCCATGGCCAGTCTGGGCGTTGCATTGCGGTACTCCTCTCCATTCCATCCTGAGGGAAATTCTGTTGTGGAAAGGAAAAACCGGGACATAAAGCAGTCTATAACAGCTAGGGTATTAGGCTCGGGTGATGGGTGGGTCAAACACCTCATTAGCGTTCAGCGCTGCACTTAACAATCTGCCAAGAAGTTCTCTAGGGGAGTCACTCCATATGAGGTCCTATTTGGGACACGAATGTGGGTTCCAGACTTAGAACACGTAGGCACAGTGGTGGACAAAAAAGAATTTGATATCAAAGATCGTTTGGCTGTTTTACAGGAACTTAACAAATTAAGAACGAAACAAAGCAACGTATCCTTACAGCCAACCACCACTGGGGAAAAATCGGCGGTCCCAGCAAGGCCTGTCTGGATTCCAAAAGTTGGGGATCTAGTCAGAGAAAAAATCGCGGACAAGAAGGAATTTGGACCTTCTTACAGACAACCGGTACCTGTTCTAGCTGTTCAAGGAACAAGGACAGTACTTCTGCCGCCCCTTGCTGGAAGAAAGGAGAAAAGATTTGTGTCAATCGACCTGATCAAACCACAGTATGTGGCCAATACTAAGCAGTAGGCCTCGTGAACTCCGACCTAGTAGCAGACGCACTCCTCTCGCTACTATTCAAGAGGTTCAGACTGAAAGACTGATCACGATCGAGAATTCAGCTGTAACAAATGAAGGACTATGCAACCAAGCTATGGAACTCATCCCTCTTGACAACCAAGTAACAGTTCGTCCAAATACACCTGTCTACACCAATGTAACACGTGAAGAACTGGTTCCTGTGATTTCAACGAATCCTGATGCAATTCCAACAATTGACAGAACTGCTTCTGGCTATTTCATTGACTTTGATACGTTCTCAGTGGATCCAAGCGAACCTCAAACGACGCCAGCATCATCAAAATTCAAGCAGCAGGTACAAGACTTTATTCACTTTCTGAAAAAGACTTATCTGGTTTCTCCATGGATTGAACTCTGGATTACATCTGGACTGTTTGTTTTCCTGCTCTGGCTAGCTTTGATAACAACAGTAAGCATGCTTATAAGTGGCAGATACATCCATGTGAACATTGAAGGAACGGACATAAACGTGCTTTTGAAACCACATAAATCTTCCCATCGTGAAGCAAGAGACTTGTCATCAGTGAACATCACAGCTGTTCCTATACAGGATGGTATAGTGTGGGACAAAACAGATTATGAAATATTCGGTCCAAGTGAACAATTGAACATTCCACATTTGTTTAAAATTTCACTAAGCGATTTGATAACGTCCAGTACCTATTCAGATGATTGGGACTTAGAGACTGTTCAAGATATAATGTTTGATCTAGAAAAATCTGCTGCATTTTCTAAAAATGAATATTTAGAGGGTACAAATGATTACGAAGAACTGTATTGTTACAACCACTATGGTCATCATTATTTGCACAAAACTGCATATCCAAGAAATGTGTTTATGTTTAATCAATGGGAACATTGTCCTACACCACCACATGGTAGTTCAGACACTTTTGCTAGTAAATTTCCATATTTTTCAGGTTATAATACATCTGATCCAGAAACGTTTTACTATAAAAATGTAAACAAAACAGGACTGAAAATTATGTTAACAAATACAAAACAGATTTACTCTGAAGCATTTATTGCCCAACTGTCTACACAGGGTTTCGACTTATGGAAAGACACAATTGAGACAAAAACTGTCTGGGGTAGTAAAGATTGGCAAGTGCAGGGTATAGAAGCTTTATTTAGAGCCTGTATAATCCCTGAACAAATAATGTTTTTGAATGACACCATCCAACAGACATCTTGTCTTGGCTTAGCCAAGATCAAAGAGATGAAATCACCTTCTGTGCCAACACCTGCCAGTGATAATAATACAAAGGCAGTGGTGACAGTCGACAATATACTACAACTCAACAGAACTCATCCAAATTGGAAGAAATGGTTGATCTGGCCCACAGACACAAATAACTGTCAGGAAAGGTTCTTGAACAAAACTCAGGGCTTTACTCTTCATAGGCCAGACCCAAGATATGTCCAAAGACAACATCCGGGGGTAGTAACAACATATAGTGTAGGAAAATTATGCCTCGATTGGCTGCATAAATCTACACTACAGGATGTGAAGCAACACTTAACCTTACTTGCACACGACGCAGATCTTAGGGAATTCTTGCTTGGACCAAGAAAACCGCGTCAAAAACGTTTCATATATGCCGGCATCTACGCTGCTTATAACGAAGCATGGAAAGTGTCACAGATAGAGGCTGCAGAACGAATACGTGAACTTGATCGTATTAATTTAGAGAAAACACTCTCTGTAGTCGACAATGGGTTAACAACTTTGTCCTCCAGAATTTATTCATTGGATGGCATTGTATCCTCTGCTATTGACATTCTAGAACAGGATTTGGCTATGTTACAACAAGGTCAGTCTCAATTACGTTCTATAGTGTTATTGACATGGACGCTGCAATCTTTGCGAGCGGGCTATGTGCCTTGGCGTTTCATCAACACGTCGTCTCTGTTTGCAGAATACAATCTAACTGATAAACAGATCGAATTGGCACAAAGAGGAGCAAAGTATACAGTGCTGAGCATTGAAAAAATTGACAAATTACCATTCACAGTGGCAGAAAAACCAGCTACAGAATGGCTTATTCATGGCAAAATAACATTACCTGTGACAACTTTTCAGTTCCAGTATTGTGTCAGACAGATGCAAGCAGGCAAATATGAAAGGTTGGGTAAGGAATACATTAAGACATCTTGGAATTTACCGTATACACATAAATGTTGGAGTGGGGATCGTGAAGTGTTTCTTAGCGGTATTAACTGTAAACCTGCACTGACCGGTTCACTCATATGTCAGGACATTATTTTGCACGGAGCATGTAATGGTTCTGCGGCAAACTAGTCTTGCCATCAGCACGGTTCTCCAGCTGCTGTGATTAATCCGACGTTTGGACAACTTTCGAATGGGAGTTACCTCATGTTGAATGATCAGAGCTGCTGTGGAATGTTGCCCGGCATCCCATATCTAGTAACGGTCAACTCCAGGGTCACTTGCTGTATGCAAGTATTGTTTCCCCAATAGACACCGTCAGGGAGTCGCCTTTGTGGCCTTCACTTAACGTCTCTTTTATAAGATTTGATACTTTGAGCAGAATGAAAGCCATGCTTTTACAGCAAACAGTGCCTTTGACCTCGGCCAAAGAAACCTATGATCTACAAGTTGCAAGGACTTCGGCTGAGATACAGACTTTAATACGTACAAACTGCCCTATACATTTCGTAGAAATGATATCACATATCTTCAACATGTCAGATACAACAGGAATTGTACATGTATTTAAGAGCATTTGCACCGGTCTCTTAGCATCGTTCCAGGCAATACTTGGAATCATTCCGAACTTTGCACATTCGGTGTTTGGTGGCATACCATTAATTCTAGCACTTGTTGCGGGAATTCTATTCATCTGTCTGCTATTGCGCTATGGCCAGCCACTTCGCAGAAATAACTCCGAGCGAAATGGAGAAAGCTCTCCTTGAAAGAAAGTGCCGTGAGCGAATAGTACAGCTACTAGGCATGACTCGTCTACGGGACCTTAATACCACATGGTTCCTGTCATTCCGACCAATCTGGCATGATTGCATCTTACCTGTTCTACGATGCCTGCTATGCGGTGAAGAATGCGTGTTGGACGCTTGTCTAACATATCCATCAGCTGCGCCAAAGGACGTCGATACTTTGCTGGTCCCGATAACGGTCCATGCTTCGTGTTGTCCCCAGAGGCTCCCAATACTGATGTCAGCATTCATTGAGATCTCACAGTCGCCTCCTGCTGCTGCTGAGGTACGAGAACCAACTCCAGGCACACAGGTAACAACGGACGCGAACATTGCTGCAGCAACCTATGCTGAGGACGATGCTTCCCATCTTTGTGCGATCAATCTCTTACACGAGGTGTTCCAACTTACACCAACGACAGTGGAAGATGTTTTGTCTATTGAAATAGATGATCTCATGTTTACACCAGACCCGTGAACTGACTCTGTTTGGCATATTCTGTTCCAGTACAACAGCAACAATTTGGCCTTCATTTTTCATAAACTTGGAACTTTACCAAATTTGAACTTTTTCACCATTTTTCGAATGAAAATGGCACTCAAATCTGCTTAAAGTAGAACTAGCCTTATAATACGGACTTGGCAGTACTTCCAGGGACACTTAGTCATCTTGTGTGTCTAAATCAGTTCATTTAAATTTGATGACAGGGAATGATTTTGTTTTGAGACAACCTTGCATTCATTCTCGTCATATGTAAATATTGCTTTTATATTTCGTTCCGATTGCATTTACTTCACTCTTTTTGCAGGAAATGAAAAGCACTGCTTAATAATGTACAGCATCCTTTGCATTTTAATGTATCTTTTAAGGCTTTTTAGGATATGTTTTAATATGCGGTACTCCATTTTAATGTTTAGCATTTTAAATGTTTAGCATTTTAGTATTGTTGTATACACAAAAGAGGAGTGGGTGTTGTGTACTTCATAGGGTGTCCTTAGACAGGCTTTCTTGAATCATGACCATATATAGGCACAATCCAACATGCCCTTATATAGGCATAGAATCCCAGACCTTATTTAGGCATAAACGATGCATACCAAATACAGGCATGGCTTCCGACATCCGTCCACCCTAGCGTCTCAACGAGTCCATGAACAAACAGACCCTCTGGCTGCGGGAGTTTCCCTTGCCCAGGACTATTGATTTCTTCAAGGTCTCATACATTATGCATGAACCTCTTATTCCCTAAGGGATTCATTCATGACGTCTTTCGCTACCCAACTCACGTCAATGCTAACATTTTCAGGTATAAATATACCTTCCCAAACCCCTGTAAAAACAGAGGAGACCTCGACTTCAGAGGAGCCCGATTCCCGGCCAGACGCACTGAGAAGACGCTGCCCTTCCTGCACGCAGAGAGTCCAGCTTCCAGTGATCTAACTTCCCTTGCGGGGTGTTGGAGTTCGAGTCCGGATAGAGATTCCTACCTCTCTCATTCTTCAGGTATGGAGTAGACTAGAACCTAGAGGGACTCTTGGCATACTAGACTCTTGGCATGCTAGGCGTAACTTACTCTTAATATACTCTAGTCAGGAATACAGCACCTATTTCTACTTCTCCCTACACCTAGGACAGGTTAGGCACACTGGGTAGAACTAGGCTAGAAACTTGTATGAGTACTCACATTTTTAGGTTGTGTCATTTTTTATGTAAATGCATATATGCTAAAAAGATAATGCTGACGCAGTATTATTTATTTTTACTGCTCACCTTGTACATTATTTATCTCGCATACTGTCTTGTGATCATAACAGCACATATAACTTACAACAGAAACAAGACTGTTCAATAAATCCTTTATTGAAACGCCCGTCTGTTATTTCTGTGTAACTCTGAGAATAACTGAAACATGCACGACTGAGCTGAGTGAAATAGTTATCTATTGTTTCTACGACTCTGGGACACATCCTGATTCTGTAAGGGAAACACAGTGGTCATGTTTTGCGGCAGCCAGAAACTAATCCCTTCTTGTCGTCAAGAAGTTTCTAGTGGCCTCTGAGCTAGCTGGCACAAGTAATTAAGTTTAATATACTCGATAGGGACATACCGACCTTAGTCCTATGTCAAACCTATAGGATATATTATTCCAATGCGCAGAGCCTATAAGGGAAATAGGAGCTACACTACACCAGAAAGTGTAGGGGTACCCTTCCCAGGATTGTGTTTCAAACAAATCATACAACGTTTCACTAAATTAGCAGCAACCTTTGAAATATTGTCATTTTGCCATACAGGATCTAGCAATTTACAGATGCCTTTGCGCTAATATGAGCCGGACCATGCGGCATGGTAACTACGGGAAATACATATGCATCAGGCAGCATCCATCTCTGTTTCTCGGACTTGTCAGTCCAGCATCCTTCATCATCTAGACGCCCTGTACTCTCCTGCCACACTGCCAAGTCTTCAACTGTTGCCTCACTCTGTATTTCCCTCACACTCTCCAACGAATTCTCAAACATAGCAACATCTGGTACCCATCTAGCAGGTCCTGCCACAAACATTTTCGTCGTTTTTGACCTAGCTGTTTCTTTCGCTATTTGATCTGCAAAGGCATTTCCCCTTCCCGCATCATCAGTAATTGCTTTATGAGCACTACATTTCACTATTGTCAGTCATTTGGGGAGAGTCAAAGCTGTCAAAAGCCTCTCTAATCAACGGACCATGTTGTATTTTCGTCCTGTGTGAAGTCAAGAATCCTCTCTCCGCCCAGAGGCATCCAAAATTATGAGCCACCACGAAGGCATACTGGCTGTCAGTATAAATATTGATAGTCAGTCCTTCAATTAATTCACATGCTCGCAAAAGAGCTATCAGCTCCGCAGCTTGCGCTGATTGGTGAGGAACACGCGATGTCTCAACTGCAGTGCGCAGCGTGGTAATAGCATACGCCGCTATAGTGGTGCCATCTGATCATTTGAAACAAGAGCCATCGACCTATAGTTCCCCTTGAGGGTCAGATAAGGGAACATCAGTCAGGTCTACCCGTCCCTTCGTCTCTTCCTCAGTCCGAAACAGATAATCATGGACATCTTTGTCCTCATCGTCCGAAGGGAGGGGTAGTAACGTGGCTGGGTTCAGAATGGCACATCTTTTATTAGTAATATGAGGTGTAAATAGTGTCAATTCATAATCAGTCAGACGAGCACTAGTGAGGTGCTGCGTCTTTGTTTTGTTCAAAAGTACATCCACAGCATGCAGTACCATTACTGTGAGATCGTGATTGAGAACGAGCCCTGACGATTGTCGAATAGAGACCGCCGCAGCCGCCACGGCTCTTAAACAACTCGGGAGGGCTCTGGCGACAGGGTCAAGCGTGGCAGAAAAATACGCACACAGCTTCTGCTTACCTCCAAAGGCTGGTGTTAACACTGAGAGCGCGCACCCAGCCGTTTCATGTACATACAGCACGAAAGGCTTCTTATAATCAGGCGTACCAAGCACAGGTTCAGAGCAAAGCGCAACTTTTAATTGTTCAAAAGCATGCTGACATTCATGCTTCCAAGGCAAGGGTTCATGCACATCTTTAGTTAGGCGAAGCAGGGGCTGTATTAATAAAGAATAAGCAGGAATCCAGTGTCGACAATACGAGGTGATGCCTATGAAAGCACGCACATCCCTCTGAGTCACAGGGACAGGCATCTTAACAATGGCATCAACTCGTTCAGGTGTTAGCCTCTGACCCTCCTTCGACAGCTGGTGACCTAAATAGATGACCTGCTGTTGACAATATTGGAATTTGGAAAGGGACACTTTATGTCCTTTGTGTGCCAAATGCTTTAACAATCGTACTGTGGCATCCCGACAACCCCCTTTGGTATCGGAGGCTATCAAAATATCGTCCACGTACTTACTGCAATAATACATTACCAGCGGGAAGAGAGAGAGAGTCCAATTGACTTTTCAAAGCTTGACTATAAATACTGGGACTTTCTGTATACCCCTGAGGAGCTCGACAGAATTGGAAACTTCTACCAGCCAAAGCGAATCCAAACAGATATCGGCTGCCTGGATGAATAGGAATACTAAAGAAAGCATTTTTCAAATCAATCACAGAAAAGAATTTAGCAGTAGAAGGAATCATCATCAAGAGGGCAGTAATATCGGGTACCACCGGGAACTGAGGCACCACTATCTTATTGATTTCCCGGAGATCAATCAAAAAACGATAAACATCAGGATGTGCATCAGGGGAATCCTAAGGTACCTTCTTAAGAATAGGGAGAATGGGGCTATTGCATACATTCGCTACTGTCTCCTCAACCACCCCGATTTGCTCAGGTCCTGTATAATCTGCATCAAAGCCTGCTCCCCTGCTTGGGATATTTTATACTGGGGAATACAAGGGAGCACAGCTTTATCTTTGATCTTTACAGAAACTGGTGGTATCTGCAACAACCCCACATCCATATCCCCCGTGGCCCACAACGAGGACGGCACATCCTTAAACTCAACAGGAAGCGGCGCATCCTTTGCCAAACACTGTTTTGCACTAACCACATTAGGTCCAAGAGTCAAATAAACACCATCCGGGGACCAATAAATGGTAGCATGTAACTTTTTCAACAAATCCAATCCTAATAAATTTTCCCCACAATTCGCCGTTAACAAAAATGGAGAGTCCACAGTAAAAGGACCAACAGTCAAAGCAAGAGGTTTGGAAATGGAGCTCACAACCGGTACACCTGAAAAACCTACCGAAACATTATTACGGCCAGACAGGGCTACCCCGGGGACCAGCGAACGAGAAACAGAGCTATTCATTGCACCTGTATCCACCAAAAATTTCTGTGCCGAACCACACAAATCTGCTGTGACATAAGGACCACGCTGATCTACAGGAATTTGAACTGGTCCCTTTCCCTGTCTCTGGCTGTCTTAGCCATAGGACATCCCTGCAGCTTCATCCATATCATAATCATCTTGATAGTACTGCCGTCCCCGGGGCTCATCAAAATAGTTCTGATCAGAATGACCCTGTGAGGATGCACCTACTTGAACCTCATCCCGATCAACCCCATAACGGCCTCTTCCACCCGAACCTTTACCTCTAGGGACTGCAAGCTTCTGTAATAAATCTGGGCACTCACTTCGCCAATGTCCCTCCTTTTTGCAGTACGCACACTGATTTGGTCCTAGGGGTGCACCGCCTCTGCCAGCACCTCATGACCTCTGAGCCGGACCAGTGCCTCGTCCCCTTCTGCAATCCTCTCCAGCCTGCAGTACAACACCCTCGTTTTCAAATACTTACTCTTCTTGTCCACCTTGTCCTTTTCCTCATTTTCGCCATGCTTAGAGTACTGAGCCATACTCAACATCACCGAAGGGGAGGAGGTAGTCCAAGTACTCTCAGAAGCTTGCAACCGAGCTGCAATCTTGGGAAGCAAATTTGTGACAAACCTGTTAACAAACAAATGGACACCACCTTCAACTGACAAATCCTGTCCACTGAAAATCCAAGAACACCCCTTCAAACCTAGTAAAACAAATCAGACACACTCTCCTCTTTCTTCTGACGACATGCCGTCAGCTTATCCCAATCTACTCATCTGGGTGGGATAAGAGAATGCATATAAGTGATGATACGACTTAGCAAAGCCAGAATTCTCAGCTCTAGGTTTCTCACCAGGCTTTCGCTCCTTATCCCATGCCTTAATCTCATCCCAAGAGCCACCCAATTCCACCCTGTGATCCTGTGTATACACCTGCCTCCATATGTCCACCGGCACCAACAGCCCGAAAAACATCTCTATATCTGCTAAAGTCATAACTGACGAGGAGGCGGCCTCTGTTAACTCTTTATAATACGCTGTAGGGTTTTTCCTAGGATCCGGTAACTGACTTTTAAGAGCTAACACCTTACTCCTCTTCCACGGGGTATAAACCCATTGTTCCTGGAAGTGAGCCGCCACCCGCTGTTGGACCACCTTATCTCTTTGGTTCCGCTGCTCTGGAATAATTGGGACACAGTAGTCGGGGTTTGATGATGTAATCTCTTCCGATAACCGAGAAGTATCCCAACATTATTGAAAACTTCTGTAGGGGCCATATCAGCTAAATAAACACGATCTCGAATGTCATAAATAATTTGAGGAGCTGTACCACCAATACATTGTTCCCACAAACTAATCAATGTAGCCGACATATGCTGAAGGGCATGCTGCTGCACAAATGGTTCGAAATCTTTCATCATACTCCATATATCCTGCACAGTATAAATCGGACTCCGAGCCCATTGCACTGCCTGATTTGACACAATCTTTTTCTCCTCCTCACCCACATCGGATCTAATCAATACTCGCTCCAGTCGTCCCGTGCTGCTGCCCAATTCCCTACATCTGATCCACGTACCGGTGTCCCAACACTACACAACACTGGAGATGAAATACTCGGACAAGACACAAGAGACAGAGACATAGGTGACAATGTTAACAATGGATGAGTTGCAGGTGTAAGAGAAGAAGGAAGAAACAGAAGCAGGAACAGCAGATACTGCGGGGGTGCCTGCAGTCACCACACTTGCAGCTTGTGAAACTAGAGCGTAGATAGACAGGGCTGGAACTGAAGCTGTTGAGTCCACAGGAAGACCAGAAGAAGGCGGAGAAGTCAACAGAGGACTGAGACGACGAAACAACAGGATATATTTTCTGCGGGGCATAGGGAGGTGGGGGGCGACATTCCAGCAGATCCTCCACAAAAGGATCCACATCCTCTCGAACTACATAAGACTTATTACATTGTAATCAAAACTTCCTATCTGCACACTCAATACCTTTCTCTGTTTGTTCTTTATCATAATCTACAGCTTTCTGCACCACTGTCTGCATTGCCTTCTTCCTAGACTCCTTCTCGGCCCATATACGCCTCTGCTTAGCTTCCTTCTGCCATACTTGCAAAGTATCGAACATCGACTGTCTACTTCTTCTAGCAAATAATTTGTCCTGTAAATAATTCAATTTTTGTTCGTCAAAGGAACCATCCAGTGGCCACTGAAGCTCAGCATTGACCCTCGTATACTTGTGCCATAATGTACGAAACTTAATAGGGCCAATACCGTGCTTCACATACATCTCAAAGCTCGGAGTGCCTTCTGGAGGCGCAGGCTGCATTTCCTCCAGCCGATGCTCAGCAGAACAACAGCGGCACCCCAAGCGCCACACTTTACTCCAACAAGGCATCCTAGCATCAGACACATTCACATAGTTACTCAAACACACACGCACACCTGCAATAAAAGACACACACACAAACAAAGCGCTCTCAAAAACAGTCCACAGACTGTGCCAAAACAAGTCAGTCCTCAGACTGCACCAAGACAAGATAGGCTCTAGCCCCAGGCGTTTTTCAAGCATAAGCCAAATTCAACAAGTGGCCTGGCAGAACGTTCAAAAACGCTCCGTATCACAAGGGTCCACAGACTCACCAAGTAAATCAAGACGGCGCCGCTTTTACCAAAACAAATCAAGATAAACTCACCTGGTGCACACAGGTCAAACAAGATTATTCTCCACTGCCGACTCTTCAGACCAAATGGCCAGATCCAAGGGTTTCGCCTTTTCAGGACCCCAGCCGAGATGACCACTAGACGAGGAGCCGCCCGATCAGACAGGCGGGGCAGCCACGAGAACCAAGCTCTATCATATGGGGATCCCCGATCCGCCCATCCGACCGGACGCAACCCCGACCCCACAGCCTGACTACCGGCAGGATGGGCCACCTGGTGGACTCCCTGTTTGGGTGCCAACTGAAGGTAGTGACCCAATTAGGGCCACCCGGGTCACTCTCGACCTCCTCTAGCCTTCCACTAATGAAGAGTCGATGACGCAGTAGAGAATACAAGCAAACTAGTTTATTCACCAAGTACACTGCAGTGGAGTCTAATCTGACCAGCCTCCTATGATGGATGACAAGGGACTGACTCTAACAAGCATAAAGTTACATTATGTATGTTGCGGAGCCCACAAAGACTGGCCTACTATGGAAAAATACTGGTAGATGTCGTAATACAAGCGGGCTCCAGAACAGAGGTTTCCATTCCGCAGCCTGGTACAAGTTATCTACTACCCAAGGTCGTCTGGCCTATCCTCCCCTTTAGACAGGTGGGAGAAGGCCTCTATGTAACAGAAAAGGCATGCATTAATGAGCCAGTTTCAACATTGGAGAAACAAAACTTATCAAGGACCATTTCTTGTAAATAAGCAAGTAACAGTTTCGATTATAATACAAAATGGCGTCTTGAGAACTGAAAATGGTGGCACAGTTGTCAACCTAACAAACGTAACATCTGCAATTACTAATTGCGTATACATACAACATGCATATAGAATGGTATTAACTATATAAATGCTAACATGATTATTGGGTAAAATACGAGTAATAAGGCAATTTTACGTTTCAATTTTAACACCTCCTTACAAGTAGGTAGCCTGCTCATGCTCTCTGGCCTCACTCCCAAACAGCATGGAGCACCTTCCCCACCCAGAGCCATGTGGCAGCCATCTCCCTCCACAGTACCTCCTCACAGGTAGATAGCCATCTTACTAGTGAGGGGGTTGTTGGGACCTGAGAACAACATTACGACTCCCACAAGGCCCTCTGGCCTCACTCCCAAACAGCATGCAACACCCTCCCCACCCCAGTGGCAGCCATCTTCCTCCTCTGGTTCACCTTACAGGTAGGTAGCCTGCCCATGCTCTCTGGCCTCACTCCCAAACAGCATGGAGCACCCTCCCCACCCCAGAGCCATGTGGCAGCCATCTCCGTTCTCTGCTTCACCTTACAGTTAGGTAGCCATCTTACTAGTGAGGGGGTTGTTGGGACCTGTGAACAATATTACGACTCACACAAGGCCCTCTGGCCTGACTCCCAAACAGCATGCAGCACCCTTCCCACCCCAGAGCCATGTGGCAGCCATCTCCCTCCACAGTTCCTCCGTACAGGTAGGTAGCCCTCTTACTAGGAAGGGGGTTGTTGGGATCTGAGAACAACACTAGGACTCCCATAAGGCACTCTGGCCTCACTCACAAACAGCATGGAGCACCCTCCCCACCCCAGAGCCATGTGGCAGCCATCTCCCTCCACAGTACCTCCATACAGGTAGGTAGCCATCTTACTAGGGAGGGGATTGTTGGGACCTGAGAACAACCATACGACTCCCACAAGGCCCTCTAACCTCACTCCCAGACAACATGCAACACCCTCCCCAACCCAGAGCCATGTGGGAGCCATCTCCCTCCTCTGATTCACCTTACAGGTAGGTAGCCTGCTCATGCTCTCTGGCCTCACTCCCACACAGCATGGAGCACCCTCCCCACCCCAGAGCCATGTGGTAACCGTCTCCCTCCACAGTACCTCCTTACACATAGGTAGCCAGCTCATGGTCTCTGACCTCACTCCCAAACAGCATGGAGCACCCTCCCCACCCCAGAGCCTTGTGGCAGCCATGTCCCTCCACAGTACGTCCTTACAGGTAGGTAGCCATCTTACTAGGGAGGGGGTTGTTGGGACCTGAGAACAACACTACGGCTCCCACAAGGCCCTCTGGCCTCACTCCCAAACAGCATGGAGCACCCTCCCCACCCTAGAGCCATGTGGCAGCCATATCCCTCCTCTTCTTCACCTTACAGGTAGGTAGCCAGCTCATGCTCTCTCTCCTCACTCCCGAACAGCATGGAGCACCCTCCCCACCCAGAACCATGTGGCAGCCATCTCCCTCCACAGTTCCTCCCTACAAGTAGGTAGCCATCTTACTAGGAAGGGGGTTGTTGGGATCTAAGAACAACACTAGGACTCCCATAAGGCCCTCTGGCCTCACTGCCAAACAGCATGGAGCACCCTACCCACCCCAGAGCCATGTGGCAGCCATCTCCCTCCTCTGGTTCACCTTACAGGTAGGTAGCCAGCTCAGTCCCTCTGACCTCACTTCCAAACAGCATGAAGCACCCTCCCCACCCCAGAACGGCAGACATTTCCCTCCACAGTACCTCCTTACAGGTGGGTAGCCTGCTCATGCTCTCTGGCCTAACTCCCAAACAGCATGGAGCACCCTCCCCACCCAGAGCCATGTAGCAGCCATCTCCCTCCACAGTACCTCCGTACAGGTAGGTAGCCATCTTACTAGGCAGGGGGTTGTTGGGACCTGAGAACAACACTATGACTCTGACAAAGCCCTCTGGCCTCACTCCCAAACAGCATGGGGTACCCTCCCCACCCCAGAGCCATGTGGCAGCCATCTCCCTCCACAGTACCTCCGTACAGGTAGGTAGCCATCTTACTAGGGAGGGGGTTGTTGGGACCTGAGAACAACACTAGGACTCCCACAAGGCCCTCTGGCCTCACTCTCAAACAGCATGGAGCACCCTCCCCACTCCAGAGCCATGTGGCAGCCATCTCCCTCCTCTGCTTCACCTTACAGGTAGGTAGCCAGCTCATGCTCTCCGGCCTCTCTCCCAAACAGCATGGAGCACCCTCGCCACCCCAGAGCCATGTGGTAGCCATCTCTCGCCACAGTACGTCCTTACAGGTAGGTAGCCATCTTACTAGGGAGGGGGTTGTTCGGACCTGAGAACAATGCTACGACTCCCACAAGGCCCTCTGGCCTCACTCCCAAACAGCATGGAGCACCCTCCCCACCCCAGAGCCAGGTGGCAGCTATCTCCCTCCTCTGCTTCACCTTACAGGTAGGTAGCCAGCTGATGCTCTCTGGCCTCACTTTCAAACAGCATGGAGCACCGTCCACACCCCAGAGGCATGTGGCAGCCATCTCCCTCCTCTGCTTCACCTTCCAGGTAGGTAGCCAGTTCATGCTCTCTCTCCTCACTCCCAAACAGCATGGAACACCCTCCCCACCCAGAACCATGTGGCAGCCATCTCCCTCCACAGTACCTTCTTACAGGTAGGTAGCCTGTTCATTCTCTATGGCCTCACTCCCAAAGAGCATGGAGCACCGTCCACACCCCAGAGGCATTAGGCAGCCATCTCCCTCCTCTGCTTCACCTTCCAGGTAGGTAGCCAGCTCATGCTCTCTCTCCTCACTCCCAAACAGCATGGAACACCTTCCCCACCCAGAACCATGTGGCAGCCATCTCCCTCCACAGTTCCTCCGTACAGGTAGGTAGCCATCTTACCAGGAAGGGGGTTGTTGGGATCTCAGAACAACACTAGCACTCCCATAAGGCACTCTGGCCTCACTCACAAACAGCATGGAGCACCCTCCCACCCCAGAGCCATGTGGCAGCCATCTCCCTCCTCTGTTTCACCTTACAAGTAGGTAGCCAGCTCATGCTCTCTGGCCTCAATGCTAAACAGCATGGAGCACCCTCCCCACCCCAGAGCCATGTGGCAGCCATCTCCATTGAAGGAAGTGGCCCTTAGGGGCCACCCGGGTTATCTACAACCTCTTACTCGCCTTCTACCAAAATGAAGAGTCGGTCAGACAGTAGAGAATACAAACATTTGTTTATTAGCCATACTCTGCAGAGGAGTCCAATCTGACCTGCACCCTAAGATGTGTGCCGAGGGACTGGCCCCCCAACAGTCTGCAACGCATAACCATTCCTCCCAAGAACCTTCAACCACGCCAACAGTGGAAAGTTACTGGCTTAGGCCGAACATGAACAAAGGAGGCACAGAAGGATAGGCTACCACCTACTAGATGGGTACACACTATCACAGTCTCAAGGTTGCCGTGCTGGGTCTCAGCTTCTCCTAACGTGGGAGCAGAGCTACACACACGGATAGGTATGCGAAGGCAGAATGGCCTATTCATTAGTAAGTCAGAAGGCAACCTTGAACAGAAAAGAAAATAATAACCAAATACAGTGTTCGGCTGAGGCAAGCAAGACGAATAACGGGGCCTAGTTCAGACACAGCCTAAAAGGGATTGCGAAATACAAAATGGAGTCACACTCGCTAACTGAAGCTTGCACATTGCAGGGATAACTCAATGGGTTGCATAACGTGGATACGAATGGTGTCTAATTTAGCCGCACACTGCTAACCTAATATAACACGGAACAGGTGTATAACGAGAATGGGGTTGTCAAACCTAACAGACCCTCCTTTTAGCAGTGGAGGCTAAATGTTTTATTGGCGCTATCCGGTAGGGTCTTTACAATTATAAGTAGGGGAGAAAATAAATGTATAGTTACTCGAATCGCAAAGGAAACCAAAATAGCACATGTATATCAAAATATCTTTAGTATTCAAAAATACCCTCATCTATCAGCATCATATCCTGTATGTCTTGCATCATCATAGTGGAGACCTTATTATCTCACCCTGGCAATTTAGGGGTAGGGGTGAGCTTGCTCACACAATAGGTACAGCATGCTGGAAGGCAGTTGACACATAGGCAGCATGTGAAGACGACACCTGCGATAATTGCTAGAAAAAGAAGTATCTTCCAACCCCAGGAGGATATCAAACCCCAGAACCACCCTGTCAAGGACAATGAACCATTGTCCTGATGAATATCAGATGCAAGCCTATGTAGCTTCTGGATAGCGGAATACACATTAGTGGCGTGGTCTGGGATGTAGACGCAGCAACTGCTACCGATGACGCGACAAGCTCCACCCCTATCTGCAAGGATGACGTCTAGAACCATCTGATTTTGAAGAGCAACGAGTCTGGTAGCCTGGAGCTCAGCCGTAATGTTAGTGAGTATGCCTGCTGTAGTGTTGATAACCCCTTCTACAACTCTGGTGAGGCAACGAATGCTAACACTATTATACATAGGTCCCCAGAAAGGCACAATACCCTTCATGGCATCAGTGAATTGCTGTAGGGTAGTATCAGTTTGATCAATATCTGCTGTATCAATGACTCTCCTCACCCGGGACAAATATACTCTTCTCCGCTGCAGCCTATGGTCTTTGTGATAGTTAGACGGTGCAATATAAACTGGAGGTAAAAGGAAAGAGACATAACACTGGCCAGACCATCCCCTGGGGAGACATGTATAAGCCTGCTCCCCACAAACAAAGTATACGTTTGGAGGTGTGAGTAAAGGTGGGCTACTAGTAGTGTTTAATCGGTATGTGTGGTTGCAACTGCTCTGTCCCACTGGAATGTTCCCAGAACCTTCAACACAGAAACTAGCTGCTGTATGAATTACAGGGACGGGCATGGCTTTATCTTTGGTGACATTTCGTTCATGGAAACATTTCAAGTATTCGGTAATATTGAATCCCTGAAAATCCAGCATTTCATTTTGTAGCCATGTGGCATTCTGATTATCTTCGTAAACATTCATGCATGCTCCTGGATGTAGGGTACCTTCCTTTCCTCCGGTCCCAGGTTTATAACCCTGGTGTACTACTGTATATTCCAACACTGCTTCATAATCAGACTTCATCATATTCATAGCATCCGCATGATAATGAATATACACCATGGAAAGCAACTGGAACCATGCCTCACACCTACTTAGGTACGACAGGGGTAAAGACACCAGTAAATCATTCTTGTGCACAGCTGAGGTGAGTAACCCACACACCCAGCAATTCGTGGCATTAGTGGTATTGTGTACTTGATGAAGCATTTGCAGGAAGGCATTTTCAACATATGTCTGTATATGTCTCACTTTATGCGGAGCAAGTGTAACGAACAGGTGTGTACGGGATGCTGTTCTTCTAAATACCATATTACCCCAAACAGTAATATCATT
Source organism: Calotriton arnoldi (assembly GCA_963921515.1). Classification (NCBI taxonomy): domain Eukaryota; kingdom Metazoa; phylum Chordata; class Amphibia; order Caudata; family Salamandridae; genus Calotriton; species Calotriton arnoldi. The sequence goes on along the minus strand of CAWUFW010003710.1, from coordinate 1,397,788 downwards.
ACTATGAGAAGGAATACTACTACTACTATCTTACTCATAGTAGACCAGCTAGACCACACAGGACCACCCTGCCCTGGTGGGGGTGCCGCTAGGGGCTGTTGATCCCCCATGGCAGCACGGCCAAATGGGTACATGTGAAAATCTTTATGAACTGGAGCCACAAGAATACAACCGACCAGAGGGGCACAAGTCACCCAGCATCTGTTTAGAGCCCCGCTGGTAGGCTCCTATTGTTCATCAATGGCGGTGCTATGAAGCACTCCCTCGAGGGGACCGCGCGATCGCAGCCCTTACTGGAGACAAATCCTTCTTCTGTCAGGATAGGGCACCCTCCCTCCTGGGCAAGTACCCTCAACGATCCTGTCCAGTGTCTAGGGCAGTGCACCAGTGTAGCTCACCCAAATCCGACGCAGGCACCTTAGACATAGCACCTACACCCTAATCTCAAGTCCTTCCCTAACTCTTGGACTGTCCCTCTGGCGCACTGTCCTTCTGTCGGGCCGCAGGTTATACCTGGCAACTCCAGGTACTTCTTCGTCAACAAAAAAGGGAAGAAACTCAGGCTCAGAAGGTCATTGAGACTCAGGTGCCTGTGGATCAGATGGGGAAGACGCTGGGGCTGCCCTTAGCTCCGGAGGGACCGCCTCAAGTAAGGCAGCATCACTTTCTGTTTCCGTCTGCGCCCACCTCAACCGAGCGTCAGAGAAGAGAATAAAGCGGGGCACCCTTTCCCCCTCTTGGTCAGCAATGCCGTCGAGCACCCACTTGTCGTAGGGAAGTGGGAGAGGATCCTTCTTGCAGTGGGTACCATGCACCCAGTTCTTCCGACCGTCGAGTTTCACCGCTGTTCTGGTAGCAAGGAGGACCAACAGCGGTCCTTTCCAACGAGGCTCCAGGCAACTCTTCCTCTGGAAGTTCTTGACGAGCACGTAATCTCCGGGCTGTAGCTGATGCCCGGGCCCCTCTGGTAATGGCCGCAGTGTCTCCTGAATCTGTTGATGAATAGAACGAAGATCTAGAGTTAATTCATACAAGTAATCCACAAGCAAAGGGTACTCTATCTCGGAGAAGCGCTTGGGCCTTGGAACGCCCCAGATATCGGCCGGGCATCCAAAAACCACTTCATATGGTGACAACCCTGTGCTAGAGTGCGCAGTTGCCCTAGTAGATAACAAAGACAAAGGTAACGCATCTGGCCATCGCAATCCTGTGCTTTCTTGTATCTTTGCTAACTTCAGTTTGAGAGTACCATTGTACTTCTCAACCAGGCCTGCTGACTGGGGGTGGTTCGCTGCATGAAACTTCTGCTTCATATGCAAACCTTCGCACACCAATTCGATGACTTTTAAATTGAAGTGACTTTTGTTGTCACTCCAGATCAAATGCGGCAATCCGAAGCGTGGAAGAACTACTTTAAGAGTGCCTTCGCCATCGCCATAGCTGTATTCTCCTTAGTGGGATAAGCCTCAATCCATTTACTGAATGCACAAATCACTACCAGCACATATTTCAAATTGTTAACTCGTTCCATTTCGATGAAATCCATCTGGAGAACCTCGAAAGGGAAGGAAGGCGGTGCAAAGTTACCTGAAGGTGTGGGGGTACCTTTCCCAGGATTATGTGTCATGCAAATCATACAGCGTTTCACTAAATGAGTGGCTACTTTGGAAATATTGTCGTTCTGCCACACTGGATCCAACACCTTGCATATTCCCTTGGCGCTAATGTGGGCTGGGCCATGTGCCATGGTAACCACAGGGAGTACATAGGCATTAGGTAGCATCCATCGCTGTTTCTCGGACTTATCAGTCCAACACCCATCCTCATCCAGACGCCCTGTACTCTCCTGCCGTATTGCCAATTTGTCTAGGGTCGCCTCACTTTGTATCTCTTTAACGTTTTTCAGTGTGTCCTCAAACATTCCATTGTCTGGGACCCACCTAGCAGGACCTGCCACAAACATCTTTTTCATCTTTGATCTAGCTGTCTCTTTAGCTGTTTGATCTGCAAACGCATTTCCTCTACCTACATCATCTGTTATTGCTTTGTGGGCACTATATTTTATTATTGCTAACCTATCGGGAAGTGCTAGAGCTGACAAAAGTCTATGTATCAGTGGGCAATTCTGTATTCGTAATCCATGTGAGGTCAAGAACCCTCTCTCCGCCCAGAGGCATCCACAATTATGGGCGACCCCAAAGGCGTACTGGCTGTCAGTGTAGATATTGACAGTCAGTCCCTCACTCAGCTCACAAGCCTGAAGAAGGGCAACCAACTCTGCAGCTTGGGCTGATTGGTACGGAACACAGGATGTCTCAACTACAGGGCGCAACGTTGTAATTGCATATGCTGCAGTGGTGGTGCCATCTGGTAATTTGAAACAAGAGCCATCGGCATATAGTTCCCCCTGGGGGTCAGATAGGGGAACATCAGTCAGGTCTACCCGTCCTTTCGTCTCCTCTTCCTTTCTATACACACAATCATGTGCATCTGTGTCATTACTCGTCGAAGGGAGGGGTAGTAACGTGGCTGGGTTCAGAGTGGCACATCTTTTGATGGTAATGTGCGGAGCAAACAATGTTAGTTCATATCCAGTCAGTCGCGCACTAGTAAGGTGCTGTGTCTTTGTCTTATTCAAAAGCGTATCCACAGCATGAGGTACCATTACTGTGAGATCAGTATCAAGAACAAGCCCTGCTGATTGCCTGATAGAAACTGCCACCGCCGCAGCAGCTCTTAGGCAGCTCGGGAGAGCTCTAGCGACGTTATCCAAAATGGCAGAAAATATGCGCAGGGTCTTTTCTTACCACCAAAACCCTGTGTTAAAACAGAGAGCGTGCAACCATCCGCCTCATGTACGTAAAGCACAAAAGGCTTCTGGTAATCAGGAGTACCAAGCACAGGAGCAGAGCAAAGCGCAACCTTTAATTGCTCAAACGCTTGCTGGCATGCAGATGTCCAAGGCAGGGGCTCATGCACTTCTTTGGTAGTCAGGTAAAGGAGGGGTTTTGTTAGTAGGGAATAATTGGGAATCCAGTGTCGGCAATACGAGGTAATACCAATAAATGCACGTACTTCACGCTGGGTCTTAGGAACAGATATATTAGTGATAGCAGCTATGCGTTCAGGTGTTAGTCTGCGACCCTCCTTCGACAGTAGGTGACCTAAGTAGGTGACCTCCTGTCGACAATATTGAAATTTGGAAAGGGACACTGTTAGACCCGTGATCCCTGGTTGGCTGAGGTAGGTACCTTAGGCCAAATAGGGACCCGCGTTTCCACGTCAGGGAAAGGAAGTTCACCTTCTGAGATAGCCCCCGCTCACCCCCTCGGTAGCTTGGCACGAGCAGCCAGGCTTATCTTCAAGGCAAATGTGTAAAGTATTTGCAACCACGCTCACAGCAACCCAATGATGACACCACAAATAGACTCCACACGAGTTTTATAAAAACAAGTATACATTTTATATAAAAAGATATACGATAAGACCACACAATATAAATCCAACATATGAGTATGTGTAATATTTCTCCTGGCTGGTTGTTAGGCCAGCCAGCCCTTGTAAGTTCTGACGATATTAATGAGCACTTCTAAACATTCCACTGTAATCCTAATACCATGTTATGCAGTTCGTAATGCTAGAATCAGGCACTTAGCAATGTAAAAATAATGCAATGCGTAATACAACCACCAGGTACGTCGTTATGGAGAAAAAAGGCAATGCGTAATACACTAATCAGGTAGTTCGTTATGCAGGAATAATGCAATGCGTAATACGCTAATCAGGTAGTTCGTTATGCAGAAACAATGCAAGGCGTCATACGACAATCAGGTAGTTCGTTATGCAGAAATGATGCAATGTGTAATACGAAAATCAGGTAGTTCGTTATGCAGAAATAAGATAATGCGTAATACACTCCGGCACTGATCACGGTGCCTTAGGCGGTCTCTCCGCCACTCCTTCTGACTCGCAGTCAGCCTCTGTCAACAGTTGCCCCCAACACAGGTATGGTGTAACAAAAAGTGCAGCTCCGCACTCTGGCCCCGGTACTGCCACTCCCTTGGCAATACGGGCCGCGATTCGAGCCGAAGAAGAGGCTCGCGCTGCTGGACTGAGAGAGAGGCCGAGAGCGTCTCCCTCCGAACCCACACCCCGCCTCAGGAGTCGACACACGTTACCTGGAGGCGCGAGCTCACTCTCTTCTCCTCGTCCAACGACTTGGGCCTCCGATGCAATCTTTGTGAATTGGAAACGGCGGGCTCGGGCCGGCGGCTCAGCTCCTCCGAGGCTGCCGGTCTGGGCCGCTACTGCTACGAAGATCTCAGGCTGCCACAAGGCACACGCACACAGCGTCGCTGAGAATCCCTTGAGCTTCGGGTCAACGATCACCGGGCACTCCACACGAAGGTCTCAGGCTGCACAAAGATCACGCGCACAGCATCGCTGAGACTCACTTTAACTCCGGGTGCACGTTGTAGGAGAGTAGGATCTGCTTCTTATAGTTACCCCCACTTTTTGCTGATGTTTCACTGTTTTCGACTTAGTCTGACTGGGATCCTGCTATTCAGGACCCCAGTCTATCTGCTTTCTCCTCTAAATTGATTGCATGTACTTTAAGTACACTCCAGATTGGATTCTGGGGTACCCTTATAAGTCCCTAGTATATGGTAAACTATGTACCCAGGGCATAGGTACCCCAGAGGCCTCCCAGGTGCTGCAGCATGTATTATGCCACCCCTGAGAGACCATCTAAAATGACACAACAGGTCTGCTACTGCAGCCTGTGTAAGGTGGTGCATGCACCCCTTACTTAGATATAGGTTCACTATATCTATCCTAATCACTGCACATATAAACCTATCAGTCACCCCTATGGCAGGCCTTATCAATCCTGAAGGCAGGGTGCTGGGTTTTATGTGAGAGGGTGCCCATGCATGAGCAGAGCCCCTCTGCAGCCTTCGGAACCTATTGTCCGGGGTTGTTTGTGATGCAGCCAACCATATATACTTAAGTGCATTATAACCTCGCGGTAAATGCTAACTTTAATATGGCTGCATGGAAACATGTCGTGTTTGGTGTCAAACACCTTGGAATCATACCTCAGTAACTGGTGTGGGAGGTATGATTCCACCCTCCTAGAGGGAGAAATATGACAACACCGGTACACCCGGTACCAGCTTCACAGAACCCTGGCATTACAAAATGGATGCTGCCAGCCACAGACATGAGTCTGCCCTCCTGCTGCTGGATGAAACTCCGGCAGGGGAAGGCTTGACAATAGGTTTCCTGTCACAGGGAGGTGTGACCACCTCCCAGACAGGCTTTAGTGTATCGGGCTGGGTGGGTGCACTCTCAGAGTGCTTTGATGTCTGCACTGGGGGCACATTTGGTGTCCCTGTGCATAGTCCAGCTCAAACCGGTTGCAGGAGCCATTTGCTCCTGCTCTGGCGCGAAACTGGACAAAGGACATGGGTGTAGCCACCCCTCTGTCCTGACCCTCCCATAGGTGGGTCCCCAGAGTTTGTCCCACCCCTTCCTTGGGTATAAAGTAGGAACCCCTGACTACAGGACTTTAGATTTACCTGGACTAAACTCTGCTACAGAAACCAAGTACTTTTGATGATCTACACTTCGTTGGACGACAGAAGAATCTCCCTTGGAGTAAAGGAGTTACTCCCCTGCTGAGCAGGCACCAAAACGCATCTGACCGGTTTGCATCTACGAAGCTCCCAAAGGACTCCGAAGATTTCTGCAACACAGGAGCTGTGTTTCCGAGGTCTCAGAGGTCGATCTGCGCTCTCAGCAATTCTGAGGCCCGTATCCCTCATGGGGACCGTGAAACCCGTACCCCTGGGCACCGTGTACATTTGCAGCAGCATATGCTTTTCGGCAATCCCTGAAGCTGTGCTTTGGGCTATTTGTAGTCCTGACCCCGAGCAGTAATTCCACTGAAGATTTACGGCTTACACTCCACGAGTGTTCCGTGGGCTGGTATTTAGTGATTCAGCTCAAGGTCCCTTCGCGATCCCTGGTCCGTTGGCCTGTGGGTCCCTGAGAAGGCAACTTTAACTTTCAGTGGGCTTCCCTGGTTTCTCCAGACGTGCCCTGACTCTCATTGCTTGGAGAGTCCCCAGGACCTTGCTGGTCCTCGCAGAAGCATCTTTCCTCTGATCGCGTGGGTTGCCGTTGCCAAGGCTTGTTGGTGTTCAATCCGGACACTGACCCCTCAGCACTCAACATCCTTCGTGGGACAGCTCGAATCCGGACTGTGGTCATCATTGACATCTCCTGGTCCCCGTGGCTGCAGAGTCGAGCTTCACCTCATCTCACCTGAAGCACCCGACATCGGTGGGCATTCGATTGCTCCGCTCCTGGTCACGTGAAGTGACCCAGACTTTGTCCCCTCTGCTTTCAGGTTCTTCTCATCTCCGATCCAGGCTTGGATAACAGGACACTTTTCTTCTCCACCGCAGCAGTACTTTTCCGCATCACGCCATTGAAAACGACGAGGGTTTCCGACACCACTTGACCCCTATGCACCCGGCTCCTCTGGGATAGGTAACACGGGTACCTCGGTACTCTCAAGGGTGCTGGCCTTAGAACCTTCTATGTTTAGCTGGGTTTGCTTAAAGTCCTCTCCTAAGTGTCCTTAATCTTTAAATTTCCAACCGCGACTTTCCCATAGAGTTGTACGGAGCTCGCGTCTGTGTTCCCACACTGCACCCGTCCTCCGTGGGTCCCCTGTGTCAATACCTTGGGTGGTTCCTTGGGGTCCCAGCGATTCTACGTGCTCTAGGCACTGTGTCTAGTCAAGTCGTGGTTCTTATACCACTTTCTTAGTATATGGTTCGGTCTCCCCTGGAGCCCGCTGTGTATTGTGCTATTTACTGTCGTTCTAGTGATTTAATATTGTGTCTCTTGCTCTCTAATCTCATAAAGAGGTTAGTAGAGAGTGTTTAGTAATAAATACATATATTTTATATATACCTTGTGTGGTTCTCCTTTCATTTGGTCATTCAGGAGGTTATATACTGGTAAAACAAGCTGCTTTACATTCCTTCGAGACTTAGCCTGAAGGCTGCTCTCCATAGCTACCACTATAATAGCTTTCAATAAAGGTTGTCTTTAAACCTATCATCAATAAGGGTCGTTTGGACTGGTGCAAGGTGCAAGGTGCCCACTTTAATTAGTGGACAGCATATACCAGGCCAACTTCTCACACACGTTAACAAGGCAATCCTCACGAAGGTCTCACGCTGCACACAGCACACGTCGATGAGACTCACTTGGACTCCGGGTGCATGATAACAAGGCAATCCTCACGAAGGTCTCACGCTGCACAAAGCACACACACACAGTGTCGATGAGACTCACTTGGATTCTGGGTGTGCACGATAACAAGGCAATCCTCACGAAGGTCTCACGCTGCACAAAGCACATGCACACAGCGTCGATGAGACTCACTTGGATTCCGGTGCAGACGATAACTGGACAGTCCTCACAAAGGGTTCAGGCTGCAAAAGCACACGCACACAGCGTCGCTTATCCTCGCTTGGACTCCAGGTGCCCACGATCACAGGGCACTTCTTACGAGGGTCTCAGGCTGCAACAAGCACACGCACACAGTGTCGCTGAGACTCTCCTGGAAACTTTTGTGTTCCTGAGTTTCCGCAACAGGGAGCCAGCTCACCTCGGGCCCTTGGGGATAAGTTACTTCAGGACACAGCACAGCAAAGTCCTTTCAAGCAGGGGACACAGCACACAGTAAAGTCCCTTTAGCCTTTCCTTGGTTAAAACAGCAAACTGCAGGCCAGCCCCAGAACACACAGCAAGGGTCAGTCCTATCCTTCAGTCTCTTCAGTTGTTTCTTCCTTGGCAAAGGTTCCTCTTGACCACGAAGTAGCTCCAGTCTTGTCCAATCTTGATCAAGCCATTCTCCAAAGTTCAGGGGCTTCAGCTCTCATAGTTATACCCCTCAATGGCTTTGAAGTCTTTCTGTTCAGGGGCACTGACTCCTGTTCAAACCAGTTCTGGGTGCCTCCCTGCCAGTGACACCTTTATTCCTTTGATAGTGGGGGTCTGGATCCTCAATCACTCAGCAGGGGCCAGAGCCTTTGCTTTATGGCTGCAGCCCAGGCCTCTTCACCTCTAGGGGCTACTCCTCCCCCTACACTCCAGATGCAGGTCAGCCTGTTGCTGTCTCACCTCCTCCCTGGGACATATTACACATCCTCCCCATTCTGTCCTATGGGCAAGATGGCCTTTCAACAGTGAAAAACGAAATGGAGATTATTTCACTGTCAGGACATGGTACACACCTTAGTACATGTCCTACCTTTCACATGCACTGCACCCTGCCCAGGGGGTACCTTGGACCTACCATAGGGGTGTCTGATGTGCATAGAAAGGGAAGGGTAAGGTCTGGCAAGTGGGTGCACTTGTCAGACAACATGGCAGTTTAACAAACTGCGCGCAGGCCCTGCAATGGCAGGCCTGAGTTCCCTTTTTAAAGCTACTTGTGTGGGTGGCACAAATAGTGCTGCAGGCCCACTAGTAGCATTTGCATTACCAGCCCTGGCACACATAGTGCACTTTACTAGGGACTTTACTAGTAAGGCAAACATACCAATCATGGACAACCAATTATCATTATACTTTATACAGGGAGCACTTGCCCTTTGACACTGTTTAGCAGTGGCAAAGTGTCCAAAGCATCTAAGTTGGCAACACAATGTCAGAAAAAAGGTCTAGGGGAAAGCAAAAGTTTAGGGAACTTTAGCCAAAAAGGGCCAAGTCCTACACAACCCCTCCCAGCCAAAAGCCAGGGTAGACCAATCAACTACCTTGATGGACTTCCCTGCTTAGGGCGATAGAACACGGACGCAGGCCCACTACCACAGGGACACCCTCCAGTTCTATGCCTTCCTGACCCCAGGGGATTCTCTTGGTCACTACTCCCTGGGCCAACTATGCCGCTCCAAGGGTACTTCCAGACAGTTGGGGCCTCTCTAGGGGTGCTGACCCCTTGCCAAACCCCCACCTAGCACGGTATCCCTGGAAGACCCATCAGTCAGGACACTGTTCCCAGTTATCCTGTCCTCCAGGTTAGATGTTGGTGTACCCTGGTCACTCCTAGGGGACCCAGCTCTACTAGCTGGACACGGTCCCACGGGTTTTCCCACGGGGGACACCTTCCTCCCTTAACCTTCCATTTAGATTTCTGTGCCTGCCATTTAGGAATGGCACCCACAAACTTCAGGACCGAGGGAGCTCTGGTGACAGATGCCCCACGCCTTCCTGACGGTAGGTGTTCTTCCTCGCACAGCTGGCAAGTAGGCGCTAGGCCTCCCACCTGGTGCTCCCGTAAGGAACCCTCCAGTCTCTGGGGTGGGGTGGTGAACCCCTGGGGACGCTGCTCGCATTCCCTTCCTCTCCTTTGAGACAGGGCGCTAGCCCGCATGCCCCACCACTACTCTGGGACATAACGGTTCTACTTCGCCTCTCTTCCCTCTCTAGGGCCTTTTCAGGCCCTTGGACCCATGACCAGGGGTCCGGCTCTTGTGCCAGCTCCCGGGAATCAAAGAGCTCGCCCCCTAACATGGGTTGCCGCAATCCTGGAAAACAATTACTGAGCCTAGGCTCCCTAGGGGTAAGGTTGAGCAACCCCTTCAAATCATTTGCCATGCTCACCAACACCCAGTCATCCAGTGCACGCTTGTACTCATCCACACTTGGCACTGGCTGTACGCTGCCACCATTTGAACTGCACTCGGCCTGTTTAACCTTCATTTCCAGTTCCCTCATGCTGAACTCATGAGCTAAGAGAATCTTTTTCTCTTCCAAGGCGAGAGCGTTCCTGCTCTCCTCTGCTCGCTTTTCACTTTCAATGAGCAGCTTCTTCTCTTCTGCTTGAGCTTTAAGTTTTAAAACCTCCAACTCATGCTCTCTGACCCTTTGGTTTTCCTCCAGCTCCTGTGGTGAAAAACTCCTCCCTGAATGGCTACTACCAGCCCCTAAGGCTGGTCCCTCCACTGGCAAATCCTGTGGACCAAATCCATTCCCTGGGTCATCCTCATCCACCTCAACATCACCCGCCCCCTGAGTCCCTTTGGCTTCCCACAGGGCCCTCAAGGCCATTTGCAGCTCCTCCTTCTTGGCGCTACTTTTCATGGGACATCCCAAAGCTCTGCAGAATTGCCTCAATTGATCAACTTTGTAGGTAAGCAATGCCTCAATGTCGAACTCTATTTCTGCAGCCTCACTGGCTACTTGACTCGTCTGAGACAGGATGTGTGGCTTAAAGGTTGCTCAAAAATAAAACCAACTAGAACCAACAAATCAAGAACACAATATGTGGTTGCGTCGTGGTCTGCGCTAAACTTGTGATGTACACCAATTACTGTGAGTGAATTTGGAAATACACATTCAAATCCCACACCGCTGACCACCAAATGTTAGACCCGGGATCCCTGGTTGGCTGAGGTAGGTACCTTAGGCCAAATAGGGACCCGCGTTTCCACGCCAGGGAAAGGAAAGTCACCTTCTGAGATAGCCCCCGTTCACCCCCTCGGTAGCTTGGCACGAGCAGCCAGCCTTATCTTCAAGGCAAATGTGTAAAGTATTTGCAACCACGCTCACAGCAACCCAATGATAACACCACAAATAGACTCCACACGAGTTTTATAAAAACAAGTATAAATTTTATATAAAAAGATATACGATAAGACCACACAATATAAATCCAACATATGAGTATGTGTAATATTTCTCCTGGCTGGTTGTTAGGCCAGCCAGCCCTTGTAAGTTCTGACGATATTAATGAGCACTTCTAAACATTCCACTGTAATCCTAATACCATGTTATGCAGTTCGTAATGCTAGAATCAGGCACTTTGCAATGTAAAAATAATGCAATGCGTAATACAACCACCAGGTACGTCGTTATGCAGAAATAAGGCAATGTGTAATACACTAATCAGGTAGTTCGTTATGCAGGAATAATGCAATGCGTAATACGCTAATCAGGTAGTTCGTTATGCAGAAACAATGCAAGGCGTCATACGACAATCAGGTAGTTGGTTATGCAGAAATGATGCAATGTGTAATACGACAATCAGGTAGTTCGTTATGCAGAAATAAGATAATGCGTAATACACTCTGGCACCGATCACGGTGCCTTAGGCGGTCTCTCCGCCACTCCTTCTGACTCGCAGTCAGCCTCTGTCAACAATTGCCCCCAACACGGGTATGGTGTAACAAAAAGTGCAGCTCCGCACTCCGGCCCCGGTACTACCACTCCCTTGGCAATACGGGCCGTGATACAAGCCGAAGAAGAGGCTCGCGCTGCTGGACTGAGAGAGAGGCCGAGAGCGTCTCCCTCCGAACCCACACCCCGCCCCAGGAGTCGACACACGTTACCTGGGGGCGTGAACTCACTCTCCTCTCCTCGTTCAAAGACTTGGGCCTCTGATGCAATCTTTGTGAATTGGCAACGGCGGGCTCGGGCCGGCGGCTCAGCTCCTCCGAGGCTGCCGGTCCGGGCCGCTACTGCTACGAAGATCTCAGGCTGCCACAGGGCACACGCACACAGTGTCGCTGAGACTCCCTTGAGCTTCGGGTCCACGATCACCGGGCACTCCACACAAAGATCTCAGGCTGCCTGAAGATCACGCGCACAGCATCGATGAGACTCACTTTAACTCCGGGTGCACGTTAACAAGGCAATCCTCACGAAGGTCTCACGCTGCACAAAGCACACGCACACAGCATAGATGAGACTCACTTGGATTCCGGGTGTGCATGATAACAAGGCAATCCTCACGAAGGTGTCACGCTGCACAAAGCACACGCATACAGCGTCGATGAAACTCACTTGGATTCCGTTGCACACAATAACTAGACAATCCTCACAAAGGGTTCAGGCTGCAAAAAGCACACGCACACAGCGTCGCTGATCCTCACTTGGACTCCAGGTGCCCACGATCACAGGGCAATTCTTACGAGGGTCTCAGGCTGCAACAAGCACATGCACACAGCGTCGCTGAGACTCTCCTGGAAACTTTTGTGTTCCTGAGTTTCCGCAACAGGGAGCCGGCTCACCTCGGGCCCTTGGGGATAAGTTACTTCAGGACACAGCACAGCAAAGTCCTTTCAAGCAGGGGGACACAGCACACAGCAAAGTCCCTTTAGCCTTTCCTTGGTTAAAACAGCAAACTGCAGGCCAGCCCCAGAACACACAGCAAGGGTCAGTCCTATCCTTCAGTCTCTTCAGTTGTTTCTTCCTTGGCAAAGGTTCCTCTTGACCACGAAGTAGCTCCAGTCTTGTTCATTCTTGATCAAGCCATTCTCCAAAGTTCAGGGTCTTCAGCTCTCATAGTTATACCGCTCAATGGCTTTGAAGTCTTTCTGTTCAGGGGGCACTGATCCCTGTTCAAACCAGTTCTGGGTGCCTCCCTGCCAGTGACACCTTTATTCCTTTGATAGTGGGGGTATGGATCCTCAATCACTCAGCAGGGGCCGGAGCCATTGGTTTATGGCTGCAGCCCAGGCCTCTTCACCTCTAGGGGCTACTCCTCCCCCTACACTCCAGATGCAGGTCAGGCCTGTTGCTGTCTCACCTCCTCCCCTGGGTCAAGACATTCCCCAGATCCTATCGCTTTCAAATCCAGACAGTCAATACACAACCAGGCAGAGACACACAGAAATGTTAGAGCACAAAAACCCAGCCACTTCTAAAAGAGTGGCTTCTAAACACACAATGCGAAAACCACCTTCATAAAAAGATGTGTTATTACATTGTGAGTTCAGGCATACTAAACTTCACCTCTCCATCTTAAGCCTTTGGGAAGATAGGCTGGAAAACATATTACACAGCCTCCCCATTCTGTCCTATGGGCAAGATGGCCTTTCAACAGTGAAAAACGAAATGGAGATTATTTCACTGTCAGGACATGGTACACACCTTAGTACATGTCCTACCTTTCACATGCACTGCACCCTGCCCAGGGGGTACCTTGGACCTACCATAGGGGTGTCTGATGTGCATAGAAAGGGAAGGGTAAGGTCTGGCAAGTGGGTGCACTTGTCAGACAACATGGCAGTTTAACAAACTGCGCGCAGGCCCTGCAATGGCAGGCCTGAGTTCCCTTTTTAAAGCTACTTGTGTGGGTGGCACAAATAGTGCTGCAGGCCCACTAGTAGCATTTGCATTACCAGCCCTGGCACACATAGTGCACTTTACTAGTAAGGCAAACATACCAATCATGGACAACCAATTACCATTACACTTTATACAGGGAGCACTTGCACTTTGACACTGTTTAGCAGTGGCAAAGTGTCCAAAGCATCTAAGTTGGCAACACAATGTCAGAAAAAAGGTCTAGGGGGAAAGCAAAAAGTTTAAGGAACTTTAGCCAAAAAGGGCCAAGTCCTACAGACACCTTATGGCCATGGTGCACCAAATGCAACAGCAGTTTAACAGTGGCGTCTTTACAGCCATCTTCAGTATCAGAGGCCACAAGGAGGTCATCAACGTACTGCAAAAGCGCATTACCAGGGGGAAGTACCAAATAATCCAATTGGGTTTTTAAAGCTTGACTATAGATACTAGGGCTTTCTGTATAGCCTTGAGGAGCAAGACAGAATCTAAAGCTCCTGCCGGTTAGGGCGAATCCAAACAGATATCTGCTATCTGTATGGATCGGAATACTAAAGAAAGCATTCTTTAAATCGATCACGGAAAAGAATTTGGCTGATGATGGAATCATTGTCAATATCGTGGAAATGTCTGGGACTACAGGATATTGAGGCACTACAATTTTATTAACCTCTCTGAGGTCAATTACAAAGCGATAGACGTCAGGATGAGCATCAGAAGAGTCCAAGGGTGCCTTCTTAAGAATCAGAAGGATAGGGCTATTACACACATACGCCGCTGTCTCCTCAACCACACCAGACTTAATCAGATCCTGTATTATTCGCAATAAGGCCTGTTCTCCTGCCTGTGAAATCTTATACTGAGGAACACGAGGCAATACAGCGTTATCTTTGATCTTAATAGAAACCGGCGGGATCTGGAGTAACCCCACGTCCGTATCTCCTGCTGCCCACAAGCTACTGGGCCCCTCTTTGAATTCAGCGGGGAGGGTCGCATCTTTAGCAAAGCATTGTTTTGCACGAGCCACTTGTGGCCCAACGGTCATGTAAACACCATCTGGGGAACAGAAGATGGTGGCGTGTAATCTCTTCAACAAATCCAATCCCATCAAATTCTCGCCACAATTCGTCGTTAACAGAAATGGCGTATCTACTGTAAAGGGACCAATAGTCAGAGCAAGAGGCTTGGAAATGGGGCTAACAACCGGCATGCCTGAGAAACCTACCGAAACATTGTTTTGGCCAGACAGAGCTGCCCCCGGGACCAGTGAAGGGAAACAGAGCTATTCATAGCCCCTGTATCAACTAAAACATTTTTGGCAGTACCTTGCAAATCTGCAGTGACATAGGGTCCGCGCTGATCTACAGGCACTGGAATTGGTCCCTTACCCTGTCCCTGGCTGTCCTAGCTGTGGGACAACCCCGTCACTTCGTCCATGTCATAGTCGTCATGATAGTACTGCCTTCCCCGAGTTTCGTCAAAATAGTTCTTTTTATGATGATCATACAATGTATTTTCAGACTGCAACTCTCCTCGGCCCCCTCCTCCTCTACCGCGCCCTCTAAAACCCCTTCCTCTCGGGGCCACAACTTTCTGCAACAACTCCAGACACTCACTTCGCCAATGCCCCTCCTTTTTACAGTACGCACATTGGTTGTACCCTACGGGCACACCCAGAGTACTGTTCCTGTCCGACCAGGACCCCCGCTGGGCCGGACCCGAACCTCTACCTCTTTCATTTCCCCTCGTCACTTGCTGCATCAACACCCTCGTCTTCAACTCCTTTGACTTTTTCTCCACCTTTTCTTTGTCCTCATTCTCTCTATGCTCATAGTACTGTGCCATACTCAAAATTACTGACGGGGATGAGGTGGTCCAAGTACTTTCCGAAGCCTGCAACGTAGTCGCAATCTCGGGAAGCAAATTAGTGACAAATCTGTTAACGAACAGACAAACACCACCGTCCTGTGACAGATCTTGGCCACTAAAATCCAAGAACACCCCTTCAAACCTAGTAAAGAAATCAGACACACTTTCATCCTTCTTCTGATGATACGCAGTCAACTTGTCCCAGTCCACTCGTCTCGGCGGGATAAGGGAATGCATGTAAGAGATAATACGCCCCGGCAAAGCTAATAGCTCCGCCTTTTGCTTCTCGCCGGGCTTGCGCTCCTTATCCCACGCCCTGATCTCGTCCCATGTTCCACCCAATTCCACTACGTGATCCTGTGTATGCACCTGTCTCCATATATCTACCGGTACCAACAGGCCGAAAAACAACTCTATATCAGCTAATGTCATCACTTTGGAGGAGGCCGCCTCCGTCAATTCTTTATAATACGCAGTTGGATTTTTCCGAGCGTCCGGCAACTGACCCTTTAGGGATATTACCTCACTCCTCTTCCAGGGAGATTAGATCCACTGTTCCTGAAAATGGGCCGCCACTCGTTGGCGAGTAACAACATCATTCCCATCTCGCAACTCCGGTATTTCGGGGTGGTAAATGGGATGAACTTCTGTCATGGGAAACTGTGACGATGTCGTTGGGACCCTCTGAAGCAGTCTACCCCGATAATCCACCAACGTCGTCACATTACTGAAAACCTCATTAGGGGCCATACCTGTAGCATATACCCTATCCCGAATGTCATAGATGATCTGAGGTGCGATACCCTTAAAACACTGCTCCCACAATCCTATCTGCGTAGCCGACATATGCTTAAGAGCATGTTGCTGTATAAACGGCTCATAATCTTTCATCACACTCCACACATCTTCCACACTATATATCGGATTCCGGGCCCATTGTGCAGCCTGGTCAGCCACCATCTTCTTCTCCTCATTACTCACAGCAGAGCGCACCAACACTTTCTCCATGCGGTCACGTGCCACTGCCCAATTTGCTGCATGCACCCCACGCACAGGCATCTCGGCATCCTGCAATGCCTGAGGTAATGCACTCAAGGGAGAAAGAGCAGATGAAGAAACGGGCACCATCGCGAACAAAGACTGTGTTGTAGGAGTATGAGAAGGCGTAGCCACAGATACGGAGCCAGGAGACAGAATAGGAGAGCTGACGGCACCCGCCCCTGTAACTTGCAAAGGTGGGGAAGAGACAGGCGGGGCTGGGGCCGAAGCAGCAGAGCTGGAGACAGAAAGACTAGGAATAGCAGAACCAGAGGCCGAAGACTGAGATGTTGGGATCATGGGGCATATCCGTTCAGGGGCATAAGGAGGCGGGAGTCGAGAATCCAGTAACTCCTCAACGAAATCATCACCTTCCTCTCTAGCAACATAACATTTATCACTCTGTAATCAAAACTTTCTATCTGCACACTCTATGCCTTTCTCGATCTTTTCTCTGTCATAGGCCATTGCTTTCTGTGTTATCGTTTGCGTCTGTCCCCTCCGAGCTTGTTTCTCTGCTCGTATCCGTCGTTGTTTTGCTTCCTTCTGCCATACCCTCAGAGAATCAAACATCGACTGCCTGCTCTTTTGGCGAACAATTTATCCTGCAAATAATTCAACTTCTGTTCATCAAATGTGCCAGTAAGCGTCACTGTAGGTCAGCATTGTCCCTCATATATTTATTCCACAACGTGCTAAACATAATAGGGCCAATGCCATGCTTGACGTATACATCAAAATTTGGGGTACCCTCTGGAGGTGCAGGCTGCCTCTCTTCCAATCGAGCCTCAGTGGAACAACACTGACTTCCAAAACACCCCAACTTACTTAAACAAGGCATCTTAATATAAGACACATGCACTGTCCCCAATGGAAAAATACAACATCAACCAACAAAACGGTCCAAAAACCAAATCAAAAGCAGTCCGAAAACCGCACCCCACAGTCCGCAGACTGCACCAAGACAAGACAGTCCAAAAACTGTTTCAAGACAAGAAGACAAGCTTCAGCCCCAGACCTTTTCAAGAATAGACCGAATTTCCAGTTGGCCTGGCAGATTGCTCGCAAACAGTCCCAGTCCTTTTCAAGAATAGGCCGAATTTCCAGTTGGCCTGGTAGACTGCTCACAAACACTCTGTGTCTTTTAAGGGTCCACAAACCCACCAAGATCAAGACAATACAGTCCGAAGACTGTACCAGACACAGCCCGTAGGCTCGTGTCGTTCAACCATGGCGCCACATTTTCCAAGAATTCAAATCACTCACCTGGTGCACTCAGGTCGAGCAAGATTATTCTGCACTGCCGACTCTTCGGACCAAACGGTCAAATCCAAGGTTTCGCCTTTCAGGACCCCAGCCGGTGACCACTAGATGAGGAGTCGCCTGATCAGACGGGCGGGGCAGCCAAGAGAACCGGGCTCTTATCGTGTGGGGATCCCCGATCCGCCTGACCGACCGGACGCAACCCCGATCCTGCAACCCGATTACGGGTGAGTCGGATCATCTTGCGGAGCTAGTTGGCGGAGGGAAAACATGGCGGCCGGCTAGAGGCGGGTCGCGGGTGGAACTGAAGGCGTGCAGCGGGAGTTTGTTGTGGTCGGAGAGATGAGAGCGGGATTGTGTTGCGGTTAGGTATGCGACTTAAATCAAGGCAGCGGTAAAGAGTGAGAGGAGGTTTTCTTGGGTGAATTTGTCCGTGAACTGGGAGTTTTGTTGGCAGTTCTCTCGGGGTAGTACGGCGCCGCGGCGTGCTGCGGTCGATTCTCGGACGGCCGGGTGGGGAGAACGGCTACTGTTCCATTGGGTTCTGGCGGCTGGAGGCTGGAGGCACTTGGAGGCACTTGGAGGCACTCTGGGGAGAGAGCAACCACGGCAGAGCAGCCGTGGTGGAGAGCGGCTCTGGAGCTGCGCAGGGGGCGTCGGGCAGCTGCAAGGGTTCTCTTCCGTGGAAACGGTGGAGGAGTGAGCAGAAGCGGGGAGCTGCGAGAGTCCCGAGAGGGGGCTGAAGATAGCGAGATTCTGCAGGACTACTTCACTTATGGTAGTACAGAGGGGCAATTACACGCACCAGAGGTGTCTTCTTTTGCAGATGCCCCAGGCTTGGACATTAATGGTAAGGGAAAACGAGTCATATTGAATAAAGTAAATATAGTAACTGGGGGAAGAGGCAAAAAGTCTGTTTTGAAATCTACGGTAAAAGGAATTTCCAGATACGCGTTGAGGAGTACGGGCAAGGGTAGTAGACTGGAAATCCCCGAGTTGCAGGCGAATACTTTTAATTGTGTTAAAGAACAAGGGGTGAGGAAAAAAGTAGTAAAGGAAGTAAATTTCAGGGGAAGAGCTTTGAGTAATGAAGTCACAGTTCGGAAACTAAAAAAAAGCAGTATTGAGCATAAGATCAAAGTGACCCCCTCTTTAAAGACCTACTTTAAAGTATTACCAAAAACCTTAGTGTTAAGGAGCAATTCTGTTATGGCGGCTACCGAGTCTCATTCCATCCAAAAACAACAACTAGTAGGAGATGGGGTAATTGGAGGAGGTTTAAACCCGGTTGAATGGACAGAACATTTCAGTCCGAATCACTTTCAGGTGCTGGCTTTAGAAGTGGGGGGATTGGAGGAGCCTCCGGAGGGGGAGGCTTCTTTGGAAATCAGCACGGGAGTTTTACACCAGTCTCCCCCGGAGCTACAGGGGGGGTCCCTAAATAGTAAAGTGAGCCAATTCAAGCAACAGTCTGGGGAGTACGCTGGGGTTGTGCAAAAAGAGGCGGGTAATGATGGTATAAACCCCGAGAATCGGGATCCCCCTATCAGTAGTTTGTTTGCCTCTCTTACGCTGGAGATTCGTAATAGATTTGAAACCTCAGAGCTGAACCAGAGAGAAATAAAGTCTGTCTGTGATGTTTTGGAGAAGAAGATAGACGATTTAAGTGGAAGGACTCTAGCTTTAGAAGCAGAAGTAAGGGATCTTAAAGAAGCAGCACAAGTAAACAAAAAGGAGATAGAGGACTTGAAGGTAAAGGGGAGAGATCAAGAGGAAAGAGTGGAGCGATTGGAGAACTATCAGAGGAGAAATAATTTAAAAATTTTGAAACTCCCTGAGGGCAAAGAAGGCAGTGACATTAAAGGTTTTGTGGTCCAATTGCTTAAAAAGGAGCTTCAGTTGGAGGAATCCGAAGATGAAATTGCCAGAGATATTCAAAGGATCCATAGGGATCCGTTTAGGTTAAATGCAAACAGATCCAAACCCAGGAGAGTTTTAGTTAATTTCCTCTCGTATTCCTTAAAAGAAAAGATCCTGGCCAAGGCTCTGAAAAATAAAGTGTTAGATCTAGACGGAGCAAAAATTGAAATAAGATCTGATCTTTCAGTAGTTACATCTAATAGACAATGGGAGCTGGGGAAAAGAATGGAGCCTTTGAGAAAGATGGGAGCTACGGTTCAATTGAAATTCCCAGCTTCACTTAAAGTAATGATAAATAATAAAATGCATTTGTTCCGATTTGTGGAGGAGGTTGACAAATTTATTGAGGAACTTCAATCGGAGGTTTAGCTATAGCCCCCCTCTCAGTTCTACTTTGTATCTATTTGGTTTACTTCCGTTTGCACGCCATGGGGTTCTCCCATAGGGCTTTTGCCATGGGAAGTTGGTTAGGGTTTTCCAAGGGTGGGGGGGTGGGTTGGGGGGAGCACAGGGTGGGGAGCATATGGGAAAAAACAAAAAAAACCTCAAATGTCTTGTTTTACACTAAATTAGTCAGCAATGCTAGTATTTTAGGGGATGTCTAGGAATAGGGCAAATGAGATAAAAGTTTTAGCATGGAATGTTAATGGGCTCCGGGTAAAGAGTAGGAGGGACAGGATAATGCAATATCTCAAAGATTGTCCAGCACAAGTTATTATCCTGCTAGAGACACATCTCACAGAAGAAGAAAGTAGGAAGTTTTTTAAATCACTGAGGTGGGTTGCATATGCTGTTTATACGATGCAGACACTGGTTACGAAGGGAGTAGCACTATTAGTTAGGCGAGGAACAAATATCTCAGTAGAAAGAAGTGTCTCAAATATTGCAGGAAGATGGCTGTTAGCAAAGTTAAAAGTTTTCGGCCAGAATTATACTCTGGTGGGGTACTACGGACCGAATCAGGATGAAATAGGTCCATTGGATGAGCTGGTAAATGAACTTTTAGGTTTCCCGGATCAGATTATTATGGCAGGAGATTTCAACACCGTTTTGGACCATAAATTGGACAGATCACACCATAGTAGAGCGGCGTTTAATCCTAAAATGTCAGATAGGGTTCGAATATTGATGGCTCAGTGGGGTTTGTGTGATATCTGGAGGTGTAGAGCTGGGTCACAATCTGGTTTTACTTATTATAATAAAAAGTATAAACATAAATCTCGAATTGATTTCTTTCTGATTGACAGGGTTTTAAAAGACGCCGTAGTGGAAGTTAAACATATTGGCGTACACCTGTCAGACCATTCAGCTATTCTCCTTCACTTGAGGTTAGGAGAAGGTAGTGTAAGTTCAAGGTGGACGTTAGACCGCACAATTCTACTAGAGGATGAGGCTGTCGAAATGTTAAGAGAGGAGACCAGAAAATTTTTTGAGAGTAATTTGGGTTCAGCCACACTTGGGACGGTTTGGGATGCTTACAAAGCATATTTAAGGGGAAGACTAGGAGCTTTGGCGGCAAGTAAAAGGCGAATTTACTATAGAAAGGTTTTGGATTTAGAAGAGCAGATTCGGAAGCTGGAAGGGGTTCTGAGTAACTTAGGAGGGTTGGAGGTAGGGGAGAGGGAGGTGGCCGAAATCACGAAGTTAAAGGCTGGCTTGTCGGGAGTTATAAGTGATCGAGTTAGAGAGAGGTGGGAGACTAGCCAGCTGGCACATTTTGAGTACGGCGAAGGTTGCAGCAAATTGTTAGCATGGAAAGCGAAAAGCGACCAAGTTAGAAACTTTATAAAAGAGATTAGATGTGAAGAGACGGGGGCAGTGCTGAGTGATAGCCAAGGGATTAGCTTGGCTTTCTCTAGGTATTTTGGGAAAGTATATAAAGAAGATTTGGTTATAAATGAGGAGGTTGTATCGCCATGGTTAGAGTATATAGAACCTCTTCCTGAAGAGGCGATGGAGGTATTAAATGTGGAGATCAGGGTGGAAGAGCTTGAAGAGGTGATAAGCGGGGGTAAGCGGGGGAAGGCTCCAGGGCCAGATGAGGTATATAAAGCCTTGGCTGGTACTATAATCCCTATTTTAAGGCAAATTTTCAATGCGATATTTTTGACAGATACTGCCCCGCCCGAATCTTGGAAGGATGCAATTATAACACTAATCCTAAAGCCTGGGAAATCCCCTAAAAAAGTAGATTCGTATAGGCCTATTTCCCTGCTAAACGCAGACTATAAGCTGTTTGCAAAAATTATGGCGGGAAGACTAAATGGTTATATGCCTCAGATGGTGAATGAAGACCAAAAGGGTTTCATAAGAGGAAGAGCGTTGAGAGAGCTGACGTATTCATTGATTGGCTCCATAGATATGGCTACAGCTTATGGTCTTCCCCTTGCAGTTATAGCGTTAGACGCAGCTAAAGCGTTTGACCGTGTCAACTGGGCCTATTTGCAGAAGGTGGCTAAACATTTCAACTTGGGTCCCAATGTCTGTAGATTTTTAAAAAATATTTATGCTGCTCCAGAAGCTAGAGTGTTAATTAATGGGGCTTTGACTCAGCCAGTGAAGATCATGCGAGGCACTAGGCAGGGGTGCCCCCTTTCCCCTTTATTGTTTGACCTTTACATTGAGCCATTGGCTAGGAAAATTAGGAGTAGCAGTGGTATATTGCCGTTTGAATTTAATGGCTGGATAAAGAAGGTTGGGTTATACGCAGATGATATTTTAATTTTCACAGCAAATCTTCCGCAAACCCTGAGGGTGGTGAGGGAAATTACAATTGAGTTTGGTAAAGTGTCAGGGTATGCTATTAACGAAGATAAGACGGAAGTGATGAGTTGGAACATGGGGGTAACTGGGATTGATACTAAGAGTGAAATGAGATATCTGGGAGTTAGGATTACTCAGAATATTGCAGATCTTACTAAGGTTAATTTTGATCGGGTTAGAAGGGAGATTTGTGCAAATTTACGGGGATGGATGCACCTCCCTTTAACATTGTTTGGCAGAGTGAACTTAGTAAAGATGATCGTACTTCCAAAATTAACCTTTTTGTTTGATTCAATCCCTCTATCTTTTAGAAAGGAGTGGTTTGTTAAGTTACAGAGCGATATAAGTTTGTTTATTTGGGCATCTAAAGGGCCGCGAATATCATGGCGCAAACTGAGAAGGAGGTTGATGAAAGGGGGTTTAGCTCTTCCAGATTTTTTATTTTATTCTTGGGCTTTCTTACTCAAAAATGGTAGAATGTTACTGGACATCCCCACAGATTCTGAGATAGGTAGGATGTTCAGTGTGATGCTGATAAAGGAAAAGGGTGCCAGTGTGGGTTTTATGTATAAATTTTCTGATCCGAAATATTTCAAAAAGGTCAGGCTCAAGATTCTAAGGGATATGGCGGAAATGTGGTTTAAAATTAGAAAGGTTGTAAACATACCATATTTTAGTTACTGGGCTCCGATTTGGGATGCACCGGGTTCTCCTGAATGTACAAAAGACTTATTGGCTGTACCTTTAAAAGAAGCGGGCATTTTAAGATGGAAGCACTTACTGTCGGAGGGTCAGTTGGTCTCGTGGAGCCAGTGTGAGCAGGCAGTAGGCTCGTCACTTTCAAGGTTTAAATTCCTCCAGATACAAAGCTGGTACAGGTCAACGGGTGTAACGTTAGGAGAGTCAAATGGATTTGAGGAAAAGCTGCTTTCTACTGCAGTGTTTAAAAAAGAAGTTGCACTATGGTACTGGATGATCTTGGAGATGGAGGATGGCGTGTTTACCTTGCCGGTGGATCTGTGGGGAAGATGCTTGCCAGAGATCGAGTTGGAGGACCAATGGCAAGTATCTATGTCTATGCTTTACAAAATAGTTAAACCCGCATATCTGAGGAGGAATCATTTTTTTACTATGCATAGGGCGTACTGGACTCCACAAAGGCTTTCTAAATTTGGGTCAGGAAGAGTGGTGACGTGTCCTAAATGCGGCAGTCGGAGTGCTGATGACCTACACATGTTTCTACTTTGTCCGAAGCTACAGCTTTTTTGGGAGGCCGTAAGTAAATGTCTGGCTAGCGTTTTAAACCTGCAGTTTAAGGTGAGCGCTGTTTCGATTATTTTTGGAAGTTTTGAATCCCCAAATACTGTCACTAAGGACTGTGCAAAATTGGTTTTTTATGCTATGCTTTTAGTGCGTAGGGAGATATGTAAACTGTGGGTATCTCCGACACCTCCAATATTGGAGGATTGGTTGAAAGCTATGACGTATGTTGCTAATTTGGATATTTCGGATCAGGGGAAAAGGAAATATGAATTTTGGACTCCCTTTGTGTCTAGGGAAATTCTCTAATTGGAGGAATCTGGTCCTATGATTAAGCCTTTTCCTGCCTCTGCTGTGTTTTGGTTCCTTCTTCGCGTGAGTAGAAGGACATGGGGAAAGGTCTGTGGTCGAAACAAGGAGGAGGTCTCTTTGAAAGGTGGCGTGGAAGCTGTCTTGGGAGCCTCTACCCTTTTACCCCTGTAACAGCGAATGAGGTTAGATAACCCAAGTTTGGCATCGATAGAAAGTTGAAGGGTGTAAAAAGGGCAAATGAGGACAAAAAAAAAAAAAAAAAAAAAAAGATTATTCTCCACTGCCGGCTCTTCGGACCAAACGGTCAAATCCAAGGTTTTGCCTTCTCAGGACCCCAGCTGGTGACCACTAGACGAGGAGTCACCCGATCAGATGGGCGGGGCAGCCAAGAGAACCTGGCTCTTATGGTGTAGGGATCCCCGATCCGCCTGACCGACCGGACGCAACCCGATTACGGTTGAGTCGGATCACCTTGCTGGGTCCCTGTTCGGGCGCCAACTGAAGGAAGTGGCCCTTAGGGGCCACCCGGGTTATCTACAAACTCCTACTTGCCTTCTACCAAAATGAAGAGTCGGTCAGACAGTAGAGAATACAAACAGTTGTTTATCAGCAATACTCTGCAGAGGAGTCCAATCTGACCTGCACCCTAAGATGTCTGCCGAGGGACTGAACCCCCAACAGTCTGCAACGCATAACAATTCCTCCCAAGAACCTCCAACCACGCCCACAGTGGAAAGTTACCGGCTTAGGCCGAACATGAACAAAGGAGGCACAAAAGGATGGGCTACCACCTGCTAGATGGGTACACACTATCACAGTCTCAAGGTTGCCGTGCTGGGTCTCAGCGTCTCCTAATGTGGGAGCAGAGCTATACACACGGATAGGTATGCGAAGGCAGAATGGCCTATTCATTAGTAATTCAGAAGGCAACCTTGAACAGAAAAGAAAATAATAACTAAATACAGTGTTCGGCTGAGGCAAGCAAGACGAATAACGGGGCCTAGTTCAGACATAGCCTAATAGGGATTGCGAAATACAAAATGGAGTCACACTCGCTAACTGAAACTCGCACATTGCAGGGATAACTCAGTGGGTTGCATAACGTGGATACGAATGGTGTCTAATTTAGCCGCACACTGCTAACCTAATATAACACGGAACAGGTGTATAACGAGAATGGGGTTTTCAAACCTAACACCCTCCACAGTACCTCCGTACAGGTAGGTAGCCATCTTACTAGGGAGGGGATTGTTGGGACCTGAGAACAACAATACAACTCCCACAAGGCCCTCTGGCCTCACTCCCAGACAACATGCAGCACCCTCCCCAACCCAGAGCCATGTGGGAGCCATCTCCCTCCTCTGATTCACCTTACAGGTAGGTAGCCTGCTCATGCTCTCTGGCCTCACTCCCACACAGCATGGAGCACCCTCCCCATCCCAGAGCCATGTGGTAACCATCTCCCTCCACAGTACCTCCTTACATGTAGGTAGCCAGCTCATGGTCTCTGGCCTCACTCCCAAAAAGCATGGAGCACCCTCCCCACCCCAGAGCCATGTGGCAGCCATCTCCCTCCACAGTACGTCCTTACAGGTAGGTAGCCATCTTACTTGGGAGGGGGTTGTTGGGACCTGAGAACAACACTACGACTCTCACAAGGCCCTCTCGCCTCACTCCCAAAGAGTATGGAGCACCCTCCCCACGCTAGAGCCATGTGGCAGCCATCTCCCTCCTCTGCTTCACCTTACAGGTAGGTAGCCAGCTCATGCTCTCTGCCCTCTCTCCCAAACAGCATGGAGCACCCTCCCCACCCCAGAGCTATTTGGAAGCCATCTCCCTCCACAGTAGTTTCTTACAGGTAGGTAGCCTGTTCATGCTCTATGGCCTCACTCCCAAAGAGCATGGAGCACCCTCCCCACCCTAGATACATGTGGCAGCCATCTCCCTCCTCTGCTCCACCTTCCAGGTAGGTAGCCCGCTCATGCTCTCTCTCCTCACTCTCAAACAGCATGGAGCACCCTCCCCACCCAGAACCACGTGGCGGCCATCTCCCTCCACAGTTCCTCCATACAAGTAGGTAGCCATCTTACTAGGAAGGGGGTTGTTGGGATCTAAGAACAACACTAGGACTCCCATAAGACCCTCTGGCCTCACTGCCAAACACCATGGAGCACCCTCCCCACCCCAGAGCCATGTGGCAGCCATCTCTCTCCTCTGGTTCACCTTACAGGTAGGTAGCCAGCTCATGCTCTCTGGCCTCACTCCCAAACAGCATGGAGCACTCTTCCCACCCAGAGCCATGTAGCAGCCATCTCCCTCCACAGTACCTCCGTACAGGTAGGTAGCCATCTTACTATGGAGGGGGTTGTTGGGACCTGAGAACAACACTACGACTCTGACAAAGCCCTCTGGCCTCACTCCCAAACAGCATGGGGCACCCTTCCCACCCCAGAGCCATGTTGCAGCCATCTCCCTCCACAGTACCTCCGTACAAGTAGGTAGCCATCTTACTAGGGAGGGGGTTGTTGGGACCTGAGAACAACACTACAACTATAGGAAGTGGCCCTTAGGGGCCACCTGGGTTATCTACAACCTCCTACTCGCCTTCTACCAAAATGAAGTCGGTCAGACAGTAGAGAATACAAACAGTTGTTTATTAGCAATACTCTGCAGAGGAGTCCAATCTGACCTGCACCCTAAGATGTCTGCCAAGGGACTGGCCCTCCAACAGTCTGCAATGCATAATCATTCCTCCCAGGAACCTCCAACCACGCCCACAGTGGAAAGTTACTGGCTTAGGCCGGACATGAACAAAGGAGGCACAGAAGGATGGGCTACCACCTGCTAGATGGGTACACACTATCACAGTTTCAAGGTTGCCGTGCTGGGTCTCAGCATCTCCTAACATGGGAGCAGAGCTACACACACGGATAGGTATGCGAGGACAGAATGGCCTATTCATTTGTAAGTCAGAAGGCAACCTTGAACAGAAAAGAAAATAATAACTAAATACAGTGTTCGGCTGAGGCAAGCAAGAGAATAACGGGGCCTAGTTAAGACACAGCCTAATAGGTATTGCGAAATACAAAATGGAGTCACACTCGCGAACTGCAGTTCGCACATTGCAGGGATAACTCAGTGGGTTGCATAACGTGGATATGGGTGGTGTCTAATTTAGCCGCACACTGTTAACCTAATATAACACGGAACAGCTATATAACGAGAATGGGGTTTTTCAAACCTAACAGACCCTCCTTTTAGCAGTGGAGGCTAAATGCTTTATTGACTCTATCCGGTAGGGTCTTTACAATTCTAAAGAGGGAAGAAAATAAATGTATAGTCGCAAAGGAAACCAAAGCAGCACATGGATATCAAAATATCTTTAGCATTCAAATATACCTTCATCTATCAGCATCATATCCTGTATGTCTTGCATCATCATAGTGGAGACTTTATTATCTCATACTAGCAATTTAGGGGTAGGGGTGAGCTTGCTCACACAATAGGTACAGCATGCTGGAAGGCAGTTGACACATAGGCAGCATGTAAAGATGACACCTGCGATAACTACTAGGAAAAGAAGTATCTTCCAACCCCAGGAGGATATCAGACCCCAGAACCACCCTGTCAGGGACCATGAACCATTGTCCTGATGAATATCAGATGCAAGCCTATGTAGCTTCTGAATAGCGGAATATACATTAGGGTCGTGGTCTGGGATGTAAACGCAGCAACTGCTACCAATGACGCAATAAGCTCGACCCCTATCTGCAAGGTTGACATCTAAAACCATCCGATTTTGAAGAGCAACGAGTCTGGTAGCCTGAAGCTCAGCTGTAATATTAGTGAGTATGCCTGCTGTAGTGTTAATAACCCCTTCTACAACTCTGGTGAGGTGACGAATGCTAAAACTATTATACATAGGTCCCCAGAAAGGCACAATACCCTTCATGGCATCAGTGAATTGCTGTAGGGTAGTATCAGTTTGATCGATATCTGCTGTATCAATGACTCTCCTCACCCGGGACAAATCTACACTTCTCCGCTGCAGCCTATGGTCTTTGTGATAGTTGGATGGTGCAATATAAACGGGAGGTAAAAGGAAGGAGACATAACGCTGATCAGACCATCCCCTGGGGAGCCATGTATAAGCCTGCTCCCCACAAACAAAGTATACGTTTGGAGGTGTGAGCAAAGGTGGGCTACTAGTAGTGTTTAATCGGTATGTGTGGTTGCAACTGCTCTGTCCCACTGGAATGTTCCCAGAACCTTCAACACAGAAACTAGCTGCTGTATGAATTACAGGGACGGGCATGGCTTTATCTTTGGTGACATTTCGTTCATGGAAACATTTCAAGTATTCGGTAATATTGAATCCCTGAAAATCCAGCATTTCATTTTGTAACCATGTGGCATTCTTATTATCTTCGTAAACATCCATGCATGCTCCTGGATGTAAGGTACCTTCCTGTCCTCCTGTCCCAGGTGTATAACCCTGGTGTACTACTATATATTCCAACATTGCTTCATAATCAGACTTCATCATATTCATAGCATCAGCATGATAATGAATATACACCATGGAAAGCAACTAGAACCATGCCTCACAGCTACTTAGGTACGACAGAGGTAAAGACACCAGTAAATCATTCTTGTGCACAACTGAGGGGAGTAACCCACACACCCAGTAATTGGTGGCATTAGTGGTATTGTGTACTTGATGAAGCATTTGCAGGAAGACATTTTCAACATATGTCTGTCTATGTCTCTCTTTATGCGGGGCCAGCGTAACGAACAGGTGCTCAGGTGGAGCCGGGGTAGTCCCTATCAAAGTGTGTACGGGATTCTGTTCTTCTAAATACCATACTACCCCAAACAGTATTATCATTACTATGAGAAGGAATACTACTACTACTATCTTACTCCTAGTAGACATGCTAGACCATACAGGACTACTCTGCCCTAGCGGTGGGGCCGCTAGGGGCTGCTCCTCCTCCATGACAGCTCGGCCAAATGGGTACATATGAAAAACTTTATGAACTGGAGCCACAAGAATACAACCGACCAGAGGGGCACAAGTCACCCAGCGTCCGTCTAGAGCCTCGCTGGTAGGCTCCTATTGTTCATCAACGGTGGTGCTATGAAGCACTCCCTCGAGGGGACCGTGCGATCGCAGCCCTTGCTGCAGACAAATCCTTCTGTCAGAATAGGGCACCCTCCCACCTGGGCAAGTACCCTCAACGATCCTGTCCAGTGTCTAGGGCAGTGCACCAGTTTGACTTACCCTACTCTGTTGCAGGCACCTCAGACCTGGTGCCTACATCTAATTCTCAAGTCCTTCCCTAATCCTTTGACTGTCCCTCTGGCGCACTGTCCTTCTGTCGGGGGTGTAAGTTGTACCTGGCCACTCCAGGCACTGTGTCGTTAACAAAAAGGGGGAGAAACTCAGGCTCAGAAGGGCATTGAGACTCAGGTGCCTGTGGATCAGATGGGGAAGACGCTGGGGCTGCCCTTATCTCCGGGGGGACCGCCTCAAGTAAGGCAGCATCACTCTCCTCTTCCGTCTGCTCCCCCCTTAACCGAGCATCAGAGAAGGGAATAAAGCGGGGCACCCTTTCCCCTTCTTGGTCAGCAATGCCGTCGAGCACCCACTTGTCATAGGGAAGTGGTAGAGGCACTTTCTTACAGTGGGTACCATACACCCAGTTCTTCCGACCATCGAGTTTCACCGCTGTTCTAGTAGCAAGGAGGACCAACAGTGGTCCCTTCCAACGAGGCTCCAGGTAGCACTTCCTCTGGAAGTTCTTGACGAGCACGTAATCTCCGGGCTGTAGCTGATGCCCGGGCCCCTCTGGTAACGGCCGCAGTGTCTCCTGAATCTGTTGATGAATAGAACCAAGATCTTTAGTTAATTCACACAAGTAATCTAAAAAGCAAAGGGTACTCTATCTCGGAGAAGCGCTTGGGCCTTGGAACGCCCCAGATATTGGCCGGGCGTCCAAAAACCACTTTGTACGGTGACAACCCTGTTCTAGAGTGCGCAGTTGCCCTAGTAGATAACAAAGCCAAAGGTAACGCATCTGGCCATCGCAATCCTGTGCTTTCTTGTATCTTTGCTAACTTCAGTTTGAGAGTACCATTGTACTTCTCAACCAGGCCTGCTGACTGGGGGTGGTTCGCTGCATGAAACTTCTGCTTCATATGCAGGCCTTTGCACACCAATTCGATGACTTTTAAATTGAAGTGACTTCCGTTGTCACTCCAGATCAAATGCGGCAATCCGAAGCACGGGAAGAACTACTTTAAGAGTGCCTTCGCCGTCGCCATAGCCGTATTCTCCTTAGTGGGATAAGCCTCAATCCATTTACTGAATGCACAAATCACTACCAGCACATATTTCAAATTGTTAACTCGTTCCATTTCGATTAAATCCATCTGGAGAACCTCGAAAGGGAAGAAAGGTGGTGCAAAGTAACCTGAGGGTGTAGGGGTACCTTTCCCAGGATTATGTGTCATGCAAATTATACAGTGTTTCACTAGATGAGTGGCTACTTTGGAAATGTTGTTGTTCTGCCACACTGGGTCCAACACCTTGCATATTCCCTTGGCCCTAATGTGGGCTGGGCCATAGGCCATGGTAACCACAGGGAGTACATAGGCGTTGGGTAGCATCCATTGCTGTTTCTCGGCCAATTCATCTAGGGTCGCCTCACTTTGTATCTCTTTAACGTTTTCTAATGTGTCCTCGAACATTCCATTGTCTGGGACCCACCTAGCAGGACCTGCCACAAACATCTTTTTCATCTTTGATCTAGCTGTCTCTTTAGGTGTTCGATCTGCAAATGCATTTCCTCTCCCTACATCATCTGTTATTGCTTTGTGGGCACTACATTTTATTATTGCTAACCTATCGGGAAGTGTTAGAGCTGACAAAAGTCTATGTATCAGTGGGCCATTCTGTATTCGTAATCCATGTGAGGTCAAGAACCCTCTCTCCGCCCAGAGGAGTCCAAAATTATGGGCGACCCCAAAGGCGTGCTGGCTGTCAGTGTAGATATTGACAGTCAGTCCCTCACTCAACTCACAAGCCCGAAGAAGGGCAACCAACTCTGTTATGTTATGTTATGTTAAGAGTGGATTTATAAAGCGCACAGCTACTCAATAGAGTATCCCGGCGCTAGGATAGAAAGACGCAGAGGCCAAGGAGGAACGACGTTCCCGAGGCAGAAGGTCATTAAACTGCATGCTGGAACAGCCAGGTTTTCAGTTGTTTCCTAAATGCCATTATACTTGAGGCTTGTCTCAGCGATAGAGGTAGCTTGTTCCAGAATCTAGCCACTTGCACTTGGAACGAGCGTGGGCTGATTGGTACGGGACACGGGATGTTTCAACTACAGTGCGCAACTTTGTAATTGGATATGCTGCAGTGGTGGTGCCATCTGGTAATTTGAAACAAGAGTCATCGACATATAGTTCCCCTTGGGGGCCAGATAGGGGAACATCAGTCAGGTCTACCCGTCCTTTCATCTCCTCTTCCGTTCTAAACACACAATCATGTGCATCTGTGTCATTACTCGTCGAAGGGAGGGGTAGTAACGTGGCTGGTTTCAGAGTGGCACATCTTTTGATGGTAATGTGCGGAGCAAACAATGTTAGTTCATATCCAGTCAGACGCGCAATAGGAAGGTGCTGTGTCTTTGTCTTATTCAAAAGCGTATCCACAGCATGAGGTACCATTACAGTGAGATCAGTATCAAGAACGAGCCCTGCCGATTGCCTGATAGAAACCGCCACCGCCGCGGCAGCTCTTAGGCAGCTCGGGAGAGCTCGGGCAACGTTATCCAAAATGGCAGAAAAAATAAGCATAGGGTCTTTGCTTACCACGAAAACCCTGTGTTAAACCAGAGAGCGCGCAACCATCCGCCTCGTGTACATAAAGCACAAAAGGCTTCTGGTAATCAGGAGTACCAAGCACAGGAGCAGAGCAAAGCGCAACCTTTAAGTGCTCAAAAGCGTGCTGGCATGCAGATGTCCAAGGCAGGGGCTCATGCACTTCTTTGGTAGTCAGGTAAAGGAGGGGTTTCGTTAGTAGGGAATAATTGAGAATCCAGTGTCGACAATACAAGGTAATACCAATAAATGCACGTACTTCACGCTGGGTCTTAGGAACAGGCATATTAGTAATAGCAGCTATGCGTTCAGGTGTTAGTCTGCGACCCTCCTTTGACAGTAGGTGACCTAAGTAGGTGACCTCCTGTTGACAATATTGAAATTTGGAAAGGGACACCTTATGGCCATTATGTGCCAAATGCAACAGCAGTTTAACAGGGGCGTCTTTACAGCCATCTTCAGTATCAGAGGCCACAAGGAGGTCGTCAAAGTACTGCAATAGCGCATTACCAGGGGGAAGTATCAAAGAATCCAATTGAGTTTTTAAAGCTTGACTATAAATACTAGGACTTTCTGGATAGCCTTGAGGAGCACGACAGAATCTAAAACTCCTGCCGGCTAAGGCGAATCCAAACAGATATCTGCTAACAATTTTATTAACCTCTCTGAGGTCAATTACAAAACGATAGACGTCAGGATGAGCATCAGAAGAGTCCAAGGATGCTTTCTTGAGAATCGGAAGGATAGGGCTATTACACACCTTCGCCGCTGTCTCCTCAACCACACCAGACTTAACCAGATCCTGTATTATTTGCAATAAGGCCTGTTCTTCTGCCTGTGAGATTTTATACTGAGGAACACGAGGCAATACAGCGTTATCTTTGATCTTAATAGAAACCGGCGGGATCTGGAGTAACCCCACGTCTGTATCTCCTACAGCCCACAAGCTACGGGGCACCTCTTTGAATTCAGCAGGGAGGGGCGCATCTTCAGCAAAGCATTGTTTTGCACGAGCCACTTGTGGCCCAACGGTCATGTAAACACCATCTGGGGAACAAAAGATGGTGGCATTTAATCTCTTCAACAAATCCAGTCCCATCAAATTCTCTCCACAATTTGTCGTTAACAGAAATGGCGAATCTACAGTAAAGGGACCAATAGTCAGAGCAAGAGGCTTGGAAATGGGGCTAACAACCGGCATGCCTGAGAATCCTACCGAAACATTGTTTTGGCCAGACAGAGCTGCCCCCGGTACCAGTGAACGGGAAACAGAGCTATTCATAGCCCCTGTATCAACTAAAAATGTCTTGGCCGTACCTTGCAAATCTGCAGTGACATAGGGTCCGCGCTGATCTACAGGCACTGGATCTGGTCCCCCCCCTTGTCCCTGGCTGTCCGAGCTGTGGGACAACCCCATCACTTCGTCCATGTCATAGTCGTCATGATAATACTGCCTTCCCCGAGTTTCATCGAAATAGTTCTTTTTATGATGATCATACGATGTATTTTCAGACTGCACCTCTCCTCGGCCTCCTCCTCATCTACCGCGCCTTCTAAAACCCCTTCCTCTCGGGGCCTCAACTTTCTGCAACAACTCCGGACACTCACTTCGCCAATGCCCCTACTTTTTACAGTACGCACATTGGTTGTACCCTACGGGCACACCCAGAGTACTGTTCCTGCCCGACTGAGACCCTCGCTGGGATGGACCCGAACCTCTACCCCTTCCATTTTCCCTCATCACTTGCTGCATCAACACCCTCGTCTTCATCTCCTTTGACTTTTTCTCCACCTTCTCTTTGTCCTCATTCTCTCTATGCTCATAGTACTGTGCCATACTCAAAATTACTGACGGGGATGAGGTGGTCCAAGTACTTTCCAAAGCCTGCAACCTAGTCGCAATCTCGGGAAGCAAATTAGTGACAAATCTGTTAACGACCAAACAAACGCCACCCTCCTGTGACAGATCTTGGCCACTAAAATCCCAAAACAACCCTTCAAACCTAGTAAAGAAATCAGACACACTTTCATCCTTCTTCTGACGACACGCAGTCAACTTGTCCCAGTCCACACGTTTCGGTGGAATAAGGGAATGCATGTAAGTGATAATACGCCCCGGCAAAGCTAATAGCTCTGCCTTCGGCTTCTCGCCGGGCTTGCGCTCCTTATCCCACGCTCTGATCTCGTCCCATGTTCCACCCAATTCCACTACGTGATCCTGTGAATGCACCTGTCTCCATATATCTTCCGGTACCAACAGGCCGAAAAACTACTCTGTATCAGCTAATGTCATCACTGTGGAGGAGGCCGCCTCTGTCAATTCTTTATAATACGCAGTTGGATTTTTCCGAGGGTCCGGCAACTGACCCTTTAGGGATAGTACCTCACTCCTCTTCCAGGGAGTGTAGATCCACTGTTCCTGAAAATGGGCCACCACTCGTTGGCGAGTAACAACATCATTCCCATCTCGCAACTCCGGTAAATGGGAAGAACTTCTCTCATGGGAAACTGTGACGCTGTCGTCGGGACCTTCTGAAGAAGTCTGCCCCGATAACCCACCAACGTCGTCACATTACTGAAAACCTCATTAGGGGCCATACCTGTAGCATATACCCTATCCCAAATGTCATAGATGATCTGAGGTGCGATACCCTTACAACACTGCTCCCACAATCCTATCAGCGTAGCCAACATATGCTTAAGGGCATGTTGCTGTATAAATGGCTCATAGTCTTTCATCACACTCCACACATCTTCCACACTATATATCGGATTCCGTGCCCATTGCGCAGCCTGGTCAGCCACCATCTTCTTTTCCTCATTACCCACAGCAGAGCGCACCAACACTTTCTCCATGCGGTCACGTGCCGCTGCCCAATTCGCTGCATGCACTCCACGCACAGGCGTCTCGGCATCTTGCAATGCCTGAGGTAACACACTCAAGGGAGAAAGAGCAGATGAAGAAACGGGCACCATCGCGAACAAAGGCTGTGTTGTAGGAGTATGAAAAGGCGTAGCCACAGAAACAGAGCCAGGAGACAGAATAGGAGAGCTGACGGCACCCGTCCCTGTAACTTGCGAAGGTGGGGAAGAGACAGGCGGGGCTGGGGCTGAAGCAGCAGAGCTGGAGACAGAAAGACTAGGAATAGCAGAACCAGAGGCCGAAGACTGAGATGTTGGGATCATAGGGTATATCCGTTCAGGGGCATAAGGAGGAGGGGGTCGAGAATCTAGTAACTCCTCAACAAAATCATCACCTTGCTCTCTAGCATCATAACATTTATCACTCTGTAATCGAAACTTCCTATCTGCACACTCTATGCCTTTCTCAATCTTTTCTCTGTCATAGGCCATCGCTTTCTGCGTTATCGTTTGCGTCTGTCCCCTCCGAGCTTGTTTCTCTGCTCGCATCCGTCGTTATTTTGCTTCCTTCTGCCATACCCTCAGAGAATCAAACATCGACTGCCTACTCTTTTCGGCGAACAATTTATCCTGCAAGTAATTCCACTTCTGTTCATCAAATGTGCCAGTAAGCGGCCACTGTAGGTCAGCATTGTCCCTCGTATATTTATTCCACAACGTGCTAAACATAATAGGGCCAATGCCATGCTTGACGTATACATCAAAATTTGGGGTACCCTCTGGAGGCGCAGGCTGCCTCTCTTCAAACCGAGCCTCAGTGGAACAACACCGACATCCAAAACACCCCAACTTACTTAAACAAGGCATCTTAATATAAGACACATGCACTGTCCCCGATGGAAAAATACATCAACCGACAAAACGGTCCAAAAACCAAATCAAAAGCAGTCCGAAAACCACACCCCACAGTCCGCAGACTGCACCAAGACAAGACAGTCCAAAGACTGTTTCAAGACAAGAAGACAGGTTTCAGCCCCAGACCTTTTCAAGAATAGACCGAATTTCCAGTTGGCCTGGTAGACTGCTCACAAACAGTTCCAGACCTTTTCAAGAATAGTCGATTCAAGTTGGCTGCAGACTGCTCACAACACTCGGTCTTTTAAGTCCGAAACCATCAAGACAAGACAGTCCGAAGACTGTACCAGACACAGCCCGTAGGCTCGTGTCGTTCAACCATGGCGCCACATTTTCCAAGAATTCAAATCAATCACCTGGTGCACTCAGGCCGAGTAAGATTATTCTCCACTGCCAAACTGGACCAAACGGTCAAATCCAAAGTTTCGCCTTCTCAGGACCCCAGCCGGTGACCACTAGACGAGGAGTCGCCCGATCAGACGGGCGGGGCAGCCAAGAGAACCGGGCTCTTATCGTGTGGGGATCCCTGATCCGCCCGACCGACCGGACGCAACCCCGACCCTGCAACCCGATTACGGGTGAGTCAGATCACCTTGCGGGGTCTCTGTTTGGGCGCCAACTGAAGGAAGTGGCCCTTAGGGGCCACCCGGGTTATCTACAACCTCCTACTCGCCTTCTACCAAAAATGAAGAGTCGGTCAGACAGTAGAGAATACAAACAGTTGTTTATTAGCAATACTCTGCAGAGGAGTCCAATCTGACCTGCACCCTAAGATGTCTGCCAAGGGACTGGCCCCCCAACAGTCAGCAACGCATAATCATTCCTCCCAAGAACCTCCAACCACGGCCACAGTGGAAAGTTACCGGCTTAGGCCGAACATGAACAAAGGAGGCACAGAAGGATGGGCTACCACCTGCTAGATGGGTACACACTATCACAGTCTCAAGGTTGCCGTGCTGGGTCTCAGTGGCTCCTAACGCGGGAGCAGAGCTACACACACGGATAGGTATGCGAGGGCAGAATGGCCTATTCATTAGTAAGTCAGAAGGCAACCTTGAACAGAAAAGAAAATAATAACTAAATACAATGTTTGGCTGAGGCAAGCAAGAGAATAACGGGGCCTAGTTCAGTCACAGCCCAATAGGGATTGCGAAATATAAAATTGTTGGACTTGGCCCTTTTGCCCTGAATTTTTTCGCTTGTGTGACAATAAAATATGGTGTGTCTGAACAGAACATAACAAATGCTGTGTAATATGGTACACACTGTTAGCGCCGCCATTTTAGAAAAGCACTGTGGGAAAATGTCACTGTTAAAATGGACGCCATGCCTGCCTGCCCATGTGACGCCTGACTGAGGTGGGTTGGCAGCCTAGTGGTTTGTCCCCCAGCGCCCCCTGCTTTTGGAGGGAAGCGTCGCACCGAGGGTGCTCTACTCCTCCCCCTGAACCAGTTAGAACCGGTTCCGGAGAGAAGCTTCTTCTGCCATGTGAGGAGACTGAGGCAGTGCAGAGCCTGGACTGAAGGAGAAGGGACCTTCTGCCAGGGGAGACCGCCACATTGGGCCTGTGTGCTGGCCCCTGTACCCACCTACACCCCCCTGTTGTCCCCAGGGCCAATAAAGAGACATTGCCGGAGTGGAGGCTGCTGTGCTGCCAGGATTGCCACCCTACCGGAGGATGACCGTTCTGAGGAGCTGCTGCTTCGGGACTGGTGAGCCGCCCTACTAGCCACTGATCTCGCCCTGCATTACATGTCTCTTGGCCTCTAGCGCCGGTGAGCGCTATATCTGCGGTGCCAGAAGAAGGGAGAGGGTGCCTGCAGCGCTGGATTTCCAGAGCGCTACTCATCCTGGGGGACCCTGGAGGTGGGAGCGCTGCCGGTGCCGCCTGCAGGAAGAAGAGGGCTGATGCCTGCACCCTAGCGCTGTGCCCGGGAGCTGGAAAGCGCTATAACCCCCTGAAGACACCGTCTGCAAAGCGCTGTGTAGCGCTAAGAAGTGGAGCGCTGCTCGTGTGCTGCCAGGGAGAGCTGGGTGCTTAAGAATACCACAGGAGCCTACCCCGTGTGTATGCTGCGTGGCGGAGCCCACCCCGCATGCTGAAACTGCCCAGGATCACCGCCGCGGCCTCGGGAGCGCTGTCGCGCGCTGGCGTGAAGGAGCGCGTGTGGCCGTGAAGGAGAGCGGCTTATTTGGAAGTGCCGCGGAGCCTACCCCGCGCCTTCCTGCCTGGTGAAGACCTTCGCGGGTGCCCACCCCGCGGTATTACTTTTAAAAATACAGCGGGAGCCTACCCCGCGTGTGTGCTTGTGCTGGGAGGGAGCCTACCCCTCTGTGAGGAGAAGAGGAGTTGCCTGGAGTCACCGCCGGCCCGGGAGACCCAGGAGCGCTGCGCGGGCTTCCCCGTGACGTCAGGGGAGCCGCGCTGGGATTGGCGCTGGTGAGAGCGCCTGGGAGGTCCCGCCCGCAAGCGAGGAAGTCGAGGGAGGTCGTCGGGAGCCTCGCGGGCTCCGGAGTAAAGTCCCGGGCCCCACTAGGGGTGGCCCGGGTGAAGAGAGTCCCGGAGTAGAAGAACCGGAGCGGGAGCCCACCCCGCCGGTCCGTGTCCCGCAAGAGGAGCGGGAGGAGTCTGGAGCCTCACAGGCTCACCGTCGAAGTCCCGGGTCCCAGGAGGGGGCCCGGGTGAGGCAGAGAGGCGCTGTTGACGGCGGGGCTCCCTGAGCTGAGGAGAGCCCCGTGTGTGAAGAGAGGCCTTCGGGAGCCTCGCAGGCGCCGCCGGAGTAGTGTGGAGCCTCGCCGGCTCCAGGACCAAGTCCCGGTTCCCAGGAAGGGCCCCGGGTGAAGAGTGAGTGCCACGCCTGCAGGAAAGCCGGTGAGTGGGGCCAAGTCTGCTGGTGGTTGGGGGTGACGTCGGGGCACATTGTCGGTGCCCACCTCCCCCTTGTTGCTAAGAGGGCACCGGTGTGCCCGCGCTGACTTCACAGCTGCCCCGTATAACAGTGGGCAGCTGCAACGTGTTGGGGCATACCTTTACACCCCGAGTCCCGGAGGGGGGCTCGTAGAGAATTGCGGGTGCCAGGAGGGCCTCCAGGGGGCCCATTGTGAAGTTGGGGGTGCGTCGGGGCACATTGCCGGTGCCCGCCCCCGTTGCCGTGCGGATCCCTACAGCTGCCCCGCTTGGCAGTGGGCAGCTGCGACGTAGGAGGCACTTGCTGTTTAGGGGGTCCCAGAGGCACCGAAAGTGCCAGTGACCCTTGGGGACACACAGCGGCACCGCAGTAGCGGGCCGCTGCAACGATTGGGCATATTTACCCTGCCCTTGACTTGGTCGGGGGGGTGGTGTCGGGGCACATTGTCGGTGCCCGCCTTCCCCCCTGTGTTGCACTGTCTTTACAGCTGCCCCGGATCACAGTGGGCAGCTGCAACGTTCGTTGAGGGACATTGTCTTGCCAGGGGCCCGGGAGTCGGGATCCCCTGTGTGAAGTGGCGCGCAGGCTAATCTGTAGCGAGGGGTTATGCCAGGCTTGTAGGGCCTATGGTGTTTACGCGGATGATTCCTGCGCCATGATCTATGTATATCGCATCTATGCTAGCAGGGCCTATGGTAATGGGGGTTATGCTCATGATTCATGCCTGTTTATGTTCTAGGGCCAATTCCAGAGTGGTGTGCCTCCGATTGGGGCATGCTGTGGTTATCCTTGCGCGGCCTGTTGCCTCGCATGATTCATTGCTGATATGAGACTCTAATGTGTTTCCATACCTCATGTGTTCAGGCTACTGCACGGATGCTTTATTCCTACGTCTATTGGTTCCAGTGAACTCGCCCATTTATTCTGTACTTATAATGATTCTGGCAGCGACCCGATTGGCGCTGCCCTGTACATAGTCCCCACTGTTTTATGTATACCGGGTGCCAGTTGGCGCCGTGTACATCCCATGTGATTTATTGGAGCTGAGTTCTGCATAAAACATATGCTAGTTTTCTTACCTAAACTGGTGTGGTCTCCTTTTGTAGTGTGCCTGGTGTGTCGCCTGTGTGTGCTGCGCGGATGCTTTACACATTTCCTCTGGAGTTTGGCCCACCCGCTCTGCACCACGCTACCCCGTTTCCAACATTGGTGCTCAGCGGTGGGATAGGACTTGTGTTTGCGCAGTACCACAGCGGCAACTGGTTGCACTACAAAGGGTGCACCTGAGAGTAATCGCAGATGTGGGGATTGTTTTTCCTGATTGGATTTCCCTCCTAAAAGTGTTGTGTTGAAGTGTGTTCCCCTGTTGCACTGTGAGAGGGGTATCCCGGGTGTATCTCACCAGGATGGGGTTAACCTACGACGAGGATTGCGTGGGGAGTACACCGAGCAGGAGGTGATAGACCTCTGCTGAGAGAGAGGGATACCCACGGTAGGCAACACCCGGAGGAAGTTGTTCCTCTATGAGGCCCTGAAAAGGGGGAACCCTTAGAGCCCCACGGGGACCTTTCCGATTACCCCTCTGCATATTTAAGGGATGGATTTGGTAGAGACCGTGAGGAGGACTCTGAGAGTGAGGGGTCCCGGTCCATAACCCTGGAAGGTGGTGACTTTGAGGAGGAAGAGGATGTGAGGGCAGAGACACCGGTAGCGAGGGAGGACACCATAGAGAGGGAGTCCCGTGCTGGGTCCAGCCCCAGGGGCACTGCCCCACCCCTTTCCCTATCCCCAGAAGAGTGGGTAGATAGGAGGGAAGAAAGGGAGTATCAGCTGGCGCTGGAAAGGCTCAGAGTGGAGCTAGCGCAGCTGAGGGTGGAGGAAAAAAGGCTAGAGACTGAAAGGGTCCTAGCGCAGGAAAGGATGGCGGAGGCGGAGAGGGCCTTCGCCAGGGAGAGACTAGCTCAGGGGGTAGGTTGTCCCCTGAGAGTGGTGTCTGTGGTCTGGATTCACCAGTGAGGGTGGGATCCAGTGGTGGCAGCGAGAGTGAAGCCAGTGCAGGAAGTCCCACTCCCAGAGCCCGGGAGATGGTGCCTGATCCCCAGAAGGAGGGGGGCAGGTTGGAGTTCCAGGGCAGGGGAAAACTGTCCCGTCAGTCTTGGGGGGAGTATGTGGATGGGTGTTGGACTGCACTGGAGGAGTGGATGGTGGGTGGCGCGGTGACCGATGGGGAAGAGCTGTTCCGCCTGATTATCAGGGAGCATGTGCTCAAGAGTTGTTTTCCCGGGTTGCGCCACCACCTGTTGCAGTGTGGGCTCTCCGACCCCAGGGAGCTTGCACGGGAGGCAGACCTTTGGGTGAGTGCCAGAGAGTCTGAGAGGGCAGTGGGGAGTGATCCTGAAGGGAGTGGTGCAGGGATCTTCCAACCCAGCGAGGTGGGAGAGGTGGAGAATCGCCCAGCTAGGTCCCAGGAAGGTGAGAAGGTTGTAGGGCCTCACATCCTATCCATGGGAAGGAGTGAGACGGGGAGGTGTCCCGAGGTGCCCCAACCGCAGTCTCAGGGCCTGGCGAGTTCCATAAGGGAACCCCAGGTTGGGAGCCTAGGCTGTCCCGATGGGCCGTCCAGGGAAGGGGATCCCCTAGCGTCAGGAGAACCCAGGGCGTCGGTAATCCGAGCTCCAGGGGTTCTGGGGTCTGCCCAGCCACAGGGTTTAGATCCTGGGCTGGGGTGCCAGGTTCAGGGGCTGCCTGACCTGGAGGGAGGGGCACTTGTAAGCAAGGTCCCTACCGGTTTGACTTTCAGGGGTACTTCTCCAGGTGGGAGGGTGCGGAACTCTGGGAGGGGGTGCAGGGGGAGGAAGGACTCGCCTCTGGCACCGGCTCAGCCGCAGGGCTTAGATCCTGGGTTGGGAGGCCAGGGGCAGGTATTGCCTGACCTGGCAGGAGGGACGTCTGTAACCAGTGTCCCTCCGGAACTGACTTTCAGGGGTACTTCTCCAGGTGGGAGGGTGCGGAACTCTGGAAGGGGGTGCAGGGGGAGGAAGGACTCGCCTCTGGCACCGGCTCAGCCACAGGGCTTAGATCCTGGGTTGGGAGGCCAGGGGCAGGGATTGCCTGACCTGGCAGGAGGGACGTCTGTAACCAGTGTCCCTCCGGAACTGACTCCCAGGGGTGCTTCTCCAGGTGGGAGGGTGCGGAACTCTGGGAGGGGTGCAGAGGGAGGGAGGACTCGCCTCTAGCACCGGGGCAACCTAAGGGTTTAGACCCTGGGTTGGTGGATCGGATGCAGGGTCACGGCCCTGGGAGAGAGTGGTGTTCTGAGGGTGCCCCGCACAGGAGGAGAGGGCGGAACCCCAGAAGGAGAGAGAGGGGGAGGAGAGCCTCGCCCCTACCTGGTGGACAGTGTGAGAGTGTGGTCCCTAGGTGGGAA
This sequence comes from Calotriton arnoldi, assembly GCA_963921515.1. Classification (NCBI taxonomy): domain Eukaryota; kingdom Metazoa; phylum Chordata; class Amphibia; order Caudata; family Salamandridae; genus Calotriton; species Calotriton arnoldi. The sequence continues at coordinate 1,356,205 of CAWUFW010003710.1, read as the reverse complement.
GACCATTGGCAGTTTGGGACTGCACGGAGGAGAGGGAGAGTGGTCAACGGGTACTACGGGCCTGGGGCTACTGCCCCCACTCTGTGAGACAGCCAGGGCCAGAGACATCTGGATGGCCTAGGGCCCGGTCCTGGCTGCAGCCAACTAGGGAGCACCAGTGGGGTGGCCTAGTTGGGTCAAGAGGAGTTGAGAGAGGGAACCATCGAGTTCCAGAGTGGAGAAGAACCTGCGGGTGTTCCTGCAGTTGTGGGCCCGCGTCCAAGTTCTCTCGCCCTAAGCAGGGAAGCCCATCAAGGCATTGATCGGTCTACCCTGGCTTTTGGCTGGGAGGGGGTTGTGTTGGACTTGGCCCTTTTGCCCTGAATTTTTCGCTTGTGTGACAATAAAATATGGTGTGTCTGAACAGAACATAACAAATGCTGTGTAATATGGTACACACTGTTAGCGCCGCCATTTTAGAAAAGCCCTGTGGGAAAATGTCACTGTTAAAATGGACGCCATGCCTGCCTGCCCATGTGACGCCTGACTGAGGTGGGTTGGCAGCCTAGTGGTTTGTCCCCCAGCGCCCCCTGCTTTTGGAGGGAAGCGTTGCACCGAGGGTGCTCTACTCCTCCCCCTGAACCAGTTAGAACCGGTTCCGGAGAGAAGCTTCTTCTGCCATGTGAGGAGACTGAGGCAGTGCAGAGCCTGGACTGAAGGAGAAGGGACCTTCTGCCAGGGGAGACCGCCACATTGGGCCTGTGTGCTGGCCCCTGTACCCACCTACACCCCCCTGTTGTCCCCAGGGCCAATAAAGAGACATTGCCGGAGTGGAGGCTGCTGTGCTGGCAGGATTGCCACCCTACCGGAGGATGACCGTTCTGAGGAGCTGCTGCTTCGGGACTGGTGAGCCGCCCTACTAGCCACTGATCTCGCCCTGCATTACATGTCTCTTGGCCTCTAGCGCCGGTGAGCGCTATATCTGCAGTGCCAGAAGAAGGGAGAGGGTGCCTGCAGCGCTGGATTGCCAGAGCGCTACTCATCCTGGGGGACCCTGGAGGTGGGAGCGCTGCCGGTGCCGCCTGCAGGAAGAAGAGGGCTGATGCCTGCACCCTAGCGCTGTGCCCGGGAGCTGGAAAGCGCTATAACCCCCTGAAGACACCGTCTGCAAAGCGCTGTGTAGCGCTAAGAAGTGGAGCGCTGCTCGTGTGCTGCCAGGGAGAGCTGGGTGCTTAAGAATACCACAGGAGCCTACCCCGTGTGTATGCTGCGTGGCGGGAGCCCACCCCGCACGCTGAAACTGCCCAGGATCACCGCCGCGGCCTCGGGAGCGCTGTCGCGCGCTGGCGTGAAGGAGCGCGTGTGGCCGTGAAGGGGAGCGGCTTATTTGGAAGTGCCGCGGGAGCCTACCCCGCGCCTTCCTGCCTGGTGAAGACCTTCGCGGGTGCCCACCCCGCGGTATTACTTTTAAAAATACAGCGGGAGCCTACCCCGCGTGTGTGCTTGTGCTGGGAGGGAGCCTACCCCTCTGTGAGGGAGAAGAGGAGTTGCCTGGAGTCACCGCCGGCCCGGGAGACCCAGGAGCGCTGCGCGGGCTTCCCCGTGACGTCAGGGGAGCCGCGCTGGGATTGGCGCTGGTGAGAGCGCCTGGGGAGGTCCCGCCCCGCAAGCGAGGAAGTCGAGGAGGTCGTCGGGAGCCTCGCGGGCTCCGGAGTAAAGTCCCGGGCCCCACTAGGGGTGGCCCGGGTGAAGAGAGTCCCGGAGTAGAAGAACCGGAGCGGGAGCCCACCCCGCCGGTCCGTGTCCCGCAAGAGGAGCGGGAGGAGTCTGGAGCCTCACAGGCTCACCGTCGAAGTCCCGGGTCCCAGGAGGGGGCCCGGGTGAGGCAGAGAGGCGCTGCTGACGGCGGGGCTCCCTGAGCTGAGGAGAGCCCCGCGTGTGAAGAGAGGCCGTCGGGAGCCTCGCAGGCGCCGCCGGAGTAGTGTGGAGCCTCGCCGGCTCCAGGACCAAGTCCCGGTTCCCAGGAAGGGCCCCGGGTGAAGAGTGAGTGCCACGCCTGCAGGAAAGCCGGTGAGTGGGGCCAAGTCTGCTGGTGGTTGGGGGTGACGTCGGGGCACATTGTCGGTGCCCACCTCCCCCTTGTTGCTAAGAGGGCACCGGTGTGCCCGCGCTGACTTCACAGCTGCCCCGTATAACAGTGGGCAGCTGCAACGTGTTGGGGCATACCTTTACACCCCGAGTCCCGGAGGGGGGCTCGTAGAGAATTGCGGGTGCCAGGAGGGCCTCCAGGGGGCCCATTGTGAAGTTGGGGGTGCGTCGGGGCACATTGCCGGTGCCCGCCCCCGTTGCCGTGCGGATCCCTACAGCTGCCCCGCTTGGCAGTGGGCAGCTGCGACGTAGGAGGCACTTGCATGTTTAGGGGGTCCCAGAGGCACCGAAAGTGCCAGTGACCCTTGGGGACACACAGCGGCACCGCAGTAGCGGGCCGCTGCAACGATTGGGCATATTTACCCTGCCCTTGACTTGGTCGGGGGGTGGTGTCGGGGCACATTGTCGGTGCCCGCCTTCCCCCTGTGTTGCACTGTCTTTACAGCTGCCCCGGATCACAGTGGGCAGCTGCAACGTTCGTTGAGGGACATTGTCTTGCCAGGGGCCCGGGAGTCGGGATCCCCTGTGTGAAGTGGCGCGCAGGCTAATCTGCAGCGAGGGGTTATGCCAGGCTTGTAGGGCCTATGGTGTTTACGCGGATGATTCCTGCGCCATGATCTATGTATATCGCATCTATGCTAGCAGGGCCTATGGTAATGGGGGTTATGCTCATGATTCATGCCTGTTTATGTTCTAGGGCCAATTCCAGAGTGGTGTGCCTCCGATTGGGGCATGCTGTGGTTATCCTTGCGCGGCCTGTTGCCTCGCATGATTCATTGCTGATATGAGACTCTAATGTGTTTCCATACCTCATGTGTTCAGGCTACTGCACGGATGCTTTATTCCTACGTCTATTGGTTCCAGTGAACTCGCCCATTTATTCTGTACTTATAATGATTCTGGCAGCGGCCCAATTGGCGCTGCCCTGTACATAGTCCCCACTGTTTTATGTATACCGGGTGCCTGTTGGCGCCGTGTACATCCCTGTGATTATTGGAGCTGAGTTCTGCATAAAACATATGCTGTTTTTTACCTAAACTGGTGTGGTCTCCTTTTTGTAGTGTGCCTGGTGTGTCGCCTGTGTGTGCTGCGCGGATGCTTTACACATTTCCTCTGGAGTTTGGCCCACCCGCTCTGCACCACGCTACCCCGTTTCCAACAGCCCAATAGGGATTGCGAAATATAAAATGGAGTCACACTCGCTAACTGAAGCTCCCACATTGCAGGGATAACTCAGTGGGTTGCTTAACGTGGATACAGATGGTGTCTAATTTAGATGCACACTGCTAACCTAATATAACACGGAACAGGTATATAACGAGAATGGGGTTTTTCAAACCTAACACAGGTAGTTAGCCATCTTACTAGGGAGGGGGTTATTGGGACCTGAGAACAACACTACGACTCCCACAAGGCCCTCTGGCCTCACTCCCAAACAGCATGGAGCACCCACCCCACCCCAGAGCCATACGGCAGCCATCTCACTCCTTCTTCACCTTACAGGTAGGTCGGCAGCTCATGCTCTCTGGCCTTACTCACAACCACCATGGAGCACCCTCCCCACCCCAGAGCCATGTGGCAGCCATCTCCCTCCTCTGGTACACCTTACAGGTAGGTAGCCAGCTTATGTTCTCTGGCCTCACTCCCAAACAGCATGAAGCATCCTCCCCACCCCAGAATGGCAGACAGCTTCCTCCACAGTACATCCTTATAGGTAGGTAGCCTGCTCATGCTCTATGGCCTAACTCCCAAACAGCATGGAGCACCCTCCCCACCCAGAGCCATGTAGCAGCCATCTCCCTCCACAGTATCTCCGTACAAGGTAGGTAGCCATCTTACTAGGGAGGGGTTGTTGGGACCTGAGAACAACACTACGACTCTCGCAAAGCCCTCTGGCCTCACTCCCAAACAGCATGGGGCACCCTCCCCACCCCAGAGCCATGTGGCAGCCATCTCCCTCTTCTGCCTCACCTTACAGGTAGGTAGCCAGCTCATGCTCTCTGGTCTCACTCCCAAACAGCATGGCACATCCTCCCCACCCCAGAGCCATGTGGCAGCCATCTCCTTCCACAGTACCTCCTCACAGGTAGGTAGCCATCTTACTAGTGAGGGGGTTGTTGGGACCTGAGAACAACATTCCGTCTCCCACAAGGCCCTCTGGCCTCACTCCCAAACAGCATGCAGCACCCTCCCCACCCCAGAGCCATGTGGCATCCATCTCCCTCCTCTGCTTCACCTTACAGGTAGGTAGCTTCTGGCCTCTCTCCCAAACAACATGGAGCACCCTCCCCACCCCAGAGCCATGTGGCAACCTTCTCCCTCCACAGTACCTCCTTACTGGTAGGTAGCCAGCTCATGCTCTCTGGCCTCACTCCCAAACAGCATGGAACACCCTCCCCACCCCAGAGCCATGTGGCAGCCATCTCCCTCCACAGTACCTCCGTACAGGTAGGTAGCCATCTTACTAGGGAGGGGGCTGTTGGGACCTGAGAACAACATTACGACTCCCACAAGGCCCTCTGGCTTCACTCCCAAACAATGATGCAGCACCCTTCCCACCCAAGAGCCATGTGGCAGCCATCTCCCTCCTCTGCTTCACCTTACAGGTAGGTAGCCTGCTCATGCTCTCTGGCCTCACTCCCAGACAGCATGGAGCACCCTCCCCACCCCAGAGCCATGTGGCCGCCATCTCCCTCCACAGTACCTCCTTACAGGTAGGTAGCCAGCTCATGCTCTATGGCCTAACTCCCAAACAGCATGGAGCACCCTCCCCACCCAGAGCCATGTAGCAGCCATCTCCCTCCACAGTATCTCCGTACAAGGTAGGTAGCCATCTTACTAGGGAGGGGGTTGTTGGGACCTGAGAACAACACTACGACTCTCGCAAAGCCCTCTGGCCTCACTCCCAAACAGCATGGGGCACCCTCCCCACCCCAGAGCCATGTGGCAGCCATCTCCCTCTTCTGCCTCACCTTACAGGTAGGTAGCCAGCTCATGCTCTCTGGTCTCACTCCCAAACAGCATGGCACATCCTCCCCACCCCAGAGCCATGTGGCAGCCATCTCCTTCCACAGTACCTCCTCACAGGTAGGTAGCCATCTTACTAGTGAGGGGTTGTTGGGACCTGAGAACAACATTCCGTCTCCCACAAGGCCCTCTGGCCTCACTCCCAAACAGCATGCAGCACCCTCCCCACCCCAGAGCCATGTGGCATCCATCTCCCTCCTCTGCTTCACCTTACAGGTAGGTAGCTTCTGGCCTCTCTCCCAAACAACATGGAGCACCCTCCCCACCCCAGAGCCATGTGGCAACCTTCTCCCTCCACAGTACCTCCGTACAGGTAGGTAGCCATCTTACTAGGGAGGGGGCTGTTGGGACCTGAGAACAACATTACGACTCCCACAAGGCCCTCTGGCTTCACTCCCAAACAATGATGCAGCACCCTTCCCACCCAAGAGCCATGTGGCAGCCATCTCCCTCCTCTGCTTCACCTTACAGGTAGGTAGCCTGCTCATGCTCTCTGGCCTCACTCCCAGACAGCATGGAGCACCCTCCCCACCCCAGAGCCATGTGGCCGCCATCTCCCTCCACAGTACCTCCTTACAGGTAGGTAGCCATCTCATGCTCTCTGGTCTCAGTCCCAAACAGCATGGAGCACCCTCCCCACCCCAGAGCCATGTGGCAGCCATGTCCCTCCTCTGCTTCACCTTACAGGTAGGTAGCCAGCTCATGTTCTCTGACCTCACTCCTAAACAGCATGGAGCACCCGCCCCACCCCAGAGCCATGTGGCAGCCATCTCCCTCCACAGTACCTCCTTAAAGGTAGGTAGCTATCTTACTAGGAAGGGGTTGTTGGGACCTGAGAACAACACTGCGACTCCCACAAGGCCCTCTGGCCTCACTCCCAAACAGCATGGAGCACCCTCCCCACCCCAGAGCCATGTGGCAGCCATCTCCCTCCTCTGCTTCACCTTACAGGTAGATAGCCAGCTCATTCTCTCTGGCCTCACTCCCAAACAGCATGGAGCACCGTCCCCACCCCAGAGCCATGTGGTAGCCATCTCCCTCCACAGTACCTCCTTACAGGTAGGTAGCCTGCTCATGCTCTCTGGCCTTACTCCCAAACAGCATGGAGCACCTTCCCCACCCAGAGCCATGTGGCAGCCATCTCCCTCCACAGTACCTCCTTATAGGTAGGTAGCCTGCTCATGCTCTCTGGCCTCACTCCCAAATAGCATGCAGCACCCTCCCCACCCCAAAGCCATGTGGCAGCCATCTACCTCCTCTGCTTCACCTTACAGGTAGATAGCCTGCTCATGCTCTCTGGCCTCACTCCCAAACAGCATGGAGCACCCTCCCCACCCCAGAGCCATGTGGTAGCCAGCTCCCTCCACAGTATCTCCTTACAGGTAGGTAGCCTGCTCATGCTCTCTGGCCTTACTCCCAAACAGCATGGAGCACCCTCACCACCCCAGAGCCATGTGGCAGCCATCTCCCTCCACACTACCTCCTTACAGGTAGGTAGCAAGCTCATGCTCTCTGGCCTCACTCCTAAACAGCATGGAGCACCCTCCCCACCCCAGAGCCATGTGTCAGCCATCTCCCTCCACAGAACCTCCGTACAGGTAGGTAGCCAACTTACTAGGGAGGGGGTTGTTGGGACCTGAGAACAACACAACAACTCCCACAAGGCCCTCAAGCCTCACTCCGAAACAGCTTGGAGCACCCTCCCTGCCACAGAGCCATGTGGCAGCCATCTCCCTCCACAGTACCTCCTAACAGGTAGGTAGACATCTTACTAGGGAGGGGGCTGTTGGGACCTGAGAACAACATTACGACTCCCACAAGGCCCTCTGGCCTCACTCCCAAACAGCATGCAGCACCCTCCCCACCCAAGAGCCATGTGGCAGCCATCTCCCTCCTCTGCTTCACCTTACAGGTAGGTAGCCTGCTCATGCTCTCTGGCCTCACTCCCAGACAGCATGGAGCACCCTCCCCACCTGTTAGACCTGTCAGCCCTAGGGTGGTCTTAACCCGTTTTTTTCTCTTTGCGCCTCATTTTTGCCACTACACTTTTGTTGGACCTAGGTCTCTGGGCGCCTTATCACTGCCAAACAGTGCTGAGGTGCAGGTGCTCTCTCCTATTAAGATGGCTGCCACAGGCCCCTGCTACTGCGGAGTGGCCTTTGCATACACATACTAGTAGTCAGGATCAGGCTGGGACATAATGATACAGTATCCATGCCGTCCCCGCCTCTGGGCCTCATAGCCAGACATGAGGGACGCTTCTAGAACCTTCCAGCCCAGGGAGGAGTTATGCTTTGCCGCCTTTCAGGAGGGTCACCTGACCTAGGGGTATAAGAGGTTTGGAGGGAAACCTAGTTAGTCAGTTGGGGCACCACTGGACCTGGGGGAACCTCCGTCGGAGTATAGGCTGTCGGGCCTAGGGGGGAGACCTACACTACTGGTACTGACTGGGCTGAGGCACTGCTGTGCTAAGATAGCTGAGGAACACCTTCCACCCACTGACCTTGCCCAGCGTGAGGGGACCCAGGGAACCACCTCCAGTGTGCCTGCAGGGCACCTACCTGCCTCTTGTGCCCACCAACTCAACCCCCCTTTCCCCCCAAGTAACCGTAACCACAATCAACTTGCTGCAACAATCAAGAAACTGCAACCAAACTAGACAACTCCAACGACGCTACTGCTGGGGATCACCAGGTAAAGCGCTGTATGCTGTGCCCTGAAGAAGCGCTGGACTGTCACCCCTTTGTGTCCTGCTGCAGAGCGCTGTGCTTCTAAGCGCTGGGCCCCCTAACCTGCGTCCTGCCCCCCAGTCTTGTGCGCTACCCTAGCGCTGAATCACCAGCACCTGCTGCCCACAAGGTGCTGGCCTGAGACGGTGACTGTTCCCCCGAGCACTGTGCAGCGCGCTCCCCTGTGTGCCTGCTGGGCCGGAGAACTCACCGCCGCGGCCCCCGCGCTGTCCTGAAGGGGCGTTGCGCCCAGGATCACCGCCGCCGTCCCGCGCCGGGAGGGAGGAAGATTGAGTCGCCCGGGGCACCGCCGCGACCCCCCGTAGCAAGGGGAGGGCCGCTGCGGGAACAGGGAAGGCCACGCTGGGCCTGGAGAGAGGCGGGAGGCGTTGCTAGGCAACGCGAGCACCGGCCGCGTCAGAGGCCGCGCCCCCACAGAAGCCGCGACGCCATTGGTCCCCGGGTCCAGAGGCCGACGGAGGCCCGGAGCCCAGGGAAGAACCTCGCCGGAGGGGCTCCACTGCCAGCGGGAGCCCCCGGGATCCCCACAAGGCCGCAGGAAGCGCGGAGAGTCCGGGAGCACGGGCCGCCTCCCCCGGTCTGGGCCCCATGTGCAGAGAGAAGCGGGCTGACCGGAGGAGAGGCGCCCGGCCCCATCCAGACCCGACAGCAATACCGGGACAGTCAGGTGAGCCCGGAAGGCCCGGCGAGGGGAATCCCTGCTATCGTGAAGGCCTCCGGCCAGAGACGCTTCCCCCGTGCACTGTCCCGAGTAGATTGAGAAGGGCAGGAGCCCTCATGTGACTGCGCTGACTGTGCCCCCTTTGGCTGGGACCGGCCCTGTACACCAGTTCAGTCCTTACCAACTGGGCCTCATGAACAGGGCCTAAGCTGGGATCCTGTAATTCTACCCCATGCGGGGAACTAGCTCTGTTGGTGTAAACGTGTTTTCTATGTTCATCACATGCCTGCATTAAGTCTCCTAATGAGGGAAGTGTTTACCCTGTTGAGTGGTTAATCTACAGTAAGGCCCGTAATGAAATGAATGTACCTACATGAATTGGGCCTGGGTGTTCACCTGCCAAGAGTTAAAGTGTTCTTATGTTGTAGGCCTACCTGCTTTGCGATACCCACTGTACTGAATGTGGTTGCGCCTAGGTTGATACGGGTTCCTCCTCATCTACAGTGTAATGTGCATCTAAGTCCTTGCTAATGGGATGTCGCTAAATGCATTGAAGTCTATGTTTTTGACCTACAGTCTATGACCTACAGTGTTACCTGCTTATTTAGGAGGTTATTGCTACTGCCTTTTTAATGGCGTAACGTTCTACTGTTCTAATGTGCTTGAATGAAATTGACGCACTGGTTCTATGAAGCTAAATGAATTGAAATGTTGCCTAAGATTATCTGCCTCATCAACTGCTAATTTAAATGAGATAAAGGATCTTGTTTTTACATCAAAGCCTGGTGTGGTGTCCCCCTTTATTGTTGCGCATTATTGGGTCAGTGTGAGTGTGTGCTGCACAGATGCTTAACACATTGCCTTCGGGTGCCTTCCTGCCTCGCGCCAAGCTACCGTGTCGGAATCGGTGAACCCGGTTCTAACACCACCCCAGAGCCATGTGGCCGCCATCTCCCTCTACAGTACCTCCTTACAGGTAGGTAGCCAGCTCATGCTCTCTGGCCTCACTCCTAATCAGCATGGAGCACCCTCCCCACCCCAGAGCCATGTGGCAGTCATGTCCCTCCTCTGCTTCACCTTACAGGTAGGTAGCCAGGCCATGTTCTCTGACCTCACTCCTAAACAGCATGGAGCACCCTCCCCACCCAGAGCCATGTGGCAGCCATCTCCGTCCTCTGCTTCACCTTACAGGTAGGTAGCCAGCTTATGTTCTCTGACCTCACTCACAAACAGCATGGAGCACCCTCCCCACCCCAGAGCCATGTGGCAGCCATCTCCCTCCACAGTACCTCCGTACAGGTAGGTAGCCATCTTACTAGGGAGGGGGTTGTTGGGACCTGAGGACAACACTACGACTCCCACAAGGCTCTCTGGCCTCACTCGAATACAGCATGGAGCACCCTCCCCACCCCAGAGCCATGTGGTAGCCATCTCCCTCCACAGTGCATCCTTACAGGTAGGTAGCTATTTTACTAGGGAGGGGTTGTTGGGACCTGAGAACAACAATACGACTCCCACAAGGCGCACTTGCCTCACTCCAAAACAGCATGGAGCACCCTCCCCACCCCAGAGCCATTTGGCAAACATCTCCCTCCACAGTACCTGCTTACAGGTAGGTAGCCTGCTCATGATCTCTGGCCTCACTAGCAAACAGCATGAAGCATCCTTCCCACCCCAGAGCCATGTGGCAGCCATCTCCCTCCACAGTTCCTCCGTACAGGTAGGTAGCTTTATCTTACTAGGGAGGGGTTGTTGGGACCTGAGAACAACACTACGACTCCCGTAAGGCCCTCTGGCCTCACTCACAAACAGCATGGAGCACACGCCTCACCCAAGAGCCATGTGGCAGCCATCTTCCTCCTCTGCTTCACCTTACAGGTAGGTAGCCTGCACATGCTCTCTGGCCTCACTCCCATACAACATGGAGCACCCTCCCCACCCCAGAGCCATGTGGTAACCATCTCCCTCCACAGTACCTCCTTATACGTAGGTAGCCAGCTCATGCTCTCTGGCCTCAATCCTAAACAGCATGGAGCACCCTCCCCACCCCAGAGCCATGTGGTAGCCATCTCCCTCCACAGTGCATCCTTACAGGTAGGTAGCTATCTTACTAGGGAGGGGTTGTTGGGACCTGAGAACAACAATACGACTCCCACAAGGCGCACTTGCCTCACTCCCAAACAGCATGGAGCACCCTCCCCACCCCAGAGCCATTTGGCAAACATCTCCCTACACAGTACCTGCTTACAGGTAGTTAGCCTGCTCATGCTCTCTGGCCTCACTAGCAAACAGTATGAAGCACCCTTCCCACCCCAGAGCCATGTGGCGGCCATCTCCCTCCACAGTTCTTCCGTACAGGTAGGTAGCTATATCTTACTAGGGAGGGGTTGTTGGGACCTGAGAACAACACTACGACTCCCGTAAGGCCCTCTGGCCTCACTCACAAACAGCATGGAGCACACGCCTCACCCAAGAGCCATGTGGCAGCCATCTTCCTCCTCTGCTTCACCTTACAGGTAGGTAGCCTGCACATGCTCTCTGGCCTCACTCCCATACAACATGGAGCACCCTCCCAGGCCCAGAGCCATGTGGTAGCCATCTCCCTCCACAGTACCTCCGTACAGGTAGGTAGCCATCTTACTAGGGAGGGGGTTGTTGGGACCTGAGGACAACACTACGACTCCCACAAGGCTCTCTGGCCTCACTCGAATACAGCATGGAGCACCCTCCCTACCCCAGAGCCATGTGGTAGCCATCTCCCTCCACAGTGCATCCTTACAGGTATGTAGCTATCTTACTAGGGAGGGGTTGTTGGGACCTGAGAACAACAATACGACTCCCACAAGGCGCACTTGCCTCACTCCCAAACAGCATGGAGCACCCTCCCCACCCCAGAGCCATTTGGCAAACATCTCCCTCCACAGTACCTGCTTACAGGTAGGTAGCCTGCTCATGCTCTCTGGCCTCACTAGCAAACAGCATGAAGCACCCTTCCCACCCCAGAGCCATGTGGTGGCCATCTCCCTCCACAGTTCCTCCGTACAGGTAGGTAGCTATATCTTACTAGGGAGGGGGTTGTTGGGACCTGAGAACAACACTACGACTCCCGTAAGGCCCTCTGGCCTCACTCACAAACAGCATGGAGCACACGCCTCACCCAAGAGCCATGTGGGAGCCATCTTCCTCCTCTGCTTCACCTTACAGGTAGGTAGCCTGCACATGCTCTCTGGTCTCACTCCCATACAACATGGAGCACCCTCCCCATCCCAGAGCCATGTGGTAACCATCTCCCTCCACAGTACCTCCTTACACGTAGGTAGCCAGCTCATGCTCTCTGGCCTCAATCCTAAACAGCATGGAGCACCCTCCCCACCCCAGAGCCATGTGGTAGCCATCTCCCTCCACAGTGCATCCTTACAGGTAGGTAGCTATCTTACTAGGGAGGGGTTGTTGGGACCTGAGAACAACAATACGACTCCCACAAGGCGCACTTGCCTCACTCCCAAACAGCATGGAGCACCCTCCCCACCCCAGAGCCATTTGGCAAACATCTCCCTCCACAGTACCTGCTTACGGGTAGGTAGCCTGCTCATGCTCTCTGGCCTCACTAGCAAACAGCATGAAGCACCCTTCCCACCCCAGAGCCATGTGGCGGCTATCTCCCTGCACAGTTCCTCCGTACAGGTAGTGTTAGAAATGGGATTTCTGGTTGGCTAAGGCTTGCGGCAAAGCCAGGCGGAAACCACCACTCTAGTCAGGGCAAGGGAGTTACACACCCAAGATAACCCCTGCTCACCCTCCTTGGTAGCTTAGCACGAGCAGTTAGGCCTATCCCGGAGGCAATGTGTAAAGCGTTTGCGCAACACACACACAGCAACAACATACTAGGCACACTGCAAAAGGAACTCCACACAAGGTTATATATAAAAATAGCCTTTGTATTATCAGAAAACACATTAGAATAGTACTCACATAATATACATCGTGCCACCTGGCACTTGGTCATATTTACAGGGGATTATGTACACATGACAGGGCCACGTGGGCCACTGTCAGAACCATCACTTAGTAAAGATAATAAATGTAGAACATATCATCAATGTACAACCAGTAATCACTGGTAACCACTGTACTCAGCATCAGCCTGTAACATAAACCACATTATGCACAGTATCACATAGGCGCCAAATCTATTGTACGCCAACCTCATCAGTCTAAACTCTTAGACCCTAACCTCCTAGGTATAAATCCCATTAGGGGCATAACTCACAGTAGAGAATAACTCACAACCTAAACGCATTAGGGAATAATAACCTCACAAGCATAAACACATTATGCAAAACCTCATAATCATGAAAGTACATTAGAGGTATAAACAGGGTGCGTAAAGCATAGTAAATGCATCACATTTCCTAGCACCACATATTAGGACACAAATCACATTAGCACATAACCTCACAGTAGAAACCATAGCAGAGGCATAAATCACATTAGCACATAACCTCACAGTAGGAACCATAGCAGAGGCATAAATCACATTAGGGCCTGGCACCCTACAAACCTACATTCCCCTGGGGCCAACTGGCCATCTCTAAAGGGGCTCAAATGCCCTGTGTCCAGAATGTCAGGGCGCTGCAAATGCAGCAGAAGTCAAGGGTGCGCAATTGCGCAGACCTAAACGTTGCAGCTGCCCACTACTTGCTGGGCAGCTGGGAATACATGGGGCAAAAGGAGTGTATCTTCACTTCTAGCACAAAATGGCGTGTCCCCAAAGATAAGAATGCCTAAACGATGCAGCTGCCCACTACTTGCTGGGCAGCTGGGAATATGAAAATGAGGCCTGGCACCACTGTGCCGTCTGGAACAATTAGCCGAAAACGTTACAGCTGCCTGCGCTCTCGCAGGGCAGCTGGGCAAAGAAACAAGGGGGGGCCCTGGCACATCTGGGCCTTCAAACAACTATGCCACTTGTAGGAGCCATCTGGGCTCTAAAACAATGATGCGCAGGGTTGGAGCCACCTAGGCTCTAAAAATAATTATGCGCAAAGTTGGAGCCATACCGGGCTCTAAAACAAACTATGCCCCTCTCGGTGGAGCCACACGGGCTCGTAAATTAAGCCTGATGCCCAACGTTAGGGCGACCCGCAACAGCGGGTCCGCCCAGGAAAACAGGCCCCGTGCCCTCATTGGCACCATACCGCACAGCTCGAGCCCCCACTCACCGACTTGCAGGCTTCCCGGCAGGGGCAGCATCACTCGAGGCACTCTCTCGCTCCGGAGGCCGGTCGCTCAGAAGGCTGTGGGGCAGGGAGAGCACTCGGGACTCCCCTCGGCTCCTCTCCTGTGGCGGTCTGGGCGGGGCTTCCCTCAGGTCATGGGAGCCCCGCGAAGAGTCGACGGTCTGTCGGGTCACCTTCCCCCGACGGGGGAGGGCAGAAGTGACGCCCCAGTCAAGCCAGGCGCCTGCCTGGCTTCCGTCCGCCAGGCCCCGCCCATAGTGCCTGACTTCCGGGTCGCATCGATAGCGGCCCGGAGTGAATTTCAAGAACGGCTTGGGCCGCGGCGGTGATTCGGCGGCTTTCTCCCTCTTCGGCCGCGATGCGGGTGGGCACCCGCAGTAAAAATAAACCTAGAGCGGGGTGGGCTCCGCTCTTAAAATAAGGAAATGAGCGGGGTGGGCACCCGCAAAGGGCACAACGGGGGAATCCCTACGCTGGGGATTCCCCCCCCAGCAGCGCTGTGCAGCCCCGGGGCAGCGAAGCTCCAGTGCCCCAGGGGAATCCAAGGAAAGCGCTCCCAGCGCGCAGAAATGCTGCAAAAGTCTTGTCAAGGTCCTTCAGGAAGAAAAGGCATCAGGCCTTAGGTGAAGACAAGGAAGCACAAGGTCCTGTAGAGAGTAAGGGCAATGCAGGGCCCAGGGAGGCAAGCCCTCATGGTAGCCCCCCCTTGGGCCCCAGCAGCAGCACGCCCTGGCAGGACCAGAACTGCAGAACTGAACAATTTCATGGGGTCACAGCCCTTATATTTATATGCCCTTTTCCTTTGTGTCACAGCACAGGGCTTGGGGATACCAGTCAGAACTGATTAGGGGAGCTTTGGAGCACTTTGTTTTGCTCAGCTCCTCTCTCCTTTGTCAGGTGGGGGCTCAGGGATTAGACGCACCACAGGGCGGAGCCAGCATTGTGGAGGGAAGGCACAGCCCTATTCAGGTCCCAGGTGCAACTCCTCCCTCCCATCTGCATGCAGATCTCTCTATTCACCACTGGGCAGGCTCACCCTGTCCCTCCTGGAGCCACACACACCTCCCAGCCCCTGTCACTCACAAGCCAGACATGCAATTCACATCAGGCAGGCAGATACAGAGCACACATAAATGCCAACTTATAAAAGTGGCATTTCTACACCAGTCACAATAAATCTGCGCACCCCATTGCGCAGCATTTATTCACACAATTTCATACATACCAGACTTGACCATACTGCTCCTCTCATAACAGGAATTACCACTGACACACACTGATCAGGAAATCCCCCATGCATTCCTATGGGAGGGCAGGCCAATCTCACCACAAGTACACAGAGAGCGCACGCACTTTCCACTGGACCACAGTGCGAAAGTGCTCAGAGGCCTAAAGTCACCAACACCAGGTTACAGACAAGACAAAAAGTTCAGGGGTGAACCTGCCAAAAAGGGCCAAGTCCAACAGGTAGGTAGCTATATCTTACTAGGGAGGGGTTGTTGGGACCTGAGAACAACACTACGACTCCCGTAAGGCCCTCTGGCCTCACTCACAAACAGCATGGAGCACACGCCTCACCCAAGAGCCATGTGGCAGCCATCTTCCTCCTCTGCTTCACCTTACAGGTAGGTAGCCTGCACCTGCTCTCTGGCCTCACTCCCATACAACATGGAGCACCCTCCCCACCCCAGAGCCATGTGGTAACTATCTCCCTCCACAGTACCTCCTTACACATAGGTAGCCAGGTCATGCTCTCTGGCCTCAATCCTAAACAGCATGGAGCACCCTCCCTACCCCAGAGCCATGTGGCAGCCATCTCCCTCCACAGTACCTCCGTACAGGTAGGTAGTCATCTTACTAGGGAGGGGATTGTTTGGACCTGAGAACAACAATACAACTCCCACAAGGCGTCTGGCCTCACTCCCAAACAGCATGCAGCACCCTCCTCACCCCAGAGCCATGTTGCAGCCATCTCCCTCCACAGTACCTCTGTACAGGTAGTTAGCAATCTTACTAGGGAGGGGGTTGTTGGGACCAGAGAACAACATGACAACTCCAACAAGGCCCTCTGGCCTCACTCTCAAACAGCATGGAGCACCCTCCCCACCCCAGAGCCATATGGCAGCCATCTCCCTCCTTCTTCACCTTACAGGTAGGTATCCAGCTCATGCTCTCTGGCCTCACTCCCAAACAGCGTGGAGCACCCTCCCCACCCCACAGCCATGTGGCAGCCATCTCCCTCCTCTGCTTCACCTTACAGGTAGGTAGCCTGCTCATGCTCTCTGGCCTCACTCCCAAACAGCATGGAGGACCCTCCCCACCCCAGAGCCATGTGGCAGCCATCTCCCTCCACAGTACCTCCTTACAGGTAGGTAGCCAGCTCATGCTCTCTGGCCTCACTCCTAAACAGCATGGAACACCCTCCTCACCCCAGAGCCATGTGGCAGCCATCTCCCTCCACAGTACCTCCGTACAGGTAGGTAGCCAACTTACTAGGGAGGGGGTTGTTGGGACCTTAGAGCAACACTACGACTCTCACAAAGTCCTCTGGCCTCAATCCCAAACAGCATTGGGCACCCTCCCCACCCCAGAACCATGTGGCAGCCATCTCCCTCCACAGTTCCTCCGTACATGTAGGTAGCCATCTTACTAGGGAGGGGTTTTGGGGACCTGAGAACAACACTATAACTCCACAAGGCCCTCTGGCCTCACTCCCAAACAGCATTGAACACCCTCCCCACCCCGAGCCATGTGGCAGCCATCTCCCTCTTTTGCTTCACCTTACAGGTAGGTAGCCAGCTCATGCTCTCTGGCCTCATTCCCAAACAGCATGGAGCACCTTCCCCACCCCAGAGCCATTTGGCAGCCATCTCCCTCCACAGTACCTGCTTACAGGTAGGTAGCCAGCTCATGCTCTCTGGCCTCTCTCCCAAACAGCATGGCGCACCCTCCCCACCCAGAGCCATGTGACAGCCAGCTCCATCTACAGTGTCTCCCTACAAGTAGGTAGCCTGCTCATGCTCTCTGGCCTCACTCCCAAACAGCATGGAGCACCCTCCCTACCCCAGAGCCATGTGGCAGCCATCTCCCTCCGCAGTACCTCCATACATGTAGGTAGCCATCTTACTAGAGAGGGGTTGTTGGGACCTGAGAACAACACTATAACTCCACAAGTCCTTCTGGCCTCACTCCCAAACATCATGGAGCACCCTCCCTACCGAAGAGTCATGTGGCAGCCATCTTCCTCCACAGTACCTCCTTATAGGTAGATAGCCATCTTACTAGGGAGGGGGTTGTTGGGACCTGGGAACAACACTAGGACTCCCACAAGGCCCTCTGGCCTCACTCCCAAACAGGATGGAGCACTCTCCCCACCCCAGAGCCATGTGGCAACCATCTCCCTCCTCTGCTTCACTTTACAGGTAGGTAGCCAGCTCATGCTCTCTGGCCTCACTCCCAAACAGCATGGCGCACCCTCCCCACCCAAAGCCATGTTGCAGCCATCTCCCTCCACAGTACCTCCGTACAGGTAGTTAGCCATCTTACTAGGGAGGGGGTTGTTGGGACCTGAGAACAACACTAAGACTCCCACAAGGCCCTCTGGCCTCACTCCCAAACAGCATGGAGCACCCTCCCCACCCCAGAGCCATATGGCAGCCATCTCCCTCCTTCTTCACCTTACAGGTAGGTAGCCAGCTCATGCTCTCTGGTCTTACTCCCAAACAGCATGGAGTACCCTCCCCACCCCAGAGCCATGTGGCAGCCACCTCCCTCCTCTGCTTCATCTTACAGGTAGGTAGCCTGCTCATGCTCTCTGGCCTCACTCTCAAACAGCATGAAGCACCCTCCCTCTCCAGAGCCATGTGGCAGCCATCTCCCTCCACAGTACCTCCTTACAGGTAGGTAGTCGTCTTACTAGGGAGGGGGTTGTTGGGACCTGAGAACAACATTACGACTCCCACAAGGCCCTCTGGCCTCACTCCCAAACAGCATGCAGCACCCTCCCCAGCCCAGAGCCATGTGGCAGCCATCTCCCTCCCCTGCTTCACCTTACAGGTAGGTAGCCTGCTCATGCTCTCTGGCCTTACTCCCAGACAGCATGGAGTACCCTCCCCACCCCAGAGCCATGTGGAAGCCATCTCCCTCCACAGTACCTCCTTACAGGTAGGTAGCCAGCTCATGCTCTCTGGCCTCACACCCAAACAGGATGGAGCACCCTCCCCACCCAGAGCTATGTAGCAGCCATCTCCCTCCACAGTACCTCCGTACAGGTAGGTAGCCATCTTACTAGGGAGGGGGTTGTTGGGACCTTAGAGCAACACTACGACTCTCACAAAGCACTCTGGCCTCAATCCCAAAAAGCATTGGCCACCCTCCCCACCCCTGAGCCATGTGGCAGCCATCTCCCTCCACAGTACCTCCGTACATGTAGGTAGACATCTTACTAGGGAGGGGTTGTTGGGACCTGAGAACAACACTATAACTCCAAAAGACCCTCTGGCCTCACTCCCAAACAGCATGGAACACCCTCCCCACCCCAGAGCCATGTGGCAGCCATCTCCCTCTTCTGCTACACCTTACAGGTAGGTAGCCAGGTCATGCTCTCTGGCATCACTCCCAAACAGCATGGAGCACCCCCCACCCCAGAGCCATGTGGCAGCCATCTACCTTCACATTAACACCGTACAGGTAGGTAGCCATCTTACTAGGTAGGGGTTGTTGGGACCTTAGAGCAACACTACGACTCCCACAAGGCCCTCCAGCATCACTGCGAAACAGCATGGAGCACCCTCCCCACCACAGAGCCATATGGCAGCCATCTCCCTCCTTCTTCACCTTACAGGTAGGTAGCCAGTTCATGCTCTCTGGCCTCACTCCCAAACAGAGCGGAGCACCCTCCCCACCCCAGAGCCATTTGGAAGCCATCTCCCTCCTCTGCTTCACTTTACAGGTAGGTAGCCAGCTCATGCTCTCTGGCCTCACTCCCAAACAGCATGCCGCTCCCTCCTCACCCAGAGTCATGTTGCAGCCATCTCCCTCCACAGTACCTCCGTACAGGTAGTTAGCCATCTTACCTGGGAGGGGGTTGTTGGGAACTGAGAACAACACTAAGACTCCCACAAGGCCCTCTGGCCTCACTCCCAAACAGCATGGAGCACCCTCCCCACCCCAGAGCCAATTGGCAGCCATCTCCCTCCTTCTTCACCTTATAGGTAGGTAGCCAGCTCATGCTCTCTGGCCTTTCTCCCAAACAGCATGGAGCACCCTCCCCACCCCAGACCCATGTGGCAGCCATCTCCCTCCACAGTACCTCCTTACAGGTAGGTAGCCAGCTCATGCTCTCTGGCCTCACTCCCAAACAGCATGGAGCACCCTCCCCACCCCAGAGCCATGTGGCAGCAATCTCCCTCCTCTGCTTCACCTTACAGGTAGGTAGCCAGCTCATGTTCTCTGACCTCACTCCTAAACAGTATGGAGCACACTCCCCACCTCAGAGCCATGTGGTAACCATCTCCCTCCACAGTACCCCCTTACACGTAGGTAGCCAGCTCATGCTCTCTGGCCTCAATCCTAAACAGCATGGAGCACCCTACTCACCCCAGAGCCATGTGGCAGCCATCTCCCTCCACAGTACCTCCATACAGGTAGGTAGCCATCCTACTAGGGAGGGGATTGTTGGGACCTGAGAACAACAATACAACTTCCACAAGGTCCTCTGGCCTCACTCCCAAACAGCATGGAGCACCCTCCCCACGCCATGGCCATGTGGTAACCATCTTCCTCCACAGAACATCCTTAAAGGTAGGTAGCCAGCTCATGCTCTCTGGCCTCACTCCCAAACAGCATGGAGCACCCTCCCCACCCAGAGCCATGTGGCCGCCATCTCCCTCCACAGTACCTCCGTTCTGGTAGGTAGACATCTTACTAGAGAGGGGTTGTTGGGACCTGAGAACAACACTAGAACTCCACAAGTCCTTCTGGCCTCACTCCCAAACAGCATGGAGCACCCTCCCTACCGAAGAGTCATGTGGCAGCCATCTTCCTCCACAGTACCTCCTTATAGGTAGATAGCCATCTTACTAGGGAGGGGGTTGTTGGGACCTGGGAACAACACTAGGACTCCCACAAGGCCCTCTGGCCTCACTCCCAAACAGGATGGAGCACTCTCCCCACCCCAGAGCCATGTGGCAACCATCTCCCTCCTCTGCTTCACTTTACAGGTAGGTAGCCAGCTCATGCTCTCTGGCCTCACTCCCAAACAGCATGGCGCACCCTCCCCACCCAAAGCCATGTTGCAGCCATCTCCCTCCACAGTACCTCCGTACAGGTAGTTAGCCATCTTACTAGGGAGGGGGTTGTTGGGACCTGAGAATAACACTACGACTCTCACAAACCCCTCAGGCCTCACTCCCAAACAGCATGGGGCACCCTCCCCACCCCAGGGTTATGTGGCAGCCATCTCTCTCCACAGTACCTCTGTACAGGTAGGTAGCCATCTTACTAGGGAGAGCATTGTTGAGACCTGAGAACAACACTATAACTCCACAAGGCCCTCTGGCCTCACTCCCAAACAGCATGGAGCACCCTCCCCACCCCAGAGCCATGTGGCAGCCATCTCCCCCCTCTGCTTCACCTTACAGATAGGTAGCCAGCTCTTTTTCTCTGGCCTCACTCCCAAACAGCATGGAGCACCTTACCCACCCCAGAGCTATGTGGCAGCCATCTCCCTCCTCTGCTCCACCTTCCAGGTAGATAGCCAGTTCATTCTCTCTGGCCTCACTCCCAAACAGCATGGAGCACCATCACCACCCCAGAGCCATGTGGCAGCCATCTCTCTCCACAGTACTTCCTTACAGGTAGGTAGCCATCTTACTAGGGAGGGCGTTGTTGGGACCTGAGAACAATACTAGGACTCCCACAAGGCTCTCTGACCTCACTCCCAAACAGCAGGGAGCAACCTCCCCACCCCAGAGCCATGTGGCAGCCATCACCCTCCTCTGCTTCACCTTACAGGTAGGTAGCAAGCTCATCCTCTCTGGCCTCACTCCCAAACAGCATGGAGCACCTTCCCCACCCCAGAGCCATTTGACAGCCATCTCCCTCCACAGTACCTGCTTACAGATAGGTAGCCTGCTCATGCTCTCTGGCCTCACTCCCAAACAGCATGGCGCACCCTCCCCACCCAGAGCCATGTTGCAGCCATCTCCCTCCACAGTACCTCTGTACAGGTAGTTAGCCATCTTTCTAGGGAGGGAGGTATTGGGACCTGAGAACAACACTACGAACCCCACAAGGCCCTCTGCCCTCACTCCCAAACAGCATGGAGCACCCTCCCCACCCCAGAGCCATATGGCAGCCATCTCCCTCTTCTGCTCCTCCTTACAGGCAGGTAACCAGCTCATGCTCTCTGGCCTAACTTCCAAACAGCATGGAGCACCCTCCCCACCGCAGAATGGCAGACATCTCCCTCCACAGTACCTCCTTACAGGTAGGTAGCCTGCTCATGCTCTCTGGCCTCACTCCCAAACAGCATGGAGCACCCTCCCTACCCCAGAGCCATGTGGCAGCCATCTCCCTCCTCTGCTTCACTTTACAGATAGGTAGCCAGCTCAAGCTCTCTGGCCTCACTCCCAAACAGCATGACGCACCCTCCGCACACAGAGCCATGTTGCAGCCATCTCCCTCCACAGTACCTCCGTACCGGTAGTTAGCCATCTTTCTAGGGAGGGGGGTATTGGGACCTGAGAACAACACTACGACTCCCAGAAGGCCCTCTGGCCTCACTCCCAAACAGCATGGAGCATCCTCCCCACCCCAGAGCCATATGGCATCCATCGCCCTCCTTCTTCACCTTACAGGTAGGTAGCCAGCTCATGCTCTCTGGCCTCACTCCCAAACATCATGGAGCACCCTCCCCACCCCAGAGCCATGTGGCAGCCACCACCCTCCTATGCTTCACCTTACAGGTAGGTAGCCAGCTCATTCTCTCTGGCCTCACTCCCAAATAGCATGGAGCACCCTCCCCACCCCAGAGCCATGTGGTAACCATCTCCCTCCACAGTACCTCCTTACCCATAGGTAGCCAGCTCATGCTCTCTGGCCTCACTCCCAAACAGCATGGAGCACCCTCCCCACCCGAGAGCCATGTGGCAGCCATCTCCCTCCACAGTACCTCCTTACACGTAGGTAGCCAGCTCATGCTCTCTGGCCTAACTCCCAAAAAGCATGGAGTACCTTCCCCACCCCAGAGCCATGTGGCAGCCATCTCCCTCCACAGTACCTCCTTACAGGTAGGTAGCCATCTTACTAGGGAGGGGATTGTTGGGACCTGAGAACAAGAATACAACTCCCACAAGGCTCTCTGGCCTCACTCCCAAACAGCATGCAGCACCATCCCCACCCCAGAGCCATGTGGCAGCCATCTCCCTCCTCTGCTTCACCTTCCAGGTAGGTAGCCAGCTCATGCTCTCTCGCCTCACTCCCAAACAGCATGGAGTACCCTCCCCAACCACAACCATGTAGCAGCCATCTCCTTTCACAGTTCCTCCGTACAGGTAGGTAGCCATCTTACTAGGAAGTGGGATGGTCGGATCTGAGAACAACACTAGGACTCCCATAAGGCCCTCTGGCCTCACTCACAAACACCATGGAGCACCCCCCCACCCCAGATCCATTTGGCAGCCATCTCCCTCCACAGTACCTTCTTACAGGTAGGTAGCCTGTTCATGCTCTATGGCCTCACTGCAAAATCGCATGGAGCACCCTCCCCACCCCAGAGCCATGTGGCAGCCATCTCCCTCCTCTGCTTCACCTTCCAGGTAGGTAGCCAGCTCATGCTCTCTCGCCTCACTCCCAAACATCATGGAGCACCCTCCCCACCCACAACCATGGTGCAGCCATCTCCCTTCACAGTTCCTCAGTACAGGTAGGTAGCCATCTTACTAGGAAGTGGGTTGTTGGGATCTGAGAACAACACTAGGACTCCCATAAGGCCATCTGGCCTCACTCCCAAACAGCATGCAGCACCCTCCCCACCCAGAGAAATGTTGCAGCCATCTCCCTCCACAGTACCTCCGTACAGGTAGTTAGCCATCTTACTAGGGAGGGGGTATTAGGACCTGAGAACAACACTACGACTCCCACAAGGCCCTCTGCCCTCACTCCCAAACAGCATGGAGCACACTCCCCACCCCAGAGCCATATGGCAGACATCTCCCTCTTCTGCTTCACCTTACAGGTAGGTAGCCAGCTCATGCTCTCTGGCCTAACTCCCAAACAGCACGGAGCAGCCTCCCCACCCCAGAATGGCAGACATCTCCCTCCACAGTACCTCCTAACAGGTAGGTAGCCTGCTCATGCTCTCTGGCCTCACTCCCAAACAGCATAGAGCACCCTCCCTACCCCAGAGTCATGTGGCAGCCATCTTCCTCCACAATACCTCCTTATAGGTAGGTAGTCATCTTACTTGGGTGGGGTTTGTTGGGACCTGGGAACAACACAAGGACTCCCACAAGGCCCTCTGGCCTCACTCCCAAACAGCATGAAGCACCCTCCCCACCCCAGAGCCATGTGGCAGCAATCTCCATCCTCTGCTTCACTTTACAGATAGGTAGCCAGCTCATGCTCTCTGGCCTCACTCCCAAACAGCATGGCGGACCATCCCCACCAAGAGCCATGTTGCAGCCATCTCCCTCCACAGTACCTCCGTACCGGTAGTTAGCCATCTTACTAGGGAGGGGTTTGTTGGGACCTGAGAACAACACTAAGACTCCCACAAGGCCCTCTGGCCTCACTCCCAAACAGCATAGGGTACCCTTCCCACCCCAGAGCCATATGGCAGCCATCTCCCTCCTTCTTCACCTTACAGGTAGGTAGCCAGCTCATGCTCTCTGGCCTCACTCCCAAACATCATGGAGCACCCTCCCCACCCCAGAGCCATGTGGCAGCCACCACCCTCCTCTGCTTCACCTTACAGGTAGGTAACCAGCTCATTCTCTCTGGCCTCACTCCCAAACAGCATGGAGCACCCTCCCCACCCCAGAGCCATGTGGTAACCATCTCCCTCCACAGTACCTCCTTACACGTAGGTAGCCAGCTCATGCGCTCTGGCCTCACTCCCAAACAGCATGGAGCACCCTCCCTACCCCAGAGCCATGTGGCAGCCATCTCACTACACAGTACCTCCTTACACGTAGGTAGCCAGCTCATGCTCTCTGGCCTCACTCCCAAAAAGCATGGAGCACCTTCCCCACCCCAGAGCCATGTGGCAGCCATCTCCCTCCCCTGCTTCACATTACAGGTAGGTAGCCAGCTCACTCTCTATGGCCTCACTCCCAAACAGCATGGAGCACCCCCCCCGACCCCAGAGCCATGTGGTAGCCATTCTCCTCCACAGTACCTTCTTACAGGTAGGTAGCCAGCTCATGCTCTCTGGCATCACTCCCAAACAGCATGGAGACCCCCCCCCAGCCCAGAGCCATGTGGCAGCTATCTCCCTCCACAGTACCACTGTACAGGTAGGTAGCCATCTTACTAGGACGTGGCTTGTTGGTATCTGAGAACAACACTAGGACTCCCATAAGGGCCTCTGGCCTCACTCACAAACACCATGGAGCACCCTCCCCACCCCAGAGCCATGTGGCAGCCATCTCCCTCCTCTGCTTCACCTTCCAGGTAGGTAGCCAGCTCATGCTCTCTCGCCTCACTCCCAAACAGCATGGAGCACCCTCCCCACCCACAACCATGTGGCAGCCATCTCCCTTCACAGTTCCTCCATACAGGTAGGTAGCCATCTTACTAGTAAGTGGGTTGGTCAGATCTGAGAACAACACTAGGACTCCCGTAAGGCCATCTGGCCTCACTCACAAACACCATGGAGAACCTTCCCCAACCCAGATTCATTTGGCAGCCATCTCCCTCACAGTACCTTCTTATAGGTAGGTAGCCTGTTCATGCTCTATGGCCTCACTCCAAAATCGCATGGAGCACCCTCCCCACCCCAGAATGGCAGACATCTCCCTCCACAGTACCTCCTTACAGGTAGGTAGCCATCTTACTAGGGAGGGGGTTGTTGTGACCTGAGAATAAAACTATAACTCCACAAGGCTCTCTGGGCTCACTCCCAAACAGCATGCAGCACCATCCCCACCCCAGAGCCATGTGGCAGCCATCTCCCTCCTCTGCTTCACCTTCCAGGTAGGTAGCCAGCTCATGCTCTCTGGCCTCACTCCCAAACAGCATGGCGCACCCTCCCCACCCAGAGCCATGTTGCAGCCATCTCCCTCCACAGTACCTCCGTACAGGTAGTTAGCCATCTTACTAGGGAGGGGGTTGTTGGGACCTGAGAACAACACTAAGACTCCCACAAGGCCCTCTGGCCTCACTCCCAAACAGCATGGAGCACCCTCCCCACCTCAGAGCCATATGGCAGCCATCTCCCTCCTTCTTCACCTTACAGGTAGGTAGCCAGCTCATGCTCTCTGGTCTTACTCCCAAACAGCATGGAGTACCCTCCCCACCCCAGAGCCATGTGGCAGCCACCTCCCTCCTCTGCTTCATCTTACAGGTAGGTAGCCTGCTCATGCTCTCTGGCCTCACTCTCAAACAGCATGAAGCACCCTCCCCTCTCCAGAGCTATGTGGCAGCCATCTCCCTCCACAGTACCTCCTTACAGGTAGGTAGTCATCTTACTAGGGAGGGGGTTGTTGGGACCTGAGAACAACATTACGACTCCCACAAGGCCCTCTGGCCTCACTCCCAAACAGCATGCAGCACCCTCCCCAGCCCAGAGCCATGTGGCAGCCATCTCCCTCCCCTGCTTCACCTTACAGGTAGGTAGCCTGCTCATGCTCTCTGGCCTTACTCCCAGACAGCATGGAGTACCCTCCCCACCCCAGGGCCATGTGGAAGCCATCTCCCTCCACAGTACCTCCTTACAGGTAGGTAGCCAGCTCATGCTCTCTGGCCTCACACCCAAACAGTATGGAGCACCCTCCCCACCCAGAGCTATGTAGCAGCCATCTCCCTCCACAGTACCTCCGTACAGGTAGGTAGCCATCTTACTAGGGAGGGGGTTGTTGGGACCTTAGAGCAACACTACGACTCTCACAAAGCACTCTGGCCTCAATGCCAAAAAGCATTGGCCACCCTCCCCACCCCTGAGCCATGTGGCAGCCATCTCCCTCCACAGTACCTCCGTACATGTAGGTAGACATCTTACTAGGGAGGGGGTTGTTGGGACCTGAGAACAACACTATAACTCCAAAAGACCCTCTGGCCTCACTCCCAAACAGCATGGAACACCCTCCCCACCCCAGAGCCATGTGGCAGCCATCTCCCTCTTCTGCTACACCTTACAGGTAGGTAGCCAGGTCATGCTCTCTGGCATCACTCCCAAACAGCATGGAGCACCCCCCCACCCCAGAGCCATGTGGCAGCCATCTACCTTCACATTAACACCGTACAGGTAGGTAGCCATCTTACTAGGTAGGGGGTTGTTGGGACCTTAGAGCAACACTACGACTCCCACAAGGCCCTCCAGCATCACTGCGAAACAGCATGGAGCACCCTCCCCACCACAGAGCCATATGGCAGCCATCTCCCTCCTTCTTCACCTTACAGGTAGGTAGCCAGTTCATGCTCTCTGGCCTCACTCCCAAACAGAGCGGAGCACCCTCCCCACCCCAGAGCCATGTGGAAGCCATCTCCCTCCTCTGCTTCACTTTACAGGTAGGTAGCCAGCTCATGCTCTCTGGCCTCACTGCCAAACAGCATGCCGCTCCCTCCTCACCCAGAGTCATGTTGCAGCCATCTCCCTCCACAGTACCTCCGTACAGGTAGTTAGCCATCTTACCTGGGAGGGGGTTGTTGGGAACTGAGAACAACACTAAGACTCCCACAAGGCCCTCTGGCCTCACTCCCAAACAGCATGGAGCACCCTCCCCACCCCAGAGCCAATTGGCAGCCATCTCCCTCCTTCTTCACCTTATAGGTAAGTAGCCAGCTCATGCTCTCTGGCCTTTCTCCCAAACAGCATGGAGCACCCTCCCCACCCCAGACCCATGTGGCAGCCATCTCCCTCCACAGTACCTCCTTACAGGTAGGTAGCCAGCTCATGCTCTCTGGCCTCACTCCCAAACAGCATGGAGCACCCTCCCCACCCCAGAGCCATGTGGCAGCAATCTCCCTCCTCTGCTTCACCTTACAGGTAGGTAGCCAGCTCATGTTCTCTGACCTCACTCCTAAACAGTATGGAGCACACTCCCCACCTCAGAGCCATGTGGTAACCATCTCCCTCCACAGTACCCCCTTACACGTAGGTAGCCAGCTCATGCTCTCTGGCCTCAATCCTAAACAGCATGGAGCACCCTACCCACCCCAGAGCCATGTGGCAGCCATCTCCCTCCACAGTACCTCCATACAGGTAGGTAGCCATCCTACTAGGGAGGGGATTGTTGGGACCTGAGAACAACAATACAACTTCCACAAGGTCCTCTGGCCTCACTCCCAAACAGCATGGAGCACCCTCCCCACGCCATGGCCATGTGGTAACCATCTTCCTCCACAGAACATCCTTAAAGGTAGGTAGCCAGCTCATGCTCTCTGGCCTCACTCCCAAACAGCATGGAGCACCCTCCCCACCCAGAGCCATGTGGCCGCCATCTCCCTCCACAGTACCTCCGTTCTGGTAGGTAGACATCTTACTAGGGAGGGGGTTGTTGGGACCTGAGAATAACACTACGACTCTCACAAACCCCTCAGGCCTCACTCCCAAACAGCATGGGGCACCCTCCCCACCCCAGGGTTATGTGGCAGCCATCTCTCTCCACAGTACCTCTGTACAGGTAGGTAGCCATCTTACTAGGGAGAGCGCTGTTGAGACCTGAGAACAACACTATAACTCCACAAGGCCCTCTGGCCTCACTCCCAAATAGCATGGAACACCCTCCCCACCCCAGAGCCATGTGGCAGCCATCTCCCTCTTCTGCTTCACCTTACAGGTAGGTAGCCAGCTCATGCTCTCTGGCCTCACTCCCATACAGCATGGAGCACCCTCCCCACCCCAGAGCCATGTGGCAGCCATCTCCCTCCACAGTACCGCCGTACAGGTAGGCAGCCATCTTACTAGGGAGGGGGGTTTTGGCACCTGAGAACCACACTACGACTCCCACAAGGCTCTCTGGCCTAACTCGCAAACAGCATGGAGCACCCTCCCCACCCCAGAGCCATGTGGCAGCCATCTCCCTCCTCTGCTTCACCTTACAGATAGGTAGCCAGCTCTTTTTCTCTGGCCTCACTCCCAAACAGCATGGAGCACCTTACCCACCCCAGAGCTATGTGGCAGCCATCTCCCTCCTCTGCTCCACCTTCCAGGTAGATAGCCAGTTCATTCTCTCTGGCCTCACTCCCAAACAGCATGGAGCACCATCACCACCCCAGAGCCATGTGGCAGCCATCTCTCTCCACAGTACCTCCTTACAGGTAGGTAGCCATCTTACTAGGGAGGGCGTTGTTGGGACCTGAGAACAATACTAGGACTCCCACAAGGCTCTCTGACCTCACTCCCAAACAGCATGGAGCACCTTCCCCACCCCAGAGCCATTTGACAGCCATCTCCCTCCACAGTACCTGCTTACAGATAGGTAGCCTGCTCATGCTCTCTGGCCTCACTCCCAAACAGCATGGCGCACCCTCCCCACCCAGAGCCATGTTGCAGCCATCTCCCTCCACAGTACCTCTGTACAGGTAGTTAGCCATCTTTCTAGGGAGGGAGGTATTGGGACCTGAGAACAACACTACGAACCCCACAAGGCCTTCTGCCCTCACTCCCAAACAGCATGGAGCACCCTCCCCACCCCAGAGCCATATGGCAGCCATCTCCCTCTTCTGCTCCTCCTTACAGGCAGGTAACCAGCTCATGCTCTCTGGCCTAACTCCCAAACAGCATGGAGCACCCTCCCCACCCCAGAATGGCAGACATCTCCCTCCACAGTACCTCCTTACAGGTAGGTAGCCTGCTCATGCTCTCTGGCCTCACTCCCAAACAGCATGGAGCACCCTCCCCACCCCAGAGCCATGTGGCAGCCATCTCCCTCCTCTGCTTCACTTTACAGATAGGTAGCCAGCTCAAGCTCTCTGGCCTCACTCCCAAACAGCATGACGCACCCTCCGCACACAGAGCCATGTTGCAGCCATCTCCCTCCACAGTACCTCCGTACCGGTAGTTAGCCATCTTTCTAGGGAGGGGGGTATTGGGACCTGAGAACAACACTACGACTCCCAGAAGGCCCTCTGGCCTCACTCCCAAACAGCATGGAGCACCCTCCCCACCCCAGATCCATATGGCATCCATCGCCCTCCTTCTTCACCTTACAGGTAGGTAGCCAGCTCATGCTCTCTGGCCTCACTCCCAAACATCATGGAGCACCCTCCCCACCCCAGAGCCATGTGGCAGCCACCACCCTCCTTTGCTTCACCTTACAGGTAGGTAGCCAGCTCATTCTCTCTGGCCTCACTCCCAAATAGCATGGAGCACCCTCCCCACCCCAGAGCCATGTGGTAACCATCTCCCTCCACAGTACCTCCTTACCCATAGGTAGCCAGCTCATGCTCTCTGGCCTCACTCCCAAACAGCATGGAGCACCCTCCCCACCCGAGAGCCATGTGGCAGCCATCTCCCTCCACAGTACCTCCTTACACGTAGGTAGCCAGCTCATGCTCTCTGGCCTAACTCCCAAAAAGCATGGAGTACCTTCCCCACCCCAGAGCCATGTGGCAGCCATCTCCCTCCACAGTACCTCCTTACAGGTAGGTAGCCATCTTACTAGGGAGGGGATTGTTGGGACCTGAGAACAAGAATACAACTCCCACAAGGCTCTCTGGCCTCACTCCCAAACAGCATGCAGCACCATCCCCACCCCAGAGCCATGTGGCAGCCATCTCCCTCCTCTGCTTCACCTTCCAGGTAGGTAGCCAGCTCATGCTCTCTCGCCTCACTCCCAAACAGCATGGAGTACCCTCCCCAACCACAACCATGTAGCAGCCATCTCCTTTCACAGTTCCTCCGTACAGGTAGGTAGCCATCTTACTAGGAAGTGGGATGGTCGGATCTGAGAACAACACTAGGACTCCCATAAGGCCCTCTGGCCTCACTCACAAACACCATGGAGCACCCCCCACCCCAGATCCATTTGGCAGCCATCTCCCTCCACAGTACCTTCTTACAGGTAGGTAGCCTGTTCATGCTCTATGGCCTCACTCCAAAATCGCATGGAGCACCCTCCCCACCCCAGAGCCATGTGGCAGCCATCTCCCTCCTCTGCTTCACCTTCCAGGTAGGTAGCCAGCTCATGCTCTCTCGCCTCACTCCCAAACAGCATGGAGCACCCTCCCCACCCACAACCATGGTGCAGCCATCTCCCTTCACAGTTCCTCAGTACAGGTAGGTAGCCATCTTACTAGGAAGTGGGTTGTTGGGATCTGAGAACAACACTAGGACTCCCATAAGGCCCTCTGGCCTCACTCCCAAACAGCATGCAGCACCCTCCCCACCCAGAGAAATGTTGCAGCCATCTCCCTCCACAGTACCTCCGTACAGGTAGTTAGCCATCTTACTAGGGAGGGGGGTATTAGGACCTGAGAACAACACTACGACTCCCACAAGGCCCTCTGCCCTCACTCCCAAACAGCACGGAGCAGCCTCCCCACCCCAGAATGGCAGACATCTCCCTCCACAGTACCTCCTAACAGGTAGGTAGCCTGCTCATGCTCTCTGGCCTCACTCCCAAACAGCATAGAGCACCCTCCCTACCCCAGAGTCATGTGGCAGCCATCTTCCTCCACAATACCTCCTTATAGGTAGGTAGTCATCCTACTTGGGTGGGGTTTGTTGCGACCTGGGAACAACACAAGGACTCCCACAAGGCCCTCTGGCCTCACTCCCAAACAGCATGAAGCACCCTCCCCACCCCAGAGCCATGTGGCAGCAATCTCCCTCCTCTGCTTCACTTTACAGATAGGTAGCCAGCTCATGCTCTCTGGCCTCACTCCCAAACAGCATGGCGGACCATCCCCACCAAGAGCCATGTTGCAGCCATCTCCCTCCACAGTACCTCCGTACCGGTAGTTAGCCATCTTACTAGGGAGGGTTTTGTTGGGACCTGAGAACAACACTAAGATTCCCACAAGGCCCTCTGGCCTCACTCCCAAACAGCATAGGGTACCCTTCCCACCCCAGAGCCATATGGCAGCCATCTCCCTCCTTCTTCACCTTACAGGTAGGTAGCCAGCTCATGCTCTCTAGCCTCACTCCCAAACATCATGGAGCACCCTCCCCACCCCAGAGCCATGTGGCAGCCACCACCCTCCTCTGCTTCACCTTACAGGTAGGTAGCCAGCTCATTCTCTCTGGCCTCACTCCCAAACAGCATGGAGCACCCTCCCCACCCCAGAGCCATGTGGCAGCCATCTCCCTCCCCTGCTTCACATTACAGGTAGGTAGCCAGCTCACTCTCTATGGCCTCACTCCCAAACAGCATGGAGCACCCCCCCCCCCGACCCCAGAGCCATGTGGTAGCCATTCTCCTCCACAGTACCTTCTTACAGGTAGGTAGCCAGCTCATGCTCTCTGGCATCACTCCCAAACAGCATGGAGACCCCCCCCCAGCCCAGAGCCATGTGGCAGCTATCTCCCTCCACAGTACCACTGTACAGGTAGGTAGCCATCTTACTAGGACGTGGGTTGTTGGTATCTGAGAACAACACTAGGACTCCCATAAGGGCCTCTGGCCTCACTCACAAACACCATGGAGCACCCTCCCCACCCCAGAGCCATGTGGCAGCCATCTCCCTCCTCTGCTTCACCTTCCAGGTAAGTAGCCAGCTCGTGCTCTCTCGCCTCACTCCCAAACAGCATGGAGCACCCTCCCCACCCACAACCATGTGGCAGCCATCTCCCTTCACAGTTCCTCCATACAGGTAGGTAGCCATCTTACTAGTAAGTGGGTTGGTCAGATCTGAGAACAACACTAGGACTCCCATAAGGCCATCTGGCCTCACTCACAAACACCATGGAGAACCTTCCCCAACCCAGATTCATTTGGCAGCCATCTCCCTCACAGTACCTTCTTATAGGTAGGTAGCCTGTTCATGCTCTATGGCCTCACTCCAAAATCGCATGGAGCACCCTCCCCACCCCAGAATGGCAGACATCTCCCTCCACAGTACCTCCTTACAGGTAGGTAGCCATCTTACTAGGGAGGGGGTTGTTGTGACCTGAGAATAAAACTATAACTCCACAAGGCCCTCTGGGCTCACACCCAAACAGCATGGAACACGCCCCCCACCCCAGAGCCATGTGGCAGCCATCTCCCTTTTCTGCTTCACCTTACAGGTAGGTAGCCAGCTCATGCTCTCTGGCCTCACTCCCAAACAACATAGAGCACGCTCCCCACCCAGAGCCATGTGGCAGCCATCACCCTCCTCTGCTTCACCTTACAGGTAGGTAGCAAGCTCATCCTCTTTGGCCTTACTCCCAAACAGAATTGAGCACCTTCCCCACCCCAGAGCCACGTGGCAGCCATCTCCCTCCTTCTTCACCTTATAGTTAGGTAGCCAGCTCATGCTCTCTGGCCTCACTCCCAAACAGCATGGAGCACCCTCCCCACCCCAGAGCCATGTAGCCGCCATCTCCCTCCACAGTACCTCCTTACAGGTAGGTAGCCTGCTCATGCTCTCCGGCCTAACTACCAAACAGCATGGAGCACCCTCCCCCCCAGAGCCATGTAGCCACCATCTCCCTCCACAGTACCTCTGTACTGGTAGGTAGATATCTTACTAGGGAGGGGGTTGTTGGGACCTGAGAACAACACTACGACTCTCACAAACCACTCTGGCCTCACTCCCAAACAGCATGGGGCACCCTCCCCACCCCAGGGCCATGTGGCAGCCATCTCTCTTCACAGTACCTCCGTACAGGTAGGTAGCCATCTTACTAGGGAGAGGGTTGTTGGGACCTGAGAACAACACTATAACTCCACAAGACCCTCTGGCCTCACTCCCAAACAGCATGGAACACCCTCCCCACCCCAGAGCCATGTGGCGGCCCCCACCCTCCTCTGCTTCACCTTATAGGTAGGTAGCCAGCTCATTCTCTCTGGCCTCACTCCCAAACAGCATGGAGCACCCTCCCCACCCCAGAGCCATGTGGTAACCATCTCCCTCCACAGTACCTCCTTACCCATAGGTAGCCAGCTCATGCTCTCTGGCCTCACTCCCAAACAGCATGGAGCACCCTCCCCACCCGAGAGCCATGTGGCAGCCATCTCCCTCCACAGTACCTCCTTACACGTAGGTAGCCAGCTCATGCTCTCTGGCCTAACTCCCAAAAGCATGGAGTACCTTCCCCACCCCAGAGCCATGTGGCAGCCATCTCCCTCCACAGTACCTCCTTACAGGTAGGTAGCCATCTTACTAGGGAGGGGATTGTTGGGACCTGAGAACAAGAATACAACTCCCACAAGGCTCTCTGGCCTCACTCCCAAACAGCATGGGGCACCCTCCCCACCTCAGGGCCATGTGGCAGCCATCTCTCTTCACAGTACCTCCGTACAGGTAGGTAGCCATCTTACTAGGGAGAGGGTTGTTGGGACCTGAGAACAACACTATAACTCCACAAGGCCCTCTGGCCTCACTCCCAAACAGCATGGAACACCCTCCCCACCCCAGAGCCATGTGGCGGCCCCCACCCTCCTCTGCTTCACCTTATAGGTAGGTAGCCAGCTCATTCTCTCTGGCCTCACTCCCAAACAGCATGGAGCACCCTCCCCACCCCAGAGCCATGTGGTAACCATCTCCCTCCACAGTACCTCCTTACACGTAGGTAGCCAGCTCATGCTCTCTGGCCTCACTCCCAAAGAGCATGGAGCACCCTCCCCACCCCGGAGCCATGTGGCAGCAATCTCCCTCCTCTGCTTCACTTTACAGATAGGTAGCCAGCTCATGCTCTCTGGCCTCACTCCCAAACAGGATGGTGCACCATCCCCACCCAGAGCCATGTTGCAGCCATCTCCCTCCACAGTACCTCCGTACCGGTAGTTAGCCATCTTACTAGGGAGGGGTTTGTTGGGACCTGAGAACAACACTACGACTCCCACAAGGCTCTCTGGCCTCACTCGAATACAGCATGGAGCACCCTCCCTACCCCAGACCCATGTGGCAGCCATCTCCCTCCACAGTACCGCCTTACAGGTAGGTAGCCAGCTCATGCTCTCTGGCCTCACTCCCAAACAGCATGGAGCACCCTCCCCACCCCAGAGCCATATGGCAGCCATCTCCCTCCTTCTTCACCTTACAGGTAGGTAGCCAGCTCACGCTCTCTGGCCTCACTCCCAAACATCATGGAGCACCCTCCCCACCCCAGAGCCATGTGGCGGCCAACACCCTCCTCTGCTTCACCTTACAGGTAGGTAGCCAGCTCATTCTCTCTGGCCTCACTCCCAAACAGCATGGAGCACCCTCCCCACCCCAGAGCCATGTGGCAGCCATCTCCCTCCACACTACCTCCTTACAGGTAGGTAGCCAGCTCATGCTCTCTGGCCTCACTCCCAAACAGCATGGAGCACCCTCCCCACCCCAGAGCCATATGGCAGCCATCTCCCTCCTTCTTCACCTTACAGGTAGGTAGCCAGCTCACGCTCTCTGGCCTCACTCCCAAACATCATGGAGCACCCTCCCCACCCCAGAGCCATGTGGCGGCCACCACCCTCCTCTGCTTCACCTTACAGGTAGGTAGCCAGCTCATTCTCTCTGGCCTCACTCCCAAACAGCATGGAGCACCCTCCCCACCCCAGAGCCATGTGGCAGCCATCTCCCTCCACACTACCTACTTACAGGTAGGTAGCAAGCTCATGCTCTCTGGCCTCACTCCTAAACAGCATGGAGCACCCTCCCCACCCCAGAGCCATGTGTCAGCCATCTCCCTCCACAGTACCTCCGTACAGGTAGGTAGCCAACTTACTAGGGAGGGGGTTGTTGGGACCTGAGAACAACACAACAACTCCCACAAGGCCCTCAAGCCTCACTCCGAAACAGCTTGGAGCACCCTCCCTGCCACAGAGGCATGTGGCAGCCATCTCCCTCCACAGTACCTCCTAACAGGTAGGTAGACATCTTACTAGGGAGGGGCTGTTGGGACCTGAGAACAACATTACGACTCCCACAAGGCCCTCTGGCCTCACTCCCAAACAGCATGCAGCACCCTCCCCACCCAAGAGCCATGTGGCAGCCATCTCCCTCCTCTGCTTCACCTTACAGGTAGGTAGCCTGCTCATGCTCTCTGGCCTCACTCCCAGACAGCATGGAGCACCCTCCCCACCTGTTAGACCTGTCAGCCCTAGGGTGGTCTTAACCCGTTTTTTTCTCTTTGCGCCTCATTTTTGCCACTACACTTTTGTTGGACCTAGGTCTCTGGGCGCCTTATCACTGCCAAACAGTGCTGAGGTGCAGGTGCTCTCTCCTATTAAGATGGCTGCCACAGGCCCCTGCTACTGCGGAGTGGCCTTTGCGTACACATACTAGTAGTCAGGATCAGGCTGGGACATAATGATACAGTATCCATGCCGTCCCCGCCTCTGGGCCTCATAGCCAGACATGAGGGAAGCTTCTAGAACCTTCCAGCCCAGGGAGGAGTTATGCTTTGCCGCCTTTCAGGAGGGTCACCTGACCTAGGGGTATAAGAGGTTTGGAGGGAAACCTAGTTAGTCAGTTGGGGCACCACTGGACCTGGGGGAACCTCCGTCGGAGTATAGGCTGTCGGGCCTAGGGGGGAGACCTACACTACTGGTACTGACTGGGCTGAGGCACTGCTGTGCTAAGATAGCTGAGGAACACCTTCCACCCACTGACCTTGCCCAGCGTGAGGGGACCCAGGGAACCACCTCCAGTGTGCCTGCAGGGCACCTACCTGCCTCTTGTGCCCACCAACTCAACCCCCCTTTCCCCCCAAGTAACCGTAACCACAATCAACTTGCTGCAACAATCAAGAAACTGCAACCAAACTAGACAACTCCAACGACGCTACTGCTGGGGATCACCAGGTAAAGCGCTGTATGCTGTGCCCTGAAGAAGCGCTGGACTGTCACCCCTTTGTGTCCTGCTGCAGAGCGCTGTGCTTCTAAGCGCTGGGCCCCATAACCTGCGTCATGCCCCCCAGTCTTGTGCGCTACCCTAGCGCTGAATCACCAGCACCTGCTGCCCACGAGGTGCTGGCCTGAGACGGTGACTGTTCCCCCGAGCACTGTGCAGCGCGCTCCCCTGTGTGCCTGCTGGGCCGGAGAACTCACCGCCGCGGCCCCCGCGCTGTCCTGAAGGGGCGTTGCGCCCAGGATCACCGCCGCCGTCCCGCGCCGGGAGGGAGGAAGATTGAGTCGCCCGGGGCACCGCCGCGACCCCCCGTAGCAAGGGGAGGGCCGCTGCGGGAACAGGGAAGGCCGCGCTGGGCCTGGAGAGAGGCGGGAGGCGTTGCTAGGCAACGCGAGCACCGGCCGCGTCAGAGGCCGTGCCCCCACAGAAGCCGCAACGCCATTGGTCCCCGGGTCCGGAGGCCGACGGAGGCCCGGAGCCCATGGAAGAACCTCGCCGGAGGGGCTCCACTGCCAGCGGGAGCCCCCGGGATCCCCACAAGGCCGCAGGAAGCACGGAGAGTCCGGGAGCACGGGCCGCCTCCCCCGGTCTGGGCCCCATGTGCAGAGAGAAGCGGGCTGACCGGAGGAGAGGCGCCCGGCCCCATCCAGACCCGACAGCAATACCGGGACAGTCAGGTGAGCCCGGAAGGCCCGGCGAGGGGAATCCCTGCTATCGTGAAGGCCTCCGGCCAGAGACGCTTCCCCCGTGCACTGTCCCGAGTAGATTGAGAAGGGCAGGAGCCCTCATGTGACTGCGCTGACTGTGCCCCCTTTGGCTGGGACCGGCCCTGTACACCAGTTCAGTCCTTACCACCTGGGCCTCATGAACAGGGCCTGAGCTGGGATCCTGTAATTCTACCCCATGCGGGGAACTAGCTCTGTTGATGTAAACGTGTTTTCTATGTTCATCACATGCCTGCATTAAGTCTCCTAATGAGGGAAGTGTTTACCCTGTTGAGTGGTTAATCTACAGTAAGGCCCGTAATGAAATGAATGTACCTACATGAATTGGGCCTGGGTGTTCACCTGCCAAGAGTTAAAGTGTTCTTATGTTGTAGGCCTACCTGCTTTGCGATACCCACTGTACTGAATGTGGTTGCGCCTAGGTTGATACGGGTTCCTCCTCATCTACAGTGTAATGTGCATCTAAGTCCTTGCTAATGGGATGTCGCTAAATGCATTGAAGTCTATGTTTTTGACCTACAGTCTATGACCTACAGTGTTACCTGCTTATTTAGGAGGTTATTGCTACTGCCTTTTTAATGGCGTAACGTTCTACTGTTCTAATGTGCTTGAATGAAATTGACGCACTGGTTCTATGAAGCTAAATGAATTGAAATGTTGCCTAAGATTATCTGCCTCATCAACTGCTAATTTAAATGAGATAAAGGATCTTGTTTTTACATCAAAGCCTGGTGTGGTGTGTCCCTTTATTGTTGCGCATTATTGGGTCAGTGTGAGTGTGTGCTGCACAGATGCTTAACACATTGCCTTCGGGTGCCTTCCTGCCTCACGCCAAGCTACCGTGTCGGAATCGGTGAACCCGGTTCTAACACCACCCCAGAGCCATGTGGCCGCCATCTCCCTCTACAGTACCTCCTTACAGGTAGGTAGCCAGCTCATGCTCTCTGGCCTCACTCCTAATCAGCATGGAGCACCCTCCCCACCCCAGAGCCATGTGGCAGTCATGTCCCTCCTCTGCTTCACCTTACAGGTAGGTAGCCAGGCCATGTTCTCTGACCTCACTCCTAAACAGCATGGAGCACCCTCCCCACCCACAGCCATGTGGCAGCCATCTCCGTCCTCTGCTTCACCTTACAGGTAGGTAGCCAGCTTATGTTCTCTGACCTCACTCACAAACAGCATGGAGCACCCTCCCCACCCCAGAGCCATGTGGCAGCCATCTCCCTCCACAGTACCTCCGTACAGGTAGGTAGCCATCTTACTAGGGAGGGGGTTGTTGGGACCTGAGGACAACACTACGACTCCCACAAGGCTCTCTGGCCTCACTCGAATACAGCATGGAGCACCCTCCCCACCCCAGAGCCATGTGGTAGCCATCTCCCTCCACAGTGCATCCTTACAGGTAGGTAGCTATTTTACTAGGGAGGGGTTGTTGGGACCTGAGAACAACAATACGACTCCCACAAGGCGCACTTGCCTCACTCCAAAACAGCATGGAGCACCCTCCCCACCCCAGAGCCATTTGGCAAACATCTCCCTCCACAGTACCTGCTTACAGGTAGGTAGCCTGCTCATGATCTCTGGCCTCACTAGCAAACAGCATGAAGCATCCTTCCCACCCCAGAGCCATGTGGCAGCCATCTCCCTCCACAGTTCCTCCGTACAGGTAGGTAGCTTTATCTTACTAGGGAGGGGGCTGTTGGGACCTGAGAACAACACTACGACTCCCGTAAGGCCCTCTGGCCTCACTCACAAACAGCATGGAGCACACGCCTCACCCAAGAGCCATGTGGCAGCCATCTTCCTCCTCTGCTTCACCTTACAGGTAGGTAGCCTGCACATGCTCTCTGGCCTCACTCCCATACAACATGGAGCACCCTCCCCACCCCAGAGCCATGTGGTAACCATCTCCCTCCACAGTACCTCCTTATACGTAGGTAGCCAGCTCATGCTCTCTGGCCTCAATCCTAAACAGCATGGAGCACCCTCCCCACCCCAGAGCCATGTGGCAGCCATCTCCCTCCACAGTACCTCCGTACAGGTAGGAAGTCATCTTACTAGGGAGGGGATTGTTGGGACCTGAGGACAACACTACGACTCCCACAAGGATCTCTGGCCTCACTCGAATACAGCATGGAGCACCCTCCCCACCCCAGAGCCATGTGGTAGCCATCTCCCTCCACAGTGCATCCTTACAGGTAGGTAGCTATCTTACTAGGGAGGGGTTGTTGGGACCTGAGAACAACAATACGACTCCCACAAGGCGCACTTGCCTCACTCCCAAACAGCATGGAGCACCCTCCCCACCCCAGAGCCATTTGGCAAACATCTCCCTACACAGTACCTGCTTACAGGTAGTTAGCCTGCTCATGCTCTCTGGCCTCACTAGCAAACAGTATGAAGCACCCTTCCCACCCCAGAGCCATGTGGCGGTCATCTCCCTCCACAGTTCTTCCGTACAGGTAGGTAGCTATATCTTACTAGGGAGGGGGTTGTTGGGACCTGAGAACAACACTACGACTCCCGTAAGGCCCTCTGGCCTCACTCACAAACAGCATGGAGCACACGCCTCACCCAAGAGCCATGTGGCAGCCATCTTCCTCCTCTGCTTCACCTTACAGGTAGGTAGCCTGCACAAGCTCTCTGGCCTCACTCCCATACAACATGGAGCACCCCCCCCAGCCCAGAGCCATGTGGCAGCCATCTCCCTCCACAGTACCTCCGTACAGGTAGGTAGCCATCTTACTAGGGAGGGGGTTGTTGGGACCTGAGGACAACACTACGACTCCCACAAGGCTCTCTGGCCTCACTCGAATACAGCATGGAGCACCCTCCCTACCCCAGAGCCATGTGGTAGCCATCTCCCTCCACAGTGCATCCTTACAGGTAGGTAGCTATCTTACTAGGGAGGGGTTGTTGGGACCTGAGAACAACAATACGACTCCCACAAGGCGCACTTGCCTCACTCCCAAACAGCATGGAGCACCCTCCCCACCCCAGAGCCATTTGGCAAACATCTCCCTCCACAGTACCTGCTTACAGGTAGGTAGCCTGCTCATGCTCTCTGGCCTCACTAGCAAACAGCATGAAGCACCCTTCCCACCCCAGAGCCATGTGGCGGCCATCTCCCTCCACAGTTCCTCTGTACAGGTAGGTAGCTATATCTTACTAGGGAGGGGGTTGTTGGGACCTGAGAACAACACTACGACTCCCGTAAGGCCCTCTGGCCTCACTCACAAACAGCATGGAGCACACGCCTCACCCAAGAGCCATGTGGGAGCCATATTCCTCCTCTGCTTCACCTTACAGGTAGGTAGCCTGCACATGCTCTCTGGTCTCACTCCCATACAACATGGAGCACCCTCCCCATCCCAGAGCCATGTGGTAACCATCTCCCTCCACAGTACCTCCTTACACGTAGGTAGCCAG
The DNA here is from genome assembly GCA_963921515.1 of Calotriton arnoldi. Taxonomy (NCBI): domain Eukaryota; kingdom Metazoa; phylum Chordata; class Amphibia; order Caudata; family Salamandridae; genus Calotriton; species Calotriton arnoldi. Next base: position 1,316,106 of record CAWUFW010003710.1, on the reverse strand, counting down.
CTCATGCTCTCTGGCCTCAATCCTAAACAGCATGGAGCACCCTCCCCACCCCAGAGCCATGTGGTAGCCATCTCCCTCCACAGTGCATCCTTACAGGTAGGTAGCTATCTTACTAGGGAGGGGTTGTTGGGACCTGAGAACAACAATACGACTCCCACAAGGCGCACTTGCCTCACTCCCAAACAGCATGGAGCACCCTCCCCACCCCAGAGCCATTTGGCAAACATCTCCCTCCACAGTACCTGCTTACAGGTAGGTAGCCTGCTCATGCTCTCTGGCCTCACTAGCAAACAGCATGAAGCACCCTTCCCACCCCAGAGCCATGTGGCGGCTATCTCCCTGCACAGTTCCTCCGTACAGGTAGTGTTAGAAATGGGATTTCTGGTTGGCTAAGGCTTGCGGCAAAGCCAGGCGGAAACCACCACTCTAGTCAGGGCAAGGGAGTTACACACCCAAGATAACCCCTACTCACCCTCCTTGGTAGCTTGGCACGAGCAGTTAGGCCTATCCCGGAGGCAATGTGTAAAGCGTTTGCGCAACACACACACAGCAACAACATACTAGGCACACTGCAAAAAGGAACTCCACACAAGGTTATATATAAAAATAGCCTTTGTATTATCAGAAAACACATTAGAATAGTACTCACATAATATACATCGTGCCACCTGGCACTAGGTCATATTTACAGGGGATTATGTACACATGACAGGGCCACGTGGGCCACTGTCAGAACCATCACTTAGTAAAGATAATAAATGTAGAACATATCATCAATGTACAACCAGTAATCACTGGTAACCACTGTACTCAGCATCAGCCTGTAACATAAACCACATTATGCACAGTATCACATAGGCGCCAAATCTATTGTACGCCAACCTCATCAGTCTAAACTCTTAGACCCTAACCTCCTAGGTATAAATCCCATTAGGGGCATAACTCACAGTAGAGAATAACTCACAACCTAAACGCATTAGGGAATAATAACCTCACAAGCATAAACACATTATGCAAAACCTCATAATCATGAAAGTACATTAGAGGTATAAACAGGGTGCGTAAAGCATAGTAAATGCATCACATTTCCTAGCACCACATATTAGGACACAAATCACATTAGCACATAACCTCACAGTAGAAACCATAGCAGAGGAATAAATCACATTAGCACATAACCTCACAGTAGGAACCATATCAGAGGCATAAATCACATTAGGGCCTGGCGCCCTACAAACCTACATTCCCCTGGGGCCAACTGGCCATCTCTAAAGGGGCTCAAATGCCCTGTGTCCAGAATGTCAGGGCGCTGCAAATGCAGCAGAAGTCAAGGGTGCGCAATTGCGCAGACCTAAACGTTGCAGCTGCCCACTACTTGCTGGGCAGCTGGGAATACATGGGGCAAAAGGAGTGTATCTTCACTTCTAGCACAAAATGGCGTGTCCCCAAAGATAAGAATGGCCTAACGATGCAGCTGCCCACTACTTGCTGGGCAGCTGGGAATATGAAAATGAGGCCTGGCACCACTGTGCCGTCTGGAACAATTAGCCGAAAACGTTACAGCTGCCTGCGCTCTCGCAGGGCAGCTGGGCAAAGGAACAAGGGGGGGCCCTGGCACATCTGGGCCTTCAAACAACTATGCCACTTGTAGGAGCCATCTGGGCTCTAAAACAATGATGCGCAGGGTTGGAGCCACCTAGGCTCTAAAAATAATTATGCGCAAAGTTGGAGCCATACCGGGCTCTAAAACAAACTATGCCCCTCTCGGTGGTGCCACACGGGCTCGTAAATTAAGCCTGATGCCCAACGTTAGGGCGACCCGCAACAGCGGGTCCGCCCAGGAAAACAGGCCCTGTGCCCTCATTGGCACCATACCGCACAGCTCGAGCCCCCACTCACCGACTTGCAGGCTTCCCGGCAGGGGCAGCATCACTCGAGGCGCTCTCTCGCTCCGGCGGCCGGTCGCTCAGAAGGCTGCGGGGCAGGGAGAGCACTCGGGACTCCCGTCGGCTCCTCTCCTGTGGCGGTCTGGGCGGGGCTTCCCTCAGGTCATGGGAGCCCCGCGAAGAGTCGACGGTCTGTCGGGTCACCTTCCCCCGACGGGGGGAGGGCAGAAGTGACGCCCCAGTCAAGCCAGGCGCCTGCCTGCCTTCCGTCTGCCAGGCCCCGCCCATAGTGCCTGACTTCCGGGTCGCATCGATAGCGGCCCAGAGTAAATTTTAAGAGCGGCTTGGGCCGCGGCGGTGATTCGGCGGCTTTCTCCCTCTTCGGCCGCGATGCGGGGTGGGCACCCGCAGTAAAAATAAACCTAGAGCGGGGTGGGCTCCCGCTCTTAAAATAAGGAAATGAGCGGGGTGGGCACCCGCAAAGGGCACAACGGGGGAATCCCTACGCTGGGGATTCCCCCCCCAGCAGCGCTGTGCAGCCCCGGGGCAGCGAAGCTCCAGTGCCCCAGGGGAATCCAAGGAAAGCGCTCCCAGCGCGCAGAAATGCTGCAAAAGTCTTGTCAAGGTCCTTCAGGAAGAAAAGGCATCAGGCCTTAGGTGAAGACAAGGAAGCACAAGGTCCTGTAGAGAGTAAGGGCAATGCAGGGCCCAGGGAGGCAAGCCCTCATGGTAGCCCCCCCCTGGGCCCCAGCAGCAGCACGCCCTGGCAGGACCAGAACTGCAGAACTGAACAATTTCATGGGGTCACAGCCCTTATATTTATATGCCCTTTTCCTTTGTGTCACAGCACAGGGCTTGGGGATACCAGTCAGAACTGGTTTAGGGGAGCTTTGGAGCACTTTGTTTTGCTCAGCTCCTCTCTCCTTTGTCAGGTGGGGGCTCAGGTATTAGACGCACCACAGGGGGCGGAGCCAGCATTGTGGAGGGAAGGCACAGCCCTATTCAGGTCCCAGGTGCAACTCCTCCCTCCCATCTGCATGCAGATCTCTCTATTCACCACTGGGCAGGCTCACCCTGCCCCTCCTGGAGCCACACACACCTCCCAGCCCCTGTCACTCACAAGCCAGACATGCAATTCACATCAGGCAGGCAGATACAGAGCACACATAAATGCCAACTTATAAAAGTGGCATTTCTACACCAGTCACAATAAATCTGCGCACCCCATTGCGCAGCATTTATTCACACAATTTCATACATACCAGACTTGACCATACTGCTCCTCTCATAACAGGAATTACCACTGACACACACTGATCAGGGAATCCCCCATGCATTCCTATGGGAGGGCAGGCCAATCTCACCACAAGTACACAGAGAGCGCACGCACTTTCCACTGGACCACAGTGCGAAAGTGCTCAGAGGCCTAAAATCACCAACACCAGGTTACAGACAAGGCAAAAAGTTCAGGGGTGAACCTGCCAAAAAGGGCCAAGTCCAACAGGTAGGTAGCTATATCTTACTAGGGAGGGGGTTGTTGGGACCTGAGAACAACACTACGACTCCCGTAAGGCCCTCTGGCCTCACTCACAAACAGCATGGAGCACACGCCTCACCCAAGAGCCATGTGGCAGCCATCTTCCTCCTCTGCTTCACCTTACAGGTAGGTAGCCTGCACATGCTCTCTGGCCTCACTCCCATACAACATGGAGCACCCTCCCCACCCCAGAGCCATGTGGTAACTATCTCCCTCCACAGTACCTCCTTACACATAGGTAGCCAGCTCATGCTCTCTGGCCTCAATCCTAAACAGCATGGAGCACCCTCCCTACCCCAGAGCCATGTGGCAGACATCTCCCTCCACAGTACCTCCGTACAGGTAGGTAGTCATCTTACTAGGGAGGGGATTGTTTGGACCTGAGAACAACAATACAACTCCCACAAGGCCGTCTGGCCTCACTCCCAAACAGCATGCAGCACCCTCCTCACCCCAGAGCCATGTTGCAGCCATTTCCCTCCACAGTACCTCTGTACAGGTAGTTAGCAATCTTACTAGGGAGGGGGTTGTTGGGACCAGAGAACAACATGACAACTCCCACAAGGCCCTCTGGCCTCACTCTCAAACAGCATGGAGCACCCTCCCCACCCCAGAGCCATATGGCAGCCATCTCCCTCCTTCTTCACCTTACAGGTAGGTATCCAGCTCATGCTCTCTGGCCTCACTCCCAAACAGCGTGGAGCACCCTCCCCACCCCATAGCCATGTGGCAGCCATCTCCCTCCTCTGCTTCACCTTACAGGTAGGTAGCCTGCTCATGCTCTCTGGCCTCACTCCCAAACAGCATTGAGGACCCTCCCCACCCCAGAGCCATGTGGCAGCCATCTCCCTCCACAGTACCTCCTTACAGGTAGGTAGCCAGCTCATGCTCTCTGGCCTCACTCCTAAACAGCATGGAACACCCTCCTCACCCCAGAGCCATGTGGCAGCCATCTCCCTCCACAGTACCTCCGTACAGGTAGGTAGCCAACTTACTAGGGAGGGGGTTGTTGGGACCTTAGAGCAACACTACGACTCTCACAAAGTCCTCTGGCCTCAATCCCAAACAGCATTGGGCACCCTCCCCACCCCAGAACCATGTGGCAGCCATCTCCCTCCACAATTCCTCCGTACATGTAGGTAGCCATATTACTAGGGAGGGGGTTTTTGGGACCTGAGAACAACACTATAACTCCACAAGGCCCTCTGGCCTCACTCCCAAACAGCATTGAACAACCTCCCCACCCCAGAGCCATGTGGCAGCCATCTCCCACTTTTGCTTCACCTTACAGGTAGGTAGCCAGCTCATGCTCTCTGGCCTCATTCCCAAACAGCATGGAGCACCTTCCCCACCCCAGAGCCATTTGGCAGCCATCTCCCTCCACAGTACCTGCTTACAGGTAGGTAGCCTGCTCATGCTCTCTGGCCTCACTCCCAAACAGCATGGAGCACCCTCCCTACCCCAGAGCCATGTGGCAGCCATCTCCCTCCGCAGTACCTCCGTACATGTAGGTAGCCATCTTACTAGAGAGGGGGTTGTTGGGACCTGAGAACAACACTATAACTCCACAAGGCCTTCTGGCCTCACTCCCAAACAGCATGGAGCACCCTCCCTACCGAAGAGTCATGTGGCAGCCATCTTCCTCCACAGTACCTCCTTATAGGTAGATAGCCATCTTACTAGGGAGGGGGTTGTTGGGACCTGGGAACAACACTAGGACTCCCACAAGGCCCTCTGGCCTCACTCCCAAACTGGATGGAGCACTCTCCCCACCCCAGAGCCATGTGGCAGCCATCTCCCTCCTCTGCTTCACTTTACAGGTAGGTAGCCAGCTCATGCTCTCTGGCCTCACTCCCAAACAGCTTGGCGCACCCTCCCCACCCAAAGCCATGTTGCAGCCATCTCCCTCCACAGTACCTCCGTACAGGTAGTTAGCCATCTTACTAGGGAGGGGGTTGTTGGGACCTGAGAACAACACTAAGACTCCCACAAGGCCCTCTGGCCTCACTCCCAAACAGCATGGAGCACCCTCCCCACCCCAGAGCCATATGGCACCCATCTCCCTCCTTCTTCACCTTACAGGTAGGTAGCCAGCTCATGCTCTCTGGTCTTACTCCCAAACAGCATGGAGTACCCTCCCCACCCCAGAGCCATGTGGCAGCCACCTCCCTCCTCTGCTTCATCTTACAGGTAGGTAGCCTGCTCATGCTCTCTGGCCTCACTCTCAAACAGCATGAAGCACCCTCCCCTCTCCAGAGCCATGTGGCAGCCATCTCCCTCCACAGTACCTCCTTACAGGTAGGTAGTCATCTTACTAGGGAGGGGGTTGTTGGGACCTGAGAACAACATTACGACTCCCACAAGGCCCTCTGGCCTCACTCCCAAACAGCATGCAGCACCCTCCCCAGCCCAGAGCCATGTGGCAGCCATCTCCCTCCCCTGCTTCACCTTACAGGTAGGTAGCCTGCTCATGCTCTCTGGCCTTACTCCCAGACAGCATGGAGTACCCTCCCCACCCCAGAGCCATGTGGAAGCCATCTCCCTCCACAGTACCTCCTTACAGGTAGGTAGCCAGCTCATGCTCTCTGGCCTCACTCCCAAACAGGATGGAGCACCCTCCCCACCCAGAGCTATGTAGCAGCCATCTCCCTCCACAGTACCTCCGTACAGGTAGGTAGCCATCTTACTGGGAGAGAGCAACACTACGACTCTCACAAAGCACTCTGGCCTCAATCCCAAAAAGCATTGGCCACCCTCCCCACCCCTGAGCCATGTGGCAGCCATCTCCCTCCACAGTACCTCCGTACACGTAGGTAGACATCTTACTAGGGAGGGGGTTGTTGGGACCTGAGAACAACACTATAACTCCAAAAGACCCTCTGGCCTCACTCCCAAACAGCATGGAACACCCTCCCCACCCCAGAGCCATGTGGCAGCCATCTCCCTCTTCTGCTACACCTTACAGGTAGGTAGCCAGGTCATGCTCTCTGGCATCACTCCCAAACAGCATGGAGCACCCCCCACCCCAGAGCCATGTGGCAGCCATCTACCTTCACATTAACACCGTACAGGTAGGTAGCCATCTTACTAGGTAGGGGTTGTTGGGACCTTAGAGCAACACTACGACTCCCACAAGGCCCTCCAGCATCACTGCGAAACAGCATGGAGCACCCTCCCCACCACAGAGCCATATGGCAGCCATCTCCCTCCTTCTTCACCTTACAGGGAGGTAGCCAGTTCATGCTCTCTGGCCTCACTCCCAAACAGAGCGGAGCACCCTCCCCACCCCAGAGCCATGTGGAAGCCATCTCCCTCCTCTGCTTCACTTTACAGGTAGGTAGCCAGCTCATGCTCTCTGGCCTCACTCCCAAACAGCATGCCGCTCCCTCCTCACCCAGAGTCATGTTGCAGCCATCTCCCTCCACAGTACCTCCGTACAGGTAGTTAGCCATCTTACCTGGGAGGGGTTGTTGGGAACTGAGAACAACACTAAGACTCCCACAAGGCCCTCTGGCCTCACTCCCAAACAGCATGGAGCACCCTCCCCACCCCAGAGCCAATTGGCAGCCATCTCCCTCCTTCTTCACCTTATAGGTAGGTAGCCAGCTCATGCTCTCTGGCCTTTCTCCCAAACAGCATGGAGCACCCTCCCCACCCCAGACCCATGTGGCAGCCATCTCCCTCCACAGTACCTCCTTACAGGTAGGTAGCCAGCTCATGCTCTCTGGCCTCACTCCCAAACAGCATGGAGCACCCTCCCCACCCCAGAGCCATGTGGCAGCAATCTCCCTCCTCTGCTTCACCTTACAGGTAGGTAGCCAGCTCATGTTCTCTGACCTCACTCCTAAACAGTATGGAGCACACTCCCCACCTCAGAGCCATGTGGTAACCATCTCCCTCCACAGTACCCCCTTACACGTAGGTAGCCAGCTCATGCTCTCTGGCCTCACTCCCAAACAGCATGGAGCACCTTCCCCACCCCAGAGCCATGTGGCAGCCATCTCCCTCCACAGTAACTCCTTAAAGGTAGGTAGCCAGCTCATGCTCTCTGGCCTCAATCCTAAAGAGCATGGAGCACCCTACCCACCCCAGAGCCATGTGGCAGCCATCTCCCTCCACAGTACCTCCATACAGGTAGGTAGCCATCCTACTAGGGAGGGGATTGTTGGGACCTGAGAACAACAATACAACTTCCACAAGGTCCTCTGGCCTCACTCCCAAACAGCATGGAGCACCCTCCCCACGCCAGAGCCATGTGGTAACCATCTTCCTCCACAGAACATCCTTAAAGGTAGGTAGCCAGCTCATGCTCTCTGGCCTCACTCCCAAACAGCATGGAGCACCCTCCCCACCCAGAGCCATGTGGCCATCATCTCCCTCCACAGTACCTCCGTTCTGGTAGGTAGACATCTTACTAGGGAGGGGGTTGTTGGGACCTGAGAATAACACTACGACTCTCACAAACCCCTCAGGCCTCACTCCCAAACAGCATGGGGCACCCTCCCCACCCCAGGGCCATGTGGCAGCCATCTCTCTCCACAGTACCTCTGTACAGGTAGGTAGCCATCTTACTAGGGAGAGCGTTGTTGAGACCTGAGAACAACACTATAACTCCACAAGGCCCTCTGGCCTCACTCCCAAATAGCATGGAACACCCTCCCCACCCCAGAGCCATGTGGCAGCCATCTCCCTCTTCTGCTTCACCTTACAGGTAGGTAGCCAGCTCATGCTCTCTGGCCTCACTCCCATACAGCATGGAGCATCCTCCCCACCCCAGAGCCATGTGGCAGCCATCTCCCTCCACAGTACCGCCGTACAGGTAGGCAGCCATCTTACTAGGGAGGGGGGTTTTGGCACTTGAGAACCACACTACGACTCCCACAAGGCTCTCTGGCCTAACTCGCAAACAGCATGGAGCACCCTCCCCACCACAGAGCCATGTGGCAGCCATCTCCCTCCTCTGCTTCACCTTACAGATAGGTAGCCAGCTCATTGTCTCTGGCCTCACTCCCAAACAGCACGGAGCACCTTACCCACCCCAGAGCTATGTGGCAGCCATCTCCCTCCTCTGCTCCACCTTCCAGGTAGATAGCCAGTTCATTCTCTCTGGCCTCACTCCCAAACAGCATGGAGCACCATCACCACCCCAGAGCCATGTGGCAGCCATCTCTCTCCACAGTACCTCCTTACAGGTAGGTAGCCATCTTACTAGGGAGGGCGTTGTTGGGACCTGAGAACAACACTAGGACTCCCACAAGGCTCTCTGACCTCACTCCCAAACAGCAGGGAGCAACCTCCCCACCCCAGAGCCATGTGGCAGCCATCACCCTCCTCTGCTTCACCTTACAGGTAGGTAGCAAGCTCATCCTCTCTGGCCTCACTCCCAAACAGCATGGAGCACCTTCCCCACCCCAGAGCCATTTGACAGCCATCTCCCTCCACAGTACCTGCTTACAGATAGGTAGCCTGCTCATGCTCTCTGGCCTCACTCCCAAACAGCATGGCGCACCCTCCCCACCCAGAGCCATGTTGCAGCCATCTCCCTCCACAGTACCTCTGTACAGGTAGTTAGCCATCTTTCTAGGGAGGGGGGTTTTGGGACCTGAGAACAACACTACGAACCCCACAAGGCTCTCTGGCCTAACTCGCAAACAGCATGGAGCACCCTCCCCACCCCAGAGCCATGTGGCAGCCATCTCCCTCCTCTGCTTCACCTTACAGATAGGTAGCCAGCTCATTGTCTCTGGCCTCACTCCCAAACAGCACGGAGCACCTTACCCACCCCAGAGCTATGTGGCAGCCATCTCCCTCCTCTGCTCCACCTTCCAGGTAGATAGCCAGTTCATTCTCTCTGGCCTCACTCCCAAACAGCATGGAGCACCATCACCACCCCAGAGCCATGTGGCAGCCATCTCTCTCCACAGTACCTCCTTACAGGTAGGTAGCCATCTTACTAGGGAGGGCGTTGTTGGGACCTGAGAACAACACTAGGACTCCCACAAGGCTCTCTGACCTCACTCCCAAACAGCAGGGAGCAACCTCCCCACCCCAGAGCCATGTGGCAGCCATCACCCTCCTCTGCTTCACCTTACAGGTAGGTAGCAAGCTCATCCTCTCTGGCCTCACTCCCAAACAGCATGGAGCACCTTCCCCACCCCAGAGCCATTTGACAGCCATCTCCCTCCACAGTACCTGCTTACAGATAGGTAGCCTGCTCATGCTCTCTGGCCTCACTCCCAAACAGCATGGTGCACCCTCCCCACCCAGAGCCATGTTGCAGCCATCTCCCTCCACAGTACCTCTGTACAGGTAGTTAGCCATCTTTCTAGGGAGGGGGGTATTGGGACCTGAGAACAACACTACGAACCCCACAAGGCCCTCTGCCCTCACTCCCAAACAGCATGGAGCACCCTCCCCACCCCAGAGCCATATGGCAGCCATCTCCCTCTTCTGCTCCTCCTTACAGGTAGGTAGCCAGCTCATGCTCTCTGGCCTAACTCCCAAACAGCATGGAGCACCCTCCCCACCCCAGAATGGCAGACATCTCCCTCCACAGTACCTCCTTACAGGTAGGTAGCCTGCTCATGCTCTCTGGCCTCACTCCCAAACAGCATGGAGCACCCTCCCTACCCCAGAGCCATGTGGCAGCCATCTCCCTCCTCTGCTTCACTTTACAGATAGGTAGCCAGCTCAAGCTCTCTGGCCTCACTCCCAAACAGCATGACGCACCCTCCGCACACAGAGCCATGTTGCAGCCATCTCCCTCCACAGTACCTCCGTACCGGTAGTTAGCCATCTTTCTAGGGAGGGGGTATTGGGACCTGAGAACAACACTACGACTCCCAGAAGGCCCTCTGGCCTCACTCCCAAACAGCATGGAGCACCCTCCCCACCCCAGATCCATATGGCATCCATCGCCCTCCTTCTTCACCTTACAGGTAGGTAGCCAGCTCATGCTCTCTGGCCTCACTCCCAAACATCATGGAGCACCCTCCCCACCACTGAGCCATGTGGCAGCCACCACCCTCCTCTGCTTCACCTTACAGGTAGGTAGCCAGCTCATTCTCTCTGGCCCCACTCCCAAATAGCATGGACCACCCTCCCCACCCCAGAGCCATGTGGTAACCATCTCCCTCCACAGTACCTCCTTACCCATAGGTAGCCAGCTCATGCTCTCTGGCCTCACTCCCAAACAGCATGGAGCACCCTCCCCACCCGAGAGCCATGTGGCAGCCATCTCCCTCCACAGTACCTCCTTACACGTAGGTAGCCAGCTCATGCTCTCTGGCCTAACTCCCAAAAAGCATGGAGTACCTTCCCCACCCCAGAGCCATGTGGCAGCCATCTCCCTCCACAGTACCTCCTTACAGGTAGGTAGCCATCTTACTAGGGAGGGGATTGTTGGGACCTGAGAACAAGAATACAACTCCCACAAGGCTCTCTGGCCTCACTCACAAACACCATGGAGCACCCCCCCACCCCAGATCCATTTGGCAGCCATCTCCCTCCACAGTACCTTCTTACAGGTAGGTAGCCTGTTCATGCTCTATGGCCTCACTCCAAAATCGCATGGAGCACCCTCCCCACCCCAGAGCCATGTGGCACCCATCTCCCTCCTCTGCTTCACCTTCCAGGTAGGTAGCCAGCTCATGCTCTCTCGCCTCACTCCCAAACAGCATGGAGCACCCTCCCCACCCACAACCATGGTGCAGCCATCTCCCTTCACAGTTCCTCAGTACAGGTAGGTAGCCATCTTACTAGGAAGTGGGTTGTTGGGATCTGAGAACAACACTAGGACTCCCATAAGGCCCTCTGGCCTCACTCCCAAACAGCATGCAGCACCCTCCCCACCCAGAGAAATGTTGCAGCCATCTCCCTCCACAGTACCTCCGTACAGGTAGTTAGCCATCTTACTAGGGAGGGGGGTATTAGGACCTGAGCACAACACTACGAACCCCACAAGGGCCTCTGCCCTCACTCCCAAACAGCATGGAGCACACTCCCCACCCCAGAGCCATATGGCAGCCATCTCCCTGTTCTGCTTCACCTTACAGGTAGGTAGCCAGCTCATGCTCTCTGGCCTAACTCCCAAACAGCATGGAGCAGCCTCCCCACCCCAGAATGGCAGACATCTCCCTCCACAGTACCTCCTAACAGGTAGGTAGCCTGCTCATGCTCTCTGGCCTCACTCCCAAACAGCATAGAGCACCCTCCCTACCCCAGAGTCATGTGGCAGCCATCTTCCTCCACAATACCTCCTTATAGGTAGGTAGTCATCTTACTTGGGTGGGGTTTGTTGGGACCTGGGAACAACACAAGGACTCCCACAAGGCCCTCTGGCCGCACTCCCAAACAGCATGAAGCACCCTCCCCACCCCAGAGCCATGTGGCAGCAATCTCCCTCCTCTGCTTCACTTTACAGATAGGTAGCCAGCTCATGCTCTCTGGCCTCACTCCCAAACAGCATGGCGGACCATCCCCACCCAGAGCCATGTTGCAGCCATCTCCCTCCACAGTACCTCCGTACCGGTAGTTAGCCATCTTACTAGGGAGGGGTTTGTTGGGACCTGAGAACAACACTAAGACTCCCACAAGGCCCTCTGGCCTCACTCCCAAACAGCATAGGGTACCCTTCCCACCCCAGAGCCATATGGCAGCCATCTCCCTCCTTCTTCACCTTACAGGTAGGTAGCCAGCTCATGCTCTCTGGCCTCACTCCCAAACATCATGGAGCACCCTCCCCACCCCAGAGCCATGTGGCAGCCACCACCCTCCTCTGCTTCACCTTACAGGTAGGTAGCCAGCTCATTCTCTCTGGCCTCACTCCCAAACAGCATGGAGCACCCTCCCCACCCCAGAGCCATGTGGTAACCATCTCCCTCCACAGTACCTCCTTACACGTAGGTAGCCAGCTCATGCGCTCTGGCCTCACTCCCAAACAGCATGGAGCACCCTCCCTACCCCAGAGCCATGTGGCAGCCATCTCACTCCACAGTACCTCCTTACACGTAGGTAGCCAGCTCATGCTCTCTGGCCTCACTCCCAAAAAGCATGGAGCACCTTCCCCACCCCAGAGCCATGTGGCAGCCATCTCCCTTCCCTGCTTCACATTACAGGTAGGTAGCCAGCTCATGCTCTCTGGCATCACTCCCAAACAGCATGGAGACCCCCCCCCAGCCCAGAGCCATGTGGCAGCTATCTCCCTCCACAGTACCACTGTACAGGTAGGTAGCCATCTTACTAGGACGTGGGTTGTTGGTATCTGAGAACAACACTAGGACTCCCATAAGGGCCTCTGGCCTCACTCACAAACACCATGGAGCACCCTCCCCACCCCAGAGCCATGTGGCAGCCATCTCCCTCCTCTGCTTCACCTTCCAGGTAGGTAGCCAGCTCATGCTCTCTCGCCTCACTCCCAAACAGCATGGAGCACCCTCCCCACCCACAACCATGTGGCAGCCATCTCCCTTCACAGTTCCTCCAACAGGTAGGTAGCCATCTTACTAGTAAGTGGGTTGGTCAGATCTGAGAACAACACTAGGACTCCCATAAGGCCATCTGGCCTCACTCACAAACACCATGGAGAACCTTCCCCAACCCAGATCCATTTGGCAGCCATCTCCCTCACAGTACCTTCTTATAGGTAGGTAGCCTGTTCATGCTCTATGGCCTCACTCCAAAATCGCATGGAGCACCCTCCCCACCCCAGAGCCATGTGGCTGTCATCTACCTCCTCTGCTTCACCTTCCAGGTAGGTAGCCAGCTCATGCTCTCTCGCCTCACTCCCAAACAGCATGGAGCACCCTCCCCACCCACAACCATGGTGCAGCCATCTCCCTTCACAGTTCCTCCGTACAGGTAGGTAGCCGTCTTACTAGGAAGTGGGTTGTTGGGTTCTGAGAACAACACTAGGACTCCCATAAGGCTCTCTGGCCTCACTCCCAAACAGCATGAAGCTCCCTCCCCACCCCAGAATGGCAGACATCTCCCTCCACAGTACCTCTTTACAGGTAGGTAGCCATCTTACTAGGGAGGGGGTTGTTGTGACCTGAGAATAAAACTATAACTCCACAAGGCCCTCTGGGCTCACTCCCAAACAGCATGGAACACCCTCCCCACCCCAGAGCCATGTGGCAGCCATCTCCCTTTTCTGCTTCACCTTACAGGTAGGTAGCCAGCTCATGCTCTCTGGCCTCACTCCCAAACAGCATGGAGCACGCTCCCCACCCCAGAGCCATGTGGCAGCCATCACCCTCCTCTGCTTCACCTTACAGGTAGGTAGCAAGCTCATCCTCTTTGGCCTTACTCCCAAACAGAATTGAGCACCTTCCCCACCCCAGAGCCACGTGGCAGCCATCTCCCTCCTTCTTCACCTTATAGTTAGGTAGCCAGCTCATGCTCTCTGGCCTCACTCCCAAACAGCATGGAGCACCCTCCCCACCCCAGAGCCATGTAGCCGCCATCTCCCTCCACAGTACCTCCTTACAGGTAGGTAGCCTGCTCATGCTCTCCGGCCTAACTACCAAATAGCATGGAGCACCCTCCCCCCCCAGAGCCATGTAGCCACCATCTCCCTCCACAGTACCTCTGTACTGGTAGGTAGACATCTTACTAGGGAGGGGGTTGTTGGGACCTGAGAACAACACTACGACTCTCACAAACCCCTCTGGCCTCACTCCCAAACAGCATGGGGCACCCTCCCCACCCCAGGGCCATGTGGCAGCCATCTCTCTTCACAGTACCTCCGTACAGGTAGGTAGCCATCTTACAAGGGAGAGGGTTGTTGGGACCTGAGAACAACACTATAACTCCACAAGGCCCTCTGGCCTCACTCCCAAACAGCATGGAACACCTTCCCCACCCCAGAGCCATGTGGCGGCCCCCACCCTCCTCTGCTTCACCTTATAGGTAGGTAGCCAGCTCATTCTCTCTGGCCTCACTCCCAAACAGCATGGAGCACCCTCCCCACCCCAGAGCCATGTGGTAACCATCTCCCTCCACAGTACCTCCTTACACGTAGGTAGCCAGCTCATGCTCTCTGGCCTCACTCCCAAAGAGCATGGAGCACCCTCCCCACCCCGGAGCCATGTGGCAGCAATCTCCCTCCTCTGCTTCACTTTACAGATAGGTAGCCAGCTCATGCTCTCTGGCCTCACTCCCAAACAGGATGGTGCACCATCCCCACCCAGAGCCATGTTGCAGCCATCTCCCTCCACAGTACCTCCGTACCGGTAGTTAGCCATCTTACTAGGGAGGGGTTTGTTGGGACCTGAGAACAACACTAAGACTCCCACAAGGCCCTTTGGCCTCACTCCCAAACATCATGGAGCACCCTCCCCACCCCAGAGCCATGTGGCGGCCACCACCCTCCTCTGCTTCACCTTACAGGTAGGTAGCCAGCTCATTCTCTCTGGCCTCACTCCCAAACAGCATGGAGCACCCTCCCCACCCCAGAGCCATGTGGTAACCATCTCCCTCCACAGTACCTCCTTACACGTAGGTAGCCAGCTCATGCTCTCTGGCCTCACTCCCAAACAGCATGGAGCACCCTCCCTACCCCAGAGCCATGTGGCAGCCATCTCACTCCACAGTACCTCTTTACACGTAGGTAGCCAGCTCATGCTCTCTGGCCTCACTCCCAAAAAGAATGGACCACCTTCCCCACCCCAGAGCCATGTGGCAGCCATCTCCCTCCTTCTTCACCTTACAGGTAGGTAGTCAGCTCACGCTCTCTGGCCTCACTCCCAAACATCATGGAGCACCCTCCCCACCCCAGAGCCATGTGGCGGCCACCACCCTCCTCTGCTTCACCTTACAGGTAGGTAGCCAGCTCATTCTCTCTGGCCTCACTCCCAAACAGCATGGAGCACCCCCCCGACCCCAGAGCCATGTGGTAGCCATTCTCCTCCACAGTACCTTCTTACTGGTAGGTAGCCAGCTCATGCTCTCTGGCATCACTCCCAAACAGCATGGAGACCCCCCCCAGCCTACAGCCATGTGGCAGCTATCTCCCTCCACAGTACCACCGTACAGGTAGGTAGCCATCTTACTAGGAAGTAGGTTGTTGGGATCTGAGAACAACACTAGGACTCCCATAAGGGCCTCTGGCCTCACTCACAAACACCATGGAGCACCCTCCCCACCCCAGAGCCATGTGGCAGCCATCTCCCTCCTCTGCTTCACCTTCCAGGTAGGTAGCCAGCTCATGCTCTCTCGCCTCACTCCCAAACAGCATGGAGCACACTCCCCACCCACAACCATGTGGCAGCCATCTCCCTTCACAGTTCCTCCGTACAGGTAGGTAGCCATCTTACTAGTAAGTGGGTTGGTCAGATCTGAGAACAACACTAGGACTCCCATAAGGCCATCTGGCCTCACTCACAAACACCATGGAGTACCTTCCACAACCCAGATCCATTTGGCAGCCATGTCCCTCCACAGTACCTTCTTATAGGTAGGTAGCCTGTTCATGCTCTATGGCCTCACTGCAAAATCGCATGGAGCACCCTCCCCACCCCAGAGCCATGTGGCAGCCATCTACCTCCTCTGCTTCACCTTCCAGGTAGGTAGCCAGCTCATGCTCTCTCGCCTCACTCCCAAACAGCATGGAGCACCCTCCCCACCCACAACCATGGTGCAGCCATCTCCCTTCACAGTTCCTCCGTACAGGTAGGTAGCCATCTTACTAGGAAGTGGGTTGTTGGGTTCTGAGAACAACACTAGGACTCCCATAAGGCCCTCTGGCCTCACTCCCAAACAGCATAAAAGCACCCTCCCCACCCCAGAATGGCAGACATCTCCCTCCACAGTACCTCCTTACAGGTAGGTAGCCATCTTACTAGGGAGGGGGTTGTTGGGACCTGAGAACAACACTACGACTCTCACAAACCCCTCTAGCCTCACTCCCAAACAGCATGGGGCACCCTCCCCACCCCAGGGCCATGTGGCAGCCATCTCTCTTCACAGTACCTCCGTACAGGTAGGTAGCCATCTTACTAGGGAGAGGGTTGTTGGGACCTGAGAACAACACTATAACTCGACAAGGCCTTCTGGCCTCACTCCCAAACAGCATGGAACACCCTCCCCACCCTAGAGCCATGTGGCAGCCATCTCCCTCTTCTGCTTCACCTTACAGGTAGGTATCCAGCTCATGCTCTCTGGCCTTACTCCCAAACAGCATGGAGCACCCTCCCCACCCTAGAGCCATGTGGCAGCCATCTCCCTCTTCTGCTTCACCTTACAGGTAGGTAGCCAGCTCATGCTCTCTGGCCTTACTCCCAAACAGCATGGAGCACCCTCCCCACCCCAGAGCCATGTGGCAGCCATCTCCCTCCACAGTACCACCGTACAGGTAGGTAGCCATCTTACTAGGGAGGGGATTGGTGTGACCTGAGAACAACACTACGACTTCCACAAGGCCCTCCGGCCTCACTCCTAAACAGGATGGAGCACCCTCCCCACCTCAGAGCTATGTGGCAGCCATCTCCCTCCTCTGCTTCACCTTACAGGTAGATAGCCAGCTCATTCTGTCTGGCCTCACTCCCAAACAGCATGGAGCACCCTCACCACCCCAGAGCCATGTGGTAGCCATCTCCCTCCACAGTACCTCCTTACAGGTGGGTAGCCTGCTCATGCTCTCTGGCCTCACTCCCAAACAGCATGGAGCACCCTCCCCACCCCAGAGCCATGTGGCAGACATCTCCCTCCACAGTACCTCCTTACAGGTAGGTAGCTATCTTTCTATAGAGGGGGTTGTTGGGACCTGAGAACAACACTAGGACTCCCACAAGGCTCTCTGGCCTCACTCCCAAACAGCAAGGCGCACCCTCCCCACCCCAGAGCCATATGGCAGCCATCTCCCTCTTCTGCTTCAACTAATAGGTAGGTAGCCAGCTCATGCTCTCTGGCCTAACTCCCAAACAGCATGGAGCACCCTCCCCACCCCAGAATGGCAGACATCTCCCTCCACAGTACCTCCTTACAGGTAGGTAGCCTGCTCATGCTCTCTGGCCTCACTCCCAATCATCATGGACCACCATCCCTACCCCAGAGTCATGTGGCAGCCATGTTCCTCCACAGTACCTCCTTATAGGTAGGTAGCCATCTTACTAGGGAGGGGGTTGTTGGGACCTGGGAACAACACTAGGACTCCCACAAGGCCCTCTGGCCTCACTACCAAACAGCATGGAGCACCCTCCCCACCCCAGAGCCATGTGCCAGCCATTTCCCTCCTCTGCTTCACTTTACAGGTAGGTAGCCATCTCATGCTCTCTGGCCTCACTCCCAAAAAGCATGGTGCACCCTCCCCACCCAGAGCCATGTTGCAGCCATCTCCCTCCACAGTACCTCCGTACAGGTAGTTAGCCATCTTACGAGGGAGGGGGTTGTTGGGACCTGACAACAACACTAAGACTCCCACAAGGCCCTCTGGCCTCACTCCGAAACAGCATGGGGCACCCTCCCCACCCCAGAGCCATATGACAGCCATCTCCCTCCTTCTTCACCTTACAGGTAGGTAGCCAGCTCATGCTCTCTGGCCTCACTCCCAAACAGCATGGAGCACCCTCCCCACCCCAGAGCCATGTGGCAGCCATCTCCCGCCACAGTACCTCCTTACAGGTAGGTAGCCATCTTACTAGAGAGGGGGTTGTTGGGACATGAAAACAACATTACGACTCCCACAAGGCCCTCTGGCCTCACTCCCAAACAGCATGCAGCACCCTCCCCACCCAGAGCCATGTAGCAGCCATCTCCCTCCACAGTACCTCCATACAGGTAGATAGCCATCTTACTAGGGAGGGGGTTGTTGGGACCTTAGAGCAACACTACGACTCTCACAAATCCCTCTGGCCTCAATCACAAACAGCAAGTGGCACCCTCCCCACCCCACAGCCATGTGGCAGCCATCTCCCTCCACAGTACCTCCGTACGTAGGTAGCCATCTTACTAGGGAGGGGGTCGTTGGGACCTGAGAACAACACTATAATTCCACAAGGCCCTCTGGCCTCACTCCCAAACAGCATGGAACACCCTCCCCACCCCAGAGCCATGTGGCAGCCATCTCCCTCTTCTGCTTCGCCTTACATGTAGGTAGCCAGCTCATGCTCTCTGGCCTCACTCCCAAACAGCATGGAGCACCCTCCCCACCCCAGAGCCATGTGGCAGCCATCTCCCTCCATAGTACCACCGTACAGGTAGGTAGCCATCTTACTAGGGTGAGGGTTGTTGGGACCTTTGAACAACACTACGACTCCCACAAGGCCCTCCGGCCTCACTCCTAAACAGCATGGAGCACCCTCCCCACCCCCGAGCCATGTGGCAGCCATCTCCCTCCTCTGCTTCACCTTACAGGTAGATAGTCAGCTCATTCTCTCTGGCCTCTCTCCCAAACAGCATGGAACACCCTCCCCACCCCAGAGCCATGTGGTAGCTATCTCCCTCTACAGTACCTCCTTACAGGTAGGTAGCCAGCTCATGCTCTCTGGCCTCACTCCCAAACAGCATGGCGCACCCTCTCCATCCAGAGCCATGTACCAGCCATCTCCCTCCACAGTACCTCCGTACAGGTAGTTAGCCATCTTACTAGGGAGGGGGTTGTTGGGACCTGAGAACAACACCAAGACTCCCACAAGTCCCTCTGGCCTTACTCCCAAACAGCATGGAGCACCCTCCTCACCCCAGAGCCATATGGCAGCCATCTCCATCCTTCTTCACCCTACAGGTATTTATCCAGCTCATGCTCTCTGGCCTCACTCCCAAACAGCATAGAACACCCTCCCCACCGCAGAGTCATGTGGCAGCCACCTCCCTCCTCTGCTTCATCTTACAGGTAGGTAGCCTGCTCATGCTCTCTGGCCTCACTGCCAAACAGCATGAAGCACCCTCCCCTCTCCAGAGCCATTTGTCAGCTATCTCCCTCCACAGTACCTCCTTACAGGTAGGTAGCCATCTTATTAGGGAGGGGGTTGTTGGGACCTGAGAACAACATTACGACTCCCACACGGCCCTCTGGCCTCATTCACAAACAGCATGCAGCACCCTCCCCACCCCAGAGCCATGTGGCAGCCATCTCCCTCCTCTGCTTCACCTTACAGGTAGGTAGTGTAGTAGAGTAGGATCTGCTTCTTATAGTTACCCCCACTTTTTGCTGATGTTTTACTGTTTTCGACTTAGTCTGACTGGGATCGTGCTATTCAGGACCCCAGTCTATCTGCTTTCTCCTCTAAATTGATTGCATGTACTTTAGGTACACTCCAGATTGGATTCTGGGATACCCTTATAAGTCCCTAGTATATGGTATACTATGTACCCAGGGCATAGGCACCCCAGAGGCCTCCCAGGGGCTGCAGCATGTATTATGCCACCCCTGGGAGGCCATTCAAAATGACACAACAGGTCTGCTTCTGCAGCCTGTGTAAGGTGGTGCATGCACCCCTTACTTAGATATAGGTTCACTATATCTATCCTAATCACTGCACATATAAGCCTATCAGTCACCCCTATGGCAGGCCTTATCAATCCTGAAGGCAGGGTGCTGGGTTTTATGTGAGAGGGTGCCCATGCATGAGCAGAGCCCCTCTGCAGCCTTCGGAACCACTATTCAGGGGTTGTTTGTGATGCAGCCAACCATATACTCTTAAGTGCATTATAACCTCGCTGTAAATGCTAACTTTAAAACGGCTGCAAGGAATTATGTCGTGTTTGGTGTCAAACACCTTGGAATCATACGTATGATTCCTCCCTCCTAGAGGGAGAAATATGACAGTACCGGTACACCCGGTACCAGCTTCACAGAGCCCTGGCATCACAAAATGGATGCTGCCAGCCACAGACACGAGTCTGCCCTCCTGCTGCTGGACGAAACTCCGGCAGGGGAGGCTGGACAATAGGCTTCCTGTCACAGGGAGGTGTGACCACCTCCCAGACAGGCTTTAGTGTATTGGGGCTGGGTGGGTGCACTCTGAGAGTGCTTTGATGTCTGCACTGGGGGCACATTTGGTGTCCCTGTGCATAGTCCAGCTCAAACCGGTTGCAGGGGCTATCAGCCCCTGCT
Source organism: Calotriton arnoldi (assembly GCA_963921515.1). Classification (NCBI taxonomy): domain Eukaryota; kingdom Metazoa; phylum Chordata; class Amphibia; order Caudata; family Salamandridae; genus Calotriton; species Calotriton arnoldi. The sequence continues at coordinate 1,295,630 of CAWUFW010003710.1, read as the reverse complement.
CTGGTGCGAAACTGGACAAAGGACATGGGTGTAGCCACCCCTCTGTCCTGACCCTCCCATAGGTGGGTCCCCAGAGTTTGTCCCACCCCTTCCTTGGGTTTAAAGTAGGAACCCTGACTACAGGACTTTAGATATTACCTGGACTAAACTCTGCTACAGAAACCAAGTAACCTTCGACGATCTACGCTTTGCTGGACGACTGAAGAATCTCCCTTGGAGTAAAGGAGTGTTAGAATTGGGGGTCTCTAGTTGGCACAGGTAGGTACTTGTGACAAATAGGGACCCTCGCCTCTAGTCAGGGTAAAGGGGTACACTCCTAAAATAACCCCTGCTCAACCCCTTGGTAGCTTGGCACGAGCAGACAGGCTTATCTCAGAGGCAGTGTGTAAAGCATTTGTGAACACATACAGTAATCTAGTGACACACTACAGATGGACACCACACAAGGTTTATATCAAAAATAAGTATTCTTTATATAGTTATAACACAAGACCATAAACGACAAAAATCCACAATACTGTACTTAAAATGGTAGTTTTAGCTTAGTTCAGTTCAGTTCTTACGATGCGACACTTTAAGTCAATGTACCTTACGATGCGGGACGCTTCCACAACAAGCAATGTTGCAGCGATGGAAATGCGACAAAGTTCTGGTGCAAAGAAATAAAGACGTCAAGTTCTTCCTGATGCGGCACGCTTCTCCGATGTTGCGAGAAGTCTCGATTCGATGCGTCAACTGCAGCGGCGACACCCTTGTTCAGCGATGCGACGGCAACAGCTTCGGCTGCGACACTCTTCTCCAACGTTGCGAGACGCTTCCGCTCGATGCGACAACTGCAGCGGCGACACCCTTGTTTCGTGATGCGACGGCAGCAGCTCCGACGGCGGCACGCTTCTCCGTGGATGCGAGGCGCTTCTCTCGATGCGGTGCAATGCGTCAGCTACAGCGGCGACATCTACGATGCGACGGCAGCGGCTGCGACGGCGACACGCTTCTTCCTCGATGCGAGACTCTTCTCTTGATGCGGTGCAATGCGACAGCTACAGCGGCGACATCTACGATGCGACGGCAGCGGCTGCGACGGCGACACGCTTCTTCGGTGTTGCGGGACGTTTCTCGAGATGCGGTGCAATGCGTCAGCTACAGCGGCGTCATCTCCGTGATGCGACGGCTGCGACGGCGACACGCTTCTCCCTCTTGAGTCGCGCTTCCGGCTCCTTGCGACACGCAGTCTCTTCAGAAGGCCCAAAACAGCAGCAGGCACTTCCAAAGGATTCTTGGGGAGCTGGTGGTTGAAGTCTGTTGTCCCTGAGACTTCAGCAGGAGGCAAGCTCTTTTCTCAAGCCCTTGGAGATACTTTACAAGTTGAATAAAAGTGCACACAAAGTCCTTTCTCCTTCCTTTGGCAGTCAGGCAACCACTGCAGGCAGATCCCTCTAGCTTAGGGATAGTCTTCTCCTCAGTTCCTTCTTGGTTCCGCTCCTCAGCAAAGGTTTCTTCTTGTTTCCCAAAGTGATCTAATCTCCTAGGGGTCTGGGTCCCCTTTTTATACACAGTTTTCCTTTGTTCTCTGAAGGCAGAGAGGCCTCTGCCCAGCCCAAAACCAGTTCTGGTCAGTCCTGGAGCACTTTGTTTTTCTGACTTCTTCTTTCCTTTCAGAATGTGGGGCAGGGTGCTCAGCCGCCCGGCAGGAGGTGGAGCCAGCATTGTGGAAGGCAGGCACAGCCCTATTCAGACCCAGGTGCAACTCCTCCCTCCACTCTGGATGCAGATCTTTCTATTCAGTCCTGTGCTGACTCACCCTGTCTCCTGTAGCCACCCCCAGCCCCTGTCACTCAATCTCCAGACAAGGAATACACAACCTAGCAGAGGCAGGCTTGGAAGTTTAGGCAAGAAAATACCCACTTTCTAAAAGTGGTATTTTCAAACACAGAATGTTAAAACCAACTTCACTAAAAGATGTATTTTGTCATTCTGAGTTCAGGCATACTAAATTCGTTTTTCTACCATGTTCCCTGGGTCAGTTCTGACTATAAGGTGTAATAGTCAGTCTGCCCATTCTGGCCTATGGGGAGCAGGTAGCCTTGCAATAGTGAAAAACGAAAATGGCTGTAATTCACTATTAGGACATGCCACACACACCAGGGCATGTCCTACCTTATACTTACAATGCACCCTGCCCTAGGGCCTACTTTAGGGGTGACCAACATGCAGTAAAGGGAAGGTTTAGGGACTGGTAAGTGGGTGTACTCACCAAGTCGACATGGCAGCCCTAGGCTGCACACAGGCTCTGCAATGGCAGGCCTGAGGCACATTTGGCAAGCCGCTTCTGTGGGTGGCACAACCAGTGCTGCAAGCCCACCAGCGGCATTGGATTTACAAGCCCTGGGCACACTCAGTGCACTGTACTGGGGACTGACAAGTAAACCAATCATCCAATCATGGAGTCACTAATACATAACACAATTTATCCTAGGGAGCACTTGCACTGTGGCACTGGATAGCAGTGGCACAGTGCCCAAAGCATCTAACACCAGCAAAAACAGATCAGTAACATAGGAGGCATCATAAAAAATGGATGGGAGACCCACGCCAAGGATGCCAGGTCTAACACGTGTCCCCTCCAGCTGAAATGTGGGGAGAACTACCCTACCTCAGGGGAGTTCTCTTCACTAAGGCGGAAAAATCTGGACAGACCATCAGCATTGGCGTGTTCTGTACCAGGGCGGTGTTCCACCGTGAAATCCATCCCCTGTAGGGAAATGGACCACCTCAACAGCTTTGGATTCTCACCCCTCATCTGCATCAACCATCTGAGGGGCCTGTGGTCTGTCTGAACCCGGAAGTGAGTCCCAAACAGGTATGGTCTCAGCTTCTTCAGTGCCCAGACCACAGCGAATGCCTCACGCTCAATAGCACTCCACCTCTGTTCCCGTGGTAGTAACCTCCTACTGATGAAGGCTACGGGTTGATCTAGGCCCTCCTCATTCATCTGTGATAGAACAGCCCCCACACCATGCTCTGAAGCGTCTGTTTGTACTACGAACTCTTTGGAGAAGTTGGGTGCCAGGAGCACGGGCGCCGTGCACATGGCAGTTTTCAGGGCCTCAAAAGCTTTCTGACAGGTGTCAGTCCAAATCACTTTCCTGGGCTGCTTCTTGGAAGTCAGCTCTGTCAGGGGTGCAACGATGCTGCCATACCCCTTGACAAACCTCCTGTAGTAACCCGTGAGTCCTAAGAAGGCTCTCACCTCTGTCTGGGTTTTGGGGGGTTCCCAATTCAGGATGGTTTCAATTTTGGGTTGTAGGGGCGCCACCTGGCCGCTCCCCACTTGGTGTCCCAAGTACACCACGGAACCCTGCCCGATCTGGCACTTACTCGCCTTGATCGTGAGGCCTGCTCTCCGCAGCGCCATCAACACTTCCCAGAGGTGGCGCAGATGTTCTTCCCAACTGGCGCTGAACACTGCGATGTCATCCAGGTAGGCGGCACTGAACGAGTCCAGTCCAGCCAACACCTGGTTGACCAACCTCTGGAAGGTGGCAGGGGCATTCTTCATCCCAAAGGGCATCACCCGGAAGTGGTAGTGCCCATCTGGTGTGGAGAATGCTGACCTCTCTCTTGCCCCATCAGTCAAGGCGATCTGCCAGTACCCAGACGTCAAGTCAAACGTGCTGAGGTACCGGGCAGCCCCTAGCCGATCTATGAGCTCATCAGCTCTGGGGATGGGGTGCGCGTCAGTCCTGGTGACTGAATTGAGCCCTCGGTAGTCCACACAGAACCGGAGTTCTGGTGTGGCACCCGGTGTGGCAGCCTTTGGGACCAAGACCACTGGGCTGGCCCAAGGGCTGTTAGAGGACTCAATCACCCCTAACGCAAGCATTTTGGAGACGTCCTCCTTGATGCAAGCTCTCACCCTGTCAGTCACCCTGTAAGATTTGTGCTTCACAGGTGTACTGTCCCCAGTGTCCACATCATGGATGCACCAATCTGTGACACCGGGAACCAGGGAGAACAGATCAGAAAACTGTCCCAGCAACTGGCGGCAGTCATTCTGTTGCTCAGGGGTCAGGGTGGAAGAGAGGTTGACACCATCCACTGACCCATCTTGCTCTGTTGCTGACAGGAGGTCAGGAAGAGGCTCGGTCTCCTCCTCCATCCCAGCATCTGTCGCTAAGAGCATGCCCACTTGGGACCTCTCCAAGTGGGGCTTCAGGCGGTTGACATGCAGGACCCTCAAGGGGTTCCTGGGAGACCGCAAGTCCACCAAGTAGGTAACCGGACTTTTGCGCTCTACAACCTCAAAGGGTCCGGTCCACTTATCCTGGAGCGCGCAGGGCTCCACTGGGGCCATGACCCATACTTTCTGGCCAGGCTGAAGCTCTACCAGAGTGGCATTCTGGTCGTACCACCGCTTCATCTCCTCCTGGCTGGCTTCCAGATTCGCCTCAGCGAGTTGCCTGAAACGCCTAGTTTGGTTCCTAAAGGCCAGCATGTAACTGTATACATCCTGGGGAGGTTTCCTGGGAGATTGCGCCCAGCCTTCTTTGACCAAACTTAGAGGTCCTCTCACGGGGTGTCCATAGAGAAGCTCAAAGGGGCTAAACCCTAGAGATTTCTGTGGCACCTCACGGTAAGCAAAGAGCAGGCATGGTAAGAGGACATCCCACTTACGCCTCATAGGTTCCTCAAGACCCATAATCATGCCTTTGAGGGTTCGGTTGAACCTTTCAACCAACCCATTTCCTTGGGGGTGGTAAGGAGTGGTAAACTTGTAGGTTACCCCACACTCCTGCCACAGGGACTTCATATACTTGGAAATGAAGTTGGTCCCCCGGTCAGACACTACCTCGCTAGGGAATCCCACTCGGGAGAAAATTCCCATCAGTGCTCGTCCCACCACGGGGGCCGTCACTGTCCTCAGAGGTATGGCTTCCGGGTACCGGGTGGCATGGTCCACCAAGACCAGGATGAACCTGTTGCCCATGGCTGTCTTGGGGTCCAGTGGCCCCACAATGTCAATACCCACCCGTTCAAAGGGGGTGCTGACTACAGGGAATGGCTGGAGAGGAGCCTTGCGCTTCCTCCCACTTTTGCCACTTGCCTGGCAAGTCTGACATGTCCTGCAGTGAGTGTCTGAACTCCTGCGCATTTGGGGCCAATAAAAGTGGGTGACAAGCCTCTCAAAGGTCTTGTCCTGCCCCAAATGTCCTGCCAATGGAACATCATGAGCCAGCCCCAGTAGGAAGGCTCTGAAGCACTGGGGTACCACCAGCACACGGGCTGACCCAGGCTCAGCAACCTTAGGCTCAGTATACAAGAAATCATTCTCCCAATAGACCCAATGTGACCCAGACTGATCACCTGTTGCCTGGTCTGCAGCCTGTTGCCGCAGACCCACCAGAGAAGGGCATTCTTTCTGCTCCTTGCAGAATTCTTCCCTGGAGGGTCCTCCTTCTTGCTGCCAATGGGTCAGCTCAGGCAGGTCCCCCAGTTCAGCTACCTGTTCCCCTGTAGGCTCCAGGGCATCCCCCTCAAGGTCTGCCTCCTCCTAGACGGTGGGAACTTCGGGGGCCGGTTTCCCGCGCCCCTGCCTCTTCTCGTGACGGCAGGTACCTGGGCCTCCCTCTCAGGCTCCAGGTCCTCTTGAGCACCTTTACTTGCTGCCATGGACCGGGTGGTCACACACGCCCAGTCAGGCAAACCCAACATCTCTAAATGAGCACTTCGCTCCACCTTCGCCCAAGGTGAGCTCTCCAAGTCGTTCCCTAACAAACAGTCAACAGGCATGGCGGGCCTCACAGCTACCTGAAGAGTACCAGAGACCCCCCCACTCAAAGGGAACCTGAGCCACTTTGCAGTGACTCTCTGTGTTGTCAGCGGCAACAACTGGATAGAATGCATGGGGGACAACCTGCTCTTGAGACACCAGGTGACACTTGACAGCTGTCACACTGGCTCCTGTATCTCTAAGAGCCTCCACCCTATGGCCATTGATGATCACCCACTGCCTGTATTTCTTAGTGTTATCAGGCAGCTGGGTCTTGGGGACCATCTCACAGTCTCCTAATGAGACAAGGGACATCTGTGCGGGACCCCACCCCTCTGGGGCATCCATCTCCTCCCCCAGGGCTACACTAGCCATCTGCCGGGGGCTGCACCAGGGGTGCAGTCTTTCCAAACTGGCGGCACCTGGGATCACTCGCTATATGACCCAGGTCCCCACATTTGTAGCATCTCAGGGGTCCCCTTTGAACAGGTGGACCTGTCGGGGCCCCTGAGGGTTTCTGGGGGGAGGCTGGGAACCTTTCCCTTGGTTCCCTTGGGGACTACTTTGGGGCCTTCTTTGGAACTCCCTCTGTTTACCCTTGTCCCCCCACTCTTCTGCTGGGGACCCTGCCCACCCTTGGCTGAGTCTCCCACGTGACCCTTGTGGACCCTGGTACTGACCCAGCGGTCCGCCTCCTCAGCAAGCTTCCTAGGGATAGTCAGCTTGCTATCTATCAGGTGCTGGCGTAGCTCTGGAAAACAGTTACTTGACAAGTGCTCCCATGCAATCAAATCAAGGAGCCCCTGAAAATCATCAACTTTGCTACCCTTCACCCAACCATCCAATGCTCTGCAGAAAAAAGTGACATATTCAACCCAGGTACTGTTCTCTATCTTCTTGCAACCCCTGAACCTCTGCCTATACAATTCAGGAGTTAAACCATACCTAGACATTAAAGCATCCTTCATGTGGCGATATGAATTATGGACATCAGAAGGCAAATCTAGCAGTGTGTCCCGCCCCTCACTAAGGAACCGTCCCCACAACCCCGCTCCCCAATCCTTCTCAGGGACCCGGTGGGAAGACATGGCTACCTCATAAGCCTTGAACCACTGCCCAATGTCATCATTTTTAAAAAACTCTCTGACCACATCTTTAGGAATATATACTCTAGATTCCACAGGCATTGACGGTGTGCTGCCACCAGAGGGAGTAATTTCTAAGCTCCTAGCTTTCAAATCCAACTCCCTCAAACTTCTATCATGCTCAAGCTGCATCTTCTTTTCTTCCAGGGCCAGTTTCCTAATTTCCAATTGCCCATTCATTTTGGCCAGCTCCAACTCATGCATCCTATTTCTCTCCCTGTCCTCCAGCTCTTCTGGGAACAGGCCTTTGGCAGAAACACTGCTACCTACTAGGGAAGGCGCTTTCCTTTCCCCTGGACCCAATGGCCCTTCCAGCTGCACATCTGCATTATTATCCCCTTCCTCATTCTCAGGGGTTTTCCTTGCTTCTACCCAGGCCCTCAGCGCCTTATAGAACTCCTCCTTCCTGGTGAGCCCGGTAATTGCAACATCAAATCTTTTGCAGAAGTGCTTCAGCTGCTTCGCATTTTAGCATTCTAGTTTCTCCTCTTCCCAATCAAAATCAACAGATGCTATGGATGCTGGTTTCATGATGGCTGAACTTGGAAAAAAATGGAACGTCCTAGAAAAACAAATCTACCCACAGTATGTGGTCGCGTTTTGGTCTGCACTCACTAGTAGTGTTCACCAATCACTGTACATGAGTCACAAATGCAAGTCCAGAATCCTCACCGCTGACCACCAATGTTAGAATTGGGGGTCTCTAGTTGGCACAGGTAGGTACTTGTGACAAATAGGGACCCTCGCCTCTAGTCAGGGTAAAGGGGTACACTCCTAAAATAACCCCTGCTCACCCCCTTGGTAGCTTGGCACGAGCAGACAGGCTTATCTCAGAGGCAGTGTGTAAAGCATTTGTGAACACATACAGTAATCTAGTGACACACTACAGATGGACACCACACAAGGTTTATATCAAAAATAAGTATTCTTTATATAGTTTTAACACAAGACCATAAACGACAAAAATCCACAATACTGTACTTAAAATGGTAGTTTTAGCTTAGTTCAGTTCAGTTCTTACGATGCGACACTTTAAGTCAATGTACCTTACGATGCGGGACGCTTCCACAACAAGCAATGTTGCAGCGATGGAAATGCGACAAAGTTCTGGTGCAAAGAAATAAAGACGTCAAGTTCTTCCTGATGCGGCACGCTTCTCCGATGTTGCGAGAAGTCTCGATTCGATGCGTCAACTGCAGCGGCGACACCCTTGTTCAGCGATGCGACGGCAACAGCTTCGGCTGCGACACTCTTCTCCAACGTTGCGAGACGCTTCCGCTCGATGCGACAACTGCAGCGGCGACACCCTTGTTTCGTGATGCGACGGCAGCAGCTCCGACGGCGGCACGCTTCTCCGTGGATGCGAGGCGCTTCTCTCGATGCGGTGCAATGCGTCAGCTACAGCGGCGACATCTACGATGCGACGGCAGCGGCTGCGACGGCGACACGCTTCTTCCTCGATGCGAGACTCTTCTCTTGATGCGGTGCAATGTGACAGCTACAGCGGCGACATCTACGATGCGACGGCAGCGGCTGCGACGGCGACACGCTTCTTCGGTGTTGCGGGACGTTTCTCGAGATGCGGTGCAATGCGTCAGCTACAGCGGCGTCATCTCCGTGATGCGACGGCAGCAGCTGCGACGGCGACACGCTTCTCCCTCTTGAGTCGCGCTTCCAGCTCCTTGCGACACGCAGTCCCTTCAGAAGGCCCAAAACAGCAGCAGGCACTTCCAAAGGATTCTTGGGGAGCTGGTGGTTGAAGTCTGTTGTCCCTGAGACTTCAGCAGGAGGCAAGCTCTTTTCTCAAGCCCTTGGAGATACTTTACAAGTTGAATAAAAGTGCACACAAAGTCCTTTCTCCTTCCTTTGGCAGTCAGGCAACCACTGCAGGCAGATCCCTCTAGCTTAGGGATAGTCTTCTCCTCAGTTCCTTCTTGGTTCCGCTCCTCAGCAAAGGTTTCTTCTTGTTTCACAAAGTGATCTAATCTCCTAGGGGTCTGGGTCCCCTTTTATACACAGTTTTCCTTTGTTCTCTGAAGGCAGAGAGGCCTCTGCCCAGCCCAAAACCAGTTCTGGTCAGTCCTGGAGCACTTTGTTTTTCTGACTCCTTTTTTCCTTTCAGAATGTGGGTCAGGGTGCTCAGCCGCCAAGCAGGAGGTGGAGCCAGCATTGTGGAAGGCAGGCACAGCCCTATTCAGAACCAGGTGCAACTCCTCCCTCCACTCTGGATGCAGATCTTTCTATTCAGTCCTGTGCTGACTCACCCGGTCTCCTGTAGCCACCCCCAGCCCCTGTCACTCAATCTCCAGACAAGGAATACACAACCTAGCAGAGGCAGGCTTGGAAGTTTAGGCAAGAAAATACCCACTTTCTAAAAGTGGTATTTTCAAACACAGAATGTTAAAACCAACTTCACTAAAAGATGTATTTTATCATTCTGAGTTCAGGCATACTAAATTCGTTTTTCTACCATGTTCCCTGGGTCAGTTCTGACTATAAGGTGTAATAGTCAGTCTGCCCATTCTGGCCTATGGGGAGCAGGTAGCCTTGCAATAGTGAAAAACGAAAATGGCTGTAATTCACTATTAGGACATGCCACACACACCAGGGCATGTCCTACCTTATACTTACAATGCACCCTGCCCTAGGGCCTACTTTAGGGGTGACCAACATGCAGTAAAGGGAAGGTTTAGGGACTGGTAAGTGGGTGTACTCACCAAGTCGACATGGCAGCCCTAGGCTGCACACAGGCTCTGCAATGGCAGGCCTGAGGCACATTTGGCAAGCCGCTTCTGTGGGTGGCACAACCAGTGCTGCAAGCCCACCAGCGGCATTGGATTTACAAGCCCTGGGCACACTCAGTGCACTGTACTGGGGACTGACAAGTAAACCAATCATCCAATCATGGAGTCACTAATACATAACACAATTTATCCTAGGGAGCACTTGCACTGTGGCACTGGATAGCAGTGGCACAGTGCCCAAAGCATCTAACACCAGCAAAAACAGATCAGTAACATAGGAGGCATCATAAAAAAATGGAAGGGAGACCCACGCCAAGGATGCCAGGTCTAACAAGGAGTTACTCCCCTGCAAGGCAGGCACCTCAACGCATCTGACCGGTTTGCATCTTCGCAGCTCCTGACGGACTCCGAAGGTTTTGCAACACAGGAGATGGGTTTCCAAGCTTCCCCGAGGCCGACTAGAGCTCTCAGCAAACCTGAGAACCGCAGCCCTCGTGGGGACCTTGCAACCCGAACCCCTGGACACCGTGCACATTTGCAGAAGCATATGCTTTTAGGCGATCCCTGAGGCTGTGCTTTGGGCTTCTTGTAGTCCACGCTCCGAACAGTGTTTCCACTGAAGATTACTGGCCTACACTCCACGAGTGTTCCGTGGGCTGGTATTGTGTGATTCCTCTCGAGGTCCCTTCGCGATCCCTGGTCCGTTGACCTGTGGGTCCCTGAGAAGGCAACTTTAACTTTCAGTGGGCTTTCCTGGTTGCTCCAGACGTGCCCTGACTCTCCATCGCTTGGGGAGTCCCCAGGACCTTGCTGGTCCTCACCAAAGCATCTTTTCTCTGAACGCGTGGGTTGCAGTTGCCAAGGCTTGTTGGTCTCCAATCCGGAAACTGACCCCTCAGCACTCGACATCCTTTGTGGGACAGCTCGCCTGCGGACTCTGGTCGTCGTCGACATCTCCTGGTCCCCGTGGC